>JAGSMP010000499.1:0-187364 GCA_029286625.1 Parnassius orleans | reverse complement strand
ATTCATTATATTTACAGGTCTTAGAAATTTTATTTTAGTCTTCGGAGCTAGTAAAACACCTGTAGCCTTGTAAGCTTTAAATTAGTTTCAAGTGTTTATGGGCTGCAGCAGCCACTTACAATATGGTTGACTATAAGATCATTTGGCAAAAAGGTATTCATTGCGGTAACCTGCCATATTCTATGAAAAAAAATTGTCATACAGATGTTTTAAAATGGCAGTGCCAAGGTAGTTGTGGCTTGTACATGGATCAGCACTTTCAGTGAAAACTTAAATCAAATTTCAGTGAAAACATCAAATCAGCACTTTCAGTTTTCGCGTTTTCTAAAATATTATTACATAATTACATTATGGATTACCATCAAAACAGAGAGGAGACAAAAGGAATGCGGTTTTATAGTCATCCTCCAGACACTCAAGCGGAGCCAGTTCTAGGCTCGTATTAATAAACGTTACTCAACGATGAACTCAAGTACGTAATAATTTGATACGCTCTCATTACGATATCAGCATATCACACACTCAAACACATTATTTACAATGACTTTTGCCAAATAGAGCGGAATTGCACATAACAAAAAGCGCAAAATGCTTTGTAGTTATTTATAGGAAAAATAGCGAAACTTAAGCATCCGACTATGCAAGAGCGCACTTATAGACTGATCCTATTATTTACATAAATAATCATACTGACAGTTGTTACCTGTAACCACAGAGGCACTCTTAGATTTCTTTTTTTTATTAGTTTGGCAAAGGCATGTAAACTCACACTACTTTTTCATGCTGCTGGTGGTTGTAATAGTGTAGATACCGTCTCGATCTTGCATTTATATTTATATTTTATTTTTAAGTGTATATAGGAATTGATTTGTATATTATAATGTAGCATTTATGTTCTCTCAAACACTTGTAACGATAGTGATTTGTTTCTGTCGTTGTCTTCGGAAGATGAAACACAAAATCACACTCTTTTTGATAGTCGTTTACTGCTGTCGCACAACACTGCCCCCTTCCATTGTTTGCTTTTAGCAGACGTTTGCCATAGTTGCCACGGCAAGCAAGTTGGTTGCAACCACATATTTTCATTTCTGGTTATAAAGACACTGCTACCCATCTCCTGGTTTGTTTCGCTCTGTCGTCTCTTTTGGCACCCTTGAGGGATATGGGGGTATACTTACGCCCCATTACACAGTAATAAAAGATTTATATTTATTACCACTTTTTATAAATTATTATCATAGGATCATGGCCCAAGAGCATAATAGCATGGTATAGGCACTTGCATTAAAACTTTAAAATCATAGTATGCAACAATCTCTTCAACAGCATCATATAAATTATTTACCAAATAGCGGAGCTGATGTGTGCTCAGCAGTAAGAAACCGGCACCTATGAGAAATAAAAATATTTCGATAAGAAGGAAGTCAACAGCGTAGAATTTTGACCGATCTTTATTCACGTCAGATGCACCCTGGGCAGTGTTCGATATCAATCGCAGATTGGCTAAGATTTCCACCATGATACCTAATTAAACTTGACACGACCAAATTAACATCGATTACCATCTCATCCATAGTCTAATCCTCAGATTTTACACATTGCTACCTAGGTTTGCCTTAAACATTTTTAATAATGTGGCTGGGACTCATATCTAAACATGTCAATAAAAGAAACGTCCTATTGTTTGAAGTACTCACCTCACCTTCAGTAGAGTAACCACTGAATATGTTGTTGGAACACAAATTAATTTAACCCAAATTTTATATGGCCCTGAAGCTATTAAATAAAAACTATTGATTATAATTGGGCTGCAATTGATGAAGATATAGCAACATCGATAGATATCGTTACAATACAAAAATATATATAAAGAGAATAATATCTACCATATTTGTCCCAATAATTAAACTTGTTTTTTTTCAATGATTTCTTTTCCTATTTAGGTACATAAAAAGTTAAAAGTTAAAGTTACAGCCTATATACGTCCCTGCTGGGCATAGGCCTCCTCTCATTTCTGAAAGGGTTTTAGGGCGAAATGTCGCCACGATGCCCCAATTTTCGATGACATGAAGTTGGCGATCTTCACATGTCTTCTAAATATATTTTTCTTATTTCTCAGACATGCAGGTTTCCTCCTGATGTTTTCCTTCACCGCCGAGCACGTGGTAAATCAGCACTTAAAATTGCAATTAACAATTTCATTGGTGCCGGGGATCGAACCGAGGTTGCTCGCGTACTGTGAAACTTACAGCGTACGTGAACCATCTGAGCTACCACGGCTCATCATTTAGGTACATAATTTACTTGAATTTTTCTCATTGTATTGTATTGATTGAATGTTATTCCTACTCCAAACTGGTCCAAAATTAAGTAGCACGACTCAATCTGTAAATGTAATGTACACTTGTTATTGATATTCATATCAGAAAGTATAAAATGTGTATGTATTTGAAGTGTACTTATTAAATAAATAAATAAACAAAAGAACATTCAGTCGAAGTAAGAACCCTTCCTTTTTTAAGTCGATTGGAAAGTATTAACTGGACTGGGGCTCAGGTAATTAGCACTGAAATATATTTGCTATCATCTTTCTGTAAACGCAAATAAAAAATCTTATTTAAATAATACCTCTTACATTATGAACATAGCAGCCAACAATAATGAATATTAATTCGCTGGATGAGTACAAAATAAGAAACGTACGGCTGTAATTCGGTCCTCATAAGTTTTGCCACTCGCAGATCGTGTTAAGTACACGTATATGATAACCTTATTATACTGATTTATTATATTTATTAAGGATATTTTGTTGACTATTACTACTGCCCACGGATTCACCCGCGCAGAAAATTAAAGTTCTTTTCGTTCATTTTCCAACGGTAACTTTCATTTTCTTTATTACTTGTCACTCATTATGAGACAGTGCTTTATTTCACCTGATGGCAAACGGCGATAAAGCGAAGATGATAGATGATATAATATATTACTGTTCTTGAGTAACATTAACTTATCACTCTTGCCTTGCCAGAATTATAATCAGTTGGAAAGACAGATGCCCAATCTACTACCAATCTTTTGCCGTTGTGTTTATTTATTTATTTATTCTTTATTTTATTCCTTAAAATAAAAGAATAAAAGAAACGTCCTATTGTCCCAGGCAATCACTATTTCTTACGCGTAGTTCATTTCTCCAATACTCCAACGGTTCGATATTTCACATTTATTGACATCCTAGCATAGCACAGACGCGTCGCTTCGAGAAAACGACATAGCTCATCCGCCTGACAAATATTACTTGTATTCACAGGAGTATTGAAACTTGGAACTTGTATCTAATATTTTGCATTATTAATTACCAAGGAGTTGGTAATATGCCCTTAGTTGCTTACTGAGAATTCACTGAACACACTACAAAGTAATGTGAAATCAAGGAATAATTGCAATATAAACTGCATATTTACTTTAATTTGTGAATATAATATAACCAATTTTTCGACACCTGAATTATGCGAATATTCACCAGCTGTCAACGATATCTGCAATTGGTTATTGAAAGTTCTTAAAGCCATCGTAAGAGGCGACAGAGGCTGAGGGCAGAGAGAAGATGGCAGCATCTTTCTAATAACAGCAAATAACAATAAAAAACTGCGGTTGCCAACCCGCTCGCCAAGCGTGGCAACTACGGCAATATCCCCAATGAAGAAAGTTACGAAGAGACGGCCCCAGTCCCCGGTGGCCCCGCTATTCCTGGCTGGTGGCGACCATGGTAACGGCGGGGCAGGGGTGCTAAGAATCTCCGGTGGAGGTTCGGTTGCCACCTACGACGACTCGACCTGGCAACTTATAACGCACGCACTCTGAGGACTGACGAGAAGATCCTGGAGTTGAAGAAGAGATAGACAAGTTGCTGGAATATTATAGGATTATCGAGGTCCGAAGAGAGGGAGGACACGGTAATCCTCGAATCCGGCAACTTGTTCTATCACCGGGAGGGCGACCATCTGTCCCAAGGAGGTGTCGGATTTATCGTCCACAAGTCTCTCGTTAACAACGTTGTAAAATTGGGAGTGTGTGACGAGGGGTTGCGTACCTTATACTCAGAATCACCAAACGGTATTCGCTGAAGGTCATACAGGTTTGCACCAACTCGGCACACCCGATGAGGAGGTAGAGGAAATGTATGAGGATATCTCTAGAGCCATGCATTCCTCTAAAACCCACTATACGGTGTTAATGGAGACTTCAACGCAAAGCTAGGCACCAAGAGAACGGTGAGATGAAAGTAGGAAATTCGGATTAGGCAATTGGAACCTGGCCAGCAGACAGCTGGCCGACTTCATGGAGAAAGAGGACTCTTTATGATGAACTCTTTCTTCCAGAAGCGGCCCCACAGGAAGTGGACCTGGTCGAGCCCCGACGGTTCGACAAAAAATGAGATTGACTTCATTATGACGACTAGACGCCAACTGTTCAGTGATGTCTCAGTGATCGCGAGTGAAAACTGGTAGCGATCACCGAATGGTTAGAGGCACTGAACCTAAACGTTAGTTGGTGTCGTCTAATGAAGTCAACGCTCCGTCCCCTCGTGCTCTAATCCAAAGTCCCGAAACCTTTCAGCTCGAGTTACAAACCGTTTTCAGTGCCTAGAAGATTGCAATGCAGTGGACGATGAATGACAAGCTCGTGGAACTGTCCATGCGGTCGGGCTAAGTTTTGTAAGACCGCCGCAGAAGAACACAAAAACTCTCCGATCACACTCTTAATCTCATGGCTGTTAGACGGAAATGAGCTGCAATCTTCAGTAGATTTGATAGCATACAGGCAACTGAACAGACAGATCTCCAAATGCATGCGGCGGGACAACTTCAATACAGCTCGTATTGAAGAAGCGATCGAGCGGAACCAGGGCTCAAAGTCTTTGCCAGAGATCTGTCTGCCAGAAGAAGCCAACTGTCGAAGCTGAAGACCGAGTGTGGCAGCGTCGTTTCCGGACACCTGAGATTTTGAGTGAGATTGAAGGTTCTATGGGCAGCTGTACACATCATCGTTGGAGCCACACGCAAGTGTGAGTAACGATCCAGAGTGAGTCTTATCCGACACTATTCCGATGATATCCCGGACGTCAGTCTGAGCGAGATGAATGGCTCTCAGCACCTTAAAAGCAGCAAGGCCCCAGGCGAGATGGAATTACGGCGGAGCTTCACAAGCGGGTGGAAAACCGGTGCTTGAGTCCTTCAGAGTTCTTTAATTCCGTCCTACATGGTGCACTACACCGGGCGTGGAGCAGAAGTGCGGTGGTCTTGTTCTTCAAGAAAGGCGACAACGCTCTCTTGAAGAACTACAGACCGATTCCCTTCTGAGCCGCGTCTGCGTGCTGTTTTCGAAGTCATTACGAATCGTCTCGCACGCAGACTCGACGACTTCAGCCTCCCGAACAAGCCGGTTTCCGAAAACTGCACCATAGACCACCATGCACTTCGGCAAATGTACAGAAGTCGAGGTACAATTTGCCACTATCAACGTATGTGGACTATGAGAAAACCTTGATTCCGTCGGTGGGCGGTGCTGCAGTCCTTCAGCGGTGCCAAGTTGACTGTCGGTATATCGAAGTGTTGAAGTGCTTGTACGTAGGGCTACGATGGCTATCGGTACAGAACCAGAGTACAAAACCTATCCAACTGCAGAGAGGTGTAAGACAGGGTGATTATCCCAGAAACTCTTCACCGCTGCATTGGAAGACGTTTTCAAGCTTCTGGACTGGAAAGGATACGGCATTAACATCAATGGCAGTACATCACTCACCTTCGATTTGCCGACGATATAGTCCTTATGGCAGAATCGCTGGAGGACCTAAGCACTATGCTCAATGACCTCAATAGTGTCTCAACGGATAGGTCTTAAGATGAACATGGACAAAACAAAGATCATGTTTAATGTCCATGTCACACCTATGCCGGTAGTTGTTGGGGCACTAAGCTCGAAGTTGTTGACGAATATGTTTACCTGGGACAAATAGTCCGACTAGGTAAGTCAACTTCGACCGAGAGGTCAATCGACGGATTCAACTCGGCTGGGCAGCGTTCGAAATTACGGCATCTTCTCGTCAGGTATACCTCAAAACTTGAAAACGAGGCTGTACAACCAGTGCGTGTTGCCAGTGATGACCTACGGAACTGAGACGTAGTCCTTCACTGCTGGCCAGATGAGGAAGCTCAAGGTCGCTCAGCGAGCTAGCTGGAGAGGCTATGCTCAGGTCTCACTGCGTGATAAACTTAGAAATGAGGATATCCGCAGTGAACCAGAGTGACCGACATAGCCCAACAGATTAGTAAGCTGAAGTGGCAATGGGCCAGCCCATATAGCTCGAAGAACTGACAACCGATGGGGAAAAAGGTTCTCAGTAGCGGCCTCGTACCGGCGGACGAGTAGGGCGTCCCCCACTAGATGGAGTGACGACCTGGTAAGACATACAGGAAGTCGATGGATGTGGGTGGCTCAGGACCGTGCTGTGGCATTCCTTGGGGGCCTATGTTCAGCAGTGGACTTGTGAAGGGCTGTAATGATGATGATGATGATGAAAGCCATCCGTGTTTGTTGACATAAAGTTTCACTAAATTGTCAAATTGCTGAGTGATATTTTGGTCAAAATTGTTACGTTTTCTTAAAAAAAAACTACTAAGTAAGTAAATTATACAGGGTTATTTTGCAATAACCATTAGTTAAAACGAGGTTCGAATAAGTAATATAGGCAAATCGTGAAGAAAAGTTAATTAAATCAATCTTCTATCCTTTTTATATTTTAAATTCAAAATACGTGGTAATGCACTGTTTTAACTGATTTTCCTGCGCACGCTCTCATTCGTAAGTTGATTTCTCTCAACAGATCAAGCTCATCGGTGAAGCAAAAACGTTGTTGCCCATAAATCACATTTAATGAGATAATTTCAAATAAAAGTAAGCCTTATTTACTCGTATTTTCAGAAACTGCATTAACGGTGTATCATTATTTATATATTTGAACTTAAGTTTAAAATTTAGCTACTCTTTAAATTATTTTTTAAAGAATAGAAGCCTTATTACTCGTATTTTCAAAACCTACATTAACGGTATATCATTATTTATATATTTGAACTTAAGTTTAAAATTTAGCTACTCTTTAAAAATAACCCTGCATAATAAATAAAGTGGCCTCAGTACACTGCCTTAGGGTACTCCATATGATACATAGCGCTTCATGGACGTTTATGTTTCTTCATTCTTGGTTTCAAGATTCGCTCTAGTTCAAGTATACGGAATTGTCTATATCAACCAGAATAAGGAGAAAATAAATATAGGAACAGCGATTTAAGAGTTTTGTCCGAATGCGGCAATGTCTCCCTGCACTGACTGACGTTGAGCGATGCGACAGCACTGAGCTGCATTTAGGAGATGCCTCAGTTGTAATCAGCCAGCTCGCTTGTCGCTGTACGCTGATACTGGGTACTATAAAGGTATGGAAAATAATTACATGATGTTATGATTTTGTTCTATTTATTTCTCGTTTAGAAACACAATTATTTTGTAATATTTGTCTCGTAATTGCTTTTCTCGTTTAAGAGACTAACATAACACAAGAACCGTTATTTATTTTTTCTATTTGTACACCAACTATGGTCAAACATGTTGATCCAAAATTATAATTTTCACACCAATAATAAACATCAAATTAATGTTTAATTATCTACACAGGTTTTTGCAAATAAATACACCTTTGTCTTTATCTTGATAAAATTTACATGAGGTGCATATATTCTTTTTTTGCTTTTAATAAAACGTCACCACCGCACTGATTATATTTTCTGTATTGTGAATTCGTTTATGTTATTATATACTAGCTAGTGGAAATATCGTTTTATGTTTTGGAAGAGTTATATTACTTAATTAGGAATGATAATACATTCATTGAAGTTGAATATTAAATAACAAATAAATTTGTCGGTACGTTTCGCGCGCCACCTACTGTAAGTTAATTGTACTATGCCTATAACCTTCACGCAAGTGCAAGCAATACTCGTAAGTTGACAAAGTTTTACCGCAATCTGATTTACAGTATGGCAGTGCATAAAATACGAACAAACGAACATTAATTTTTATATATTAAATGAACAAACGTCTGGACTCGAAACAATTGCTTGTGAGCTGTAAATTTTCATATTTATTACTAACAGTTTCTGCTTCGTCATAGTAAATATAAAAAAAAACGTTTTGGCACCATAAGATTACTAGCAACGTTTAGGTATTTTGTTTCTATGACGGGAATTAGAAAAACTATTAACAGAGCGCTATTGAAAATGCTCAAATGTTTCGTACAATCACAAGTCACCGTTGGCTTTAGGTAATCACGCCAATCCTTTGTCGTATTAGAGGAGGGAGAAAAGTATTGAAAACAACACGGGGAAGAGGTGCAGGTTATATTCAAATAAGAAAATTTAAATCCAACAATCAAATGTGTACCCCACGTATCACGGTAATTACAATAATATTCGCTCGACGCCAGACTAATTTGTGTGAAACGATATATTTCTAGGATGCAATATCAAAAATCACAAGGCCATGCACATATCAAAAGCAAATATCATCATCTGTTCGTAAACTCTGCTGCTTGTCAGGAGGATTGATCACAGTACCGGACATCAAGCAACTTTGACGTTGCTTTTCGTCACCAGTCAGGATATTTCACCTGGATCTTCCGAAATCCAGAGAAAATTTTTGTTAAGCCGCTGGAAGGCGGAAATAAGTACTCAAAATATAGAACAATGGATACCCAGGTAAATTCAGTTAACGTGTTTTAAAATTCAACAATTTGTTTGAAGTAATTTCAATTATATACTGAAGAGAAAACTCCCTGTACTAAACAGGTACGTGTTATGTAGTGCAAACAATATTAAGCTTAATAAATATAAATCATTTATACTTGCATATCCTACACAAGCAATTAGTAAATATAACTAGACTCGTTCTCAACACTCATATTTTATTCTAACATAGTTTACTAGTATTATGCATACAAAGTTCGTGTAAATAATTACATTACCGAACGTGCCTCGTTCCTCAGCATTTCCGGCAGTTTTGTATCGATAAATAATTATGAATCTAAAAGTTTAATTAAAAGAAAACAATTTCGAAGGTAAAGTGAAACCATGTAATGTTCACAAACGTCGCTGCAGTGCAGGGCGAGAGTACTACACTTTATTGGCCACGACAGGTTCGAACTCAGACTGCCCAGTAATAAGAAATTAGAGCGAATCTAATGAGCTTCATGCTACTCAGCTCTCAAGAAATAATTAGGTAAAGTTCAAACATACGTTTAGTACGTACATAATACGGAATGTATAATTATTAAAATTTTCGTGCAGTGAACAATTTCTGGAGTAGATTACAATAAAATTAGCAGTTTACAAATAAACTACGAGTATCATTTATTTAGGCGGGCTATGTACGAAGTACAGTATAATGAAACGCTAAACTGCAGCCGGTAATTTAATTCAATTAGAATCAGAATAAAATACCTGTTTACTGTTTGTTGTTCCTTCATCGACATTAAATGTCGATTGGTAAATAAGAAGAATAAAATAATTAGTACATCGCATAGTAATTGAAGCTACGCTCTTCATATTTAAACCAAAGTCTACCCGTTTTTATTTCTTCTTCTTCAGCCCGTATAAATCAAATCCGCTGCTGGCTGGATCTCCTGTTGGAGCATTTCTTTGTTAGTTCTTTGTTAATTGTCTTAATTCTCATGCTTGTGGAGATTGACGATCGCAGTATAAAGCATATTTCCTCTATATTACTAATTCTTACTTTTTTGTTAAAATAATCTTACATAATTAATAAATTATAATATTAAATAGTTTAATAAATAATATAATTTTCTTCTGAAAATAGTAAATATTATATATTATCTTCTTAAAAGACAGATAGGTCTCGCTAGTTGGAGCTGGATAGACAAAAGTGACATAATGACACGCTAGTATGTACTCTTCGATTAATTTGTATGACATTCTCCACACCTACCTACTAAGACGGCTCTTAGTCAGTACTACAACGTACATAAAGTGTCCTTAGACCTAAAAGAAAAGTAATACTACCACACACTGTTGTTTATCTTACATTGATATTTTTAAATATATTAGAAGCAGAAGAACGCTTTATTATTTTTTTATAATAAACTTTATTATTTTTGTAAAAGCATCCATTTTTTTAAAAAATATCTGATATTAGAAAGAATCAATACGCACCCACTACATAAATAGGTTATGTAACATAAAATGTAAAACATCATTAAAAAAAGTTTTTTTGGTACCCCACAAATTTATAATAAACTACCTGATTCAATAAAAATATGACCTTACTTAAATTTAAAAAGTGCTGAATGACATTAATAGACAAATGTTACTATAAAATTGATGAGTTCTTAATGACAATTTTGACTAGTTACATTTTATTGAATATTATTATTTTTATTGTAATCAATTTAATTTTATAAATGTAGAATTTTCATTAGTATTCCAATTTCAATTATTTCTATTCTATTTTATTGACATGATTTTTCAAAAGAACACTCAATTATATTTGTATGTCTTTAAGACAAAACATATATTATTTACACCTCATAAAATAATAATACAGTGTACATATTATAATTTTCTATACCTTTAATACCTGTGTTATGCAAATAAATGAATTTGAAATTTAGAAATTTAAATTGAAATTTGAAATTAAATTTAAAAAAGCAAATAAGGTAATACAATAGGTTCAAGTTTTTCCATTTTAAGTGCATTGTGATATGTGATATTATGTGGTTTACATAAAGTTTGTATATAACAAGTTGACATAGTATATTTAGGTCCAAATCATATCCTAAGTTATTTATTAACAGGAATGAAATGTTTTATCTTAATTTTAGCTTTTTTTAAAATATGAGATGAATTCTGCATGATGTAGCAAATTTTCGTCCTCTCGTCACTGTGATTGATGTAACGACTTCACATACATTAGCTTACACCCGCTGATGTTTGTTCTTATGATAGATTAATGTGGACCTTGCAATATATTGGGTACTTACGGGTACCTATTTTAATTTTATACATAAATATGTTATGATAAATAAAAGATATATACAGTGTCAGAGTGCACATCTAGCCCCTTTGAGGTGGATCATTTAATGTTTGTTCTCCAATACATATGTTTATTCGAACACACATAATTCAGTGAGTCAAATAAGTAAAATTATTTGTTGTTCAAGTGAATAAATAGGTAATAATATTACAATAGAAAAAATAAATTCCTTTATTAAAATATGCCACGCTATCTACAATCATAGACTAAAATCTACTATCTCCTTGCATGCTGAAAACAGAATATGCACATTTTTGTTTGGAATAGCTTCTCAGTACGTAGTATAGAAACTCAATGGATATGTGTTATAAATATAACCTAAAATAGACGCTTAATATATTCGTAACGATTCATAATATGAGTAAAATTAAACACTATATACTCGTATATACATACTTGTTGAACAACTGGCGTAGTGCACCAACTATAAAAACAAAACTACAGCATAGGTGAAACATGGACGTTACGACATTTGTTCATCTTAAGACCTATCCGATGGGAGACAATATTCAGGTCATTGAGCATAGTGTTTAGGTCTTCTAGCGATTCTCTGCAAGGGCTCGTGAGTGGTGTACTCGCCATTGATGTCAATATCATATTTTTTCCAGTGTGTACGCGGCTCATAAGGGAATCGGTATGTAGGTCTTCAAGAGAACTTTGTCGTCTTTCTTGAAAAACAAAACCGCACTTTCGTTCCACGCCTCCGGATTAGAACAATTGAAGAGCTTATGGACCGGTTTCAAGCCGGTTTCAAAGCTCGCTGCAATAATGTATGCAACGGTTCGTATTTTAACACTTTCTTCGCGCATTTTGATTTTTGTCGGTGTATTGACACGCGGCGCAATTAGTTAGATAATATACCTATTCATAGTCAAATCTATATATTGCACAATTGATGTATTTATTATAATTATTAACTTACTAATCAATCTGGTGATTATTACTACTAAATAACTTACATTAAATGTGTAACCTACCGTATTAAAAATTTAAAAAGTATCCTTATACACTTTTTTTAAATCTATCGTAAATGGAAGTTTCTTTATCCTATGACGGATACTTGTTTTCTCCAAATCTTATTAATTTTTTTCACGCTTAATATATTCGTAACGGTTCATAATTATATAATAACAGTAGACGTGGCAATAGATACTTCGAAGTCCATCTTCTTCAAAGATGTGAAGTAATGTGCGAAATTTAAGACTTTAAAAGGTGTTTTCCCGCCACGATCTAGCGTGTTATTTGCAAATCGAAATACATTCGCCCTACGTGCGTCTGCAGTTAGTGAACGGGCATTATTCAAAAATCGCGCGTAGCGAATG
Source organism: Parnassius orleans (assembly GCA_029286625.1). NCBI lineage: Eukaryota > Metazoa > Arthropoda > Insecta > Lepidoptera > Papilionidae > Parnassius > Parnassius orleans. Next base: position 174,885 of record JAGSMP010000499.1, on the reverse strand, counting down.
TATTTTCCTTTCACGTAATTAATAAATGCAGTATGAAATTAGAGATATACGCGTGAAATTGTTGATAAAATATTATAAAACTAATTTTATGCTACTAATTACAAAATATGAATCCGTTATATATAAAGGAAAGTATGTATCATTTTTTGTATTGAGTATTAATTATTAAATTTTCATCATTTCAGCCCTTTACTAGTCCACTGCTAAATATAGGCCTCCCCCAAGGAATGCCACAAAGCACTGAACTGAGCCACCTGCATCCATCGACTTCCTGCATGTTTTACCAGGTCCCCTCCATCTAGTGGGAGCTCGCACCACACTTCGCCTACAGGTACAGGCTGCCACTCCGAGAACATTTTCCCCACCGGTTGTCGGTTCTTCGAGCTGTATGGGCGGCCCATTGCTACTTCAGTTTACTAATCCGTTGGGTTATATCGGTCACTCTGGTTCTTCTGCAGATTTATCACGCAGAGAAACCCCGAGCATAGCCCTCTCCATATCTCGCTGAGCGACCTTGAGCTTCTTCATACGGCCAGCAGTGAAAAACCACGTGTAAGATACATAAATCCTCATTGGCAACACGCACTTTTTGTACAATCTCGTTTTCAAGTTTTGAGGTATACCTGATGAGAAGATGTGTCGGTCGAAGTTGGACTTACCTAGTCCGACTATTTGTCCCAGGTAAACATATTTGTAATAATTAATTATTTACTAGGTGCTAATATGCACTAAATTACGTAGCTAGTAATTCATAATAAAATACTCCTACTTCCATTTCAGCTGACTTTAGAACAGAAGGCTCCCAATTCGACAGTATTTTTGTATGTGTGCTACACGATTAACTATAAATGAGAAAAAAAATGTATTCCTAAAAAACATGAAAAAATTGCACCTGTTAAGGATGAAAAATAGGGAATGAAACTTTAATATGAATAATTTGACAATTTCGACTAAATAGTTACTGGATGTTACCTAGAACTTTACATAGATATAGATATTACTTAATCAACACCAAATTGTCAAATAATTCAAAAGTAGCAAGACTGGCTGAAACAACTAAAATAATTAAATAGTTTGCACTTATTTCAATAGCTTCTGAGTCCGGTGCTAAGACAGTACAACTGGTGTATTGAAGAATTAAAGCCCCGATTTTTTAAAGTCTAAGAAGATCTCTTTTATTTCAAGTTATTTAAATGGCTATATCATCAGCCTGCGGCAGTCACTGCTGGACATAGGCCTCTCCCAAGGCGCGCCACTTAGCTCGATCTTCGGCTACACGCATCCAGTTGCTGCCAGCCGCCGCACGCAGATCGTCGCTCCATCTGGCCAGGCGTCCCACACTACGTTTGCCTAAACGTGGTCTCCCTCTATACACGCCTACTCAACGGTTATCGCTTCTGCGACAAATGAACCAGCCCATTGCCACTTCAGCCTGCAAATACGAAAGGCTATGTCGGTGACCTTGGTTCTCCGGCGGTTCTTCGTTACGAATCTTATCCACCAGAGAACTCCGAGCATAGCTCTTTCCATCGCCCGCTGGGTGACTTTGAGTTTGTGGAGAGTCGTGCCGTTAGTGTCCACGTTTCGGCACCATATGTGAGTGGGCAGGACGCACTGGTCAAAGACTTTCGTCTCAAGCTTTGCGGTATTTATATTTTATTTATATATTTGGCTATATGTGTGCATATTATGTAATACTCGTAGCAATACCACCATTTACGACAATATTGTTTCCATCTTGGCCTTAAGTGCAAAAATCGTAATTTCACAGTCACAGTGTAGAAATCTTTTTTAACGCGCCGAGCCGTTTACTGAATAACACTCTGTTTTGTTTTTCTTTTTTGTTAATTACACTATAGAAACCATTTTATTTATTCGGAGTGTTTTTGGAAATATTAAGGAAAACGCACAATCATGACTCGATTTATTATTGTGCTTCTGCTGACAGTAGAGCAAATTAACGGATGAGGACTTGTCACTTCACATACTACGGGAAGGTGATCTTCCATCAAGGGTTTCTAACGTACAAATACCAAGCAATAATTCTACCACTTTCTCTGACGACTATTGAAGAAATAAATATTCAAACAAAGCAGTGTGACAGTCATTACAAAAGAAAACACGACAACACATACCAATAATACTCGTTCTAATGATAAAAGCCTCGAGGTTCGATTTGGATTTGGTGGCAGTAGCTGTGCCTCAGGTTATGCTAAAGTTAACGTGTGTTCCAATTATGTAGTAGTTGTTTATGACAATTGTTAATGAGTTTTGATTTAATAATTTCACCATAGATATAAGACAGGATAACTAGAATCAAATAGATTTTTGCAAGTCAACACATGCAGCGATTGTATACATTATAACACCATTGTTGAGGCCAGTTGCAACGCGACTGGCTCAGGTAACGATGAATCCACCTCACACGTTGCGGGCAATGTGAGGTGGACATTTCCGAATGTTTTATTTAATTTTGATCATAATCTGATGTAAAATACCAGTTTGCGTGGTGAAACTGTTTAAAAATAATACTACAAGAAATAAGAAAGACACTGGGATCACATACCATCAGTAAGTATCATACAATTTCAGATTTCAACATAAAATACCACGAGCCATAAATAAGTCACAAAATATGAATGACGCCATTTGGTGTTGCCATATACAAAAAAAAGTTCCTGTGATTGATATTTAAATATGTGAATTTATTGTTACTATATTTTATAATATGAAAACTTTAAAATATTTACTAAGCAAAACTGTTTACTGGTGGAGTTATACTACTTAACATACATCTAGTGATTATAAGCCCTGGGAATGAGGTGATCGCTACCATGTTGCTTCTAAATGTTTTCATAGTATGAAAATATAATTATTTGTTAATTCTACATACTTTCATACTTAATTGTATAAAATACAATTCAGTACGAAAATATTTAAAATTTTCCATACTTAATTGTAAATTATGTTTAAAAAACTCCCACTGGGTTTCTTGCTAGTTCTTTCCAGGAAAAGTTTTTCCGACCGTGGAAATAAATGACTTTCAATAATTATTCTTGTGATCTATATTAAATAAAAACGATTCTATTCTATTCCATTTATTATCATGAGAAACCTGTATGTCGGAGGAATATGGAGAAATATTCAAAGACATGTGGTCCGTTAACACGCACTACACTTAGTTGAAGCACGAGTTTAATTAAGTATGTATGACGATCGCTAAGCTTTGTTGCCATAGTAAGCGTATTGATATCCGCAGAGAACAGAATTTTGAGAGCAACAACAATTAATTTCATGTCTGATTTAATTTCTTAATCGTGTTACCTTAAACATTTGTGATTGGTGTCGAACGAGAGGTACTAAAATATACTAAAATAACAAATAGAGGAATGTGGAACCGTGGGGCGGCGGAAGGGCAGCAGCAGTCAAAGGTGCTTTCGTCTGGTACTGCGGTCGTCATTCCGTCTGCCAAGCGTGACTTCATATCGTCCCCACAGTGGTAGAGTCCTATATCCAGCAGTGAAATTTATAGGGCGATGATGAAAATTTAAGTTCGGCGGACTAAGGGCTCACCGTACCTCACTTAATATGGTAAGTGATCACCAGCGCCCATGGATATTGCGACATCACAAGAATCATAGAAGCGTTGCCAGCCTGGATGCTTACAAATTTGATTTAATTATGCAGGCTAAGATAGACAATATCCTTTCGATTTTGCGTTACCTTTGTTGTGATCTACTAAATTTTACTTCAGAAACTAGCTAAGAGCGTACTATCAACTGCTTAATAATAAATATAAAATAGACACAAGCTCCTTCTTACCTTGTGAATACAGGTACAGGTGACATTTGTGAAGTCAGACGAACTATATCGTTATCTATTATATAATATATACTTTAATAAAACTCGTAAGTAGACGATTTCTGTATATTGAATATATTTTGGAAATATAATTGCAGTATTATTGGTATTATTGACACATTGGAGTGGAGGAACGGTATAACTAAACATTCTTGTTGCTAATAGTTACAGAATATTAATCATATTTTAAAGAAACTATTTACGTTAATGTATACACAATTAGTTATGTTAAAACTGAGGTTAATAAATATATTTCTATAAAATTTTCTGTAAAGAATCCTTCGAACCTAGGTTATAAATTTCTTTAATGGCTCTCCTATGTTCGCTCTCCGCAAGTTTTCCTTAACCGACGAGCACATGGTAAATCAGCACTTAAAATTTCAAATGATAATTTAATATGATGTACTGTCGAGTATAAAATCAACGTAAATTAGCGGCGATCGTTTAGCCCTGAGATACACCTGCTTTTAACTTTATTTACGATTTATTATCCTCTTAATATTTTCTTTGAAATTATAGAAAATAAACTACTACAAAAACAACGATTGCTCGTGATCGATTAATTATTTGGGACAGTAATTTATTCACTTAACACTTTGTTTCAATCAAGTTTATCCGACAAACTCTTGGATTAAGAACTACGGAACGAGTTTACTATGAACTCAAGAAATATTAGGCATAAGAACTTTTAAGTAATTCTGTAAGATGAATCAGGAGTAATTAATACATTCCAGCTTACATATTCGTTGGGTTATGTCAGTTACTATGATGCTGTATAGTGGCAATGGGCTAATATAGCTCCAGAATAGACGATCAATGTGAAGAAAGGTACCCCAGTGGCAGCCTTGTATTGGTAAGCAAAACGTAGGCGTCCCCCACTAAAAGAAATGACAGCTTGGTAATATACCTAAAAGTCGATGATGATAGCGGCTCAGGACAGTGAACTTGTAAAGGCTACTATGATGATGATGATGATAATGTTACCTGGAAAAGGCATTTATACAGCTGTGGGTTTAATAAAGGCTGATAAAAATTGAAAAAGAAAATGAGAATGAAGCATTCTTGCTTAGACCTCACAGTTGGGAACGTTTGCATTATATGTAGACTAGATAAGTGTAATTGCCCATCCGTCAATTTGATCGCTTACAATGTCATTCCTATGCATGTATGTTAGTATCATAGGAAATTAGGATAACAACTAGGTCGACCAGTGTGGGAGGTGAAGGAGATCCTCCTTCCCTATAATTCATCACATCGCAAAGCATATTGAGTCACACAATAAAATGTTTTCATAGTGTTTTATTAATATAAATTATTTACAGGTTACAAATGTGATTTTTTTTCAATATACAAACAAAATATTATATTCTTCATAATTTATGCTAAAATAAATAAACCACTCTGACACTACCTGTATTATTTATTACGTTCAACATCATTAGCCTCGTTCGCTGTATTATTAAGGAGTCTTTTTCTTATCACATATCTTCAAATAAGTGAGATTCGATAACCTTTCTAATGTAGGCTAGCAAGGAAAGTAAGAGGCGCCCAGTAATAAATGATTATTGAGTTTTTTCAAATAAAAGCAAAAGTTAAATAATCGGTCATTTTTGCCATTCTTTGGTGCTTAATATAATAAAATAAACATTCAAAATGTTAATTTGTCTATCTGTTTATCTGTCCGAGCTGATCGAAATAGCAGAACCGATTGTAATGATACATTACGAACAGAGAGCAATGCCAGAGGTTGCCCATCTTAGGTCTCAGAGGTGACACCCATTTACATTTTGAGACAGAGATATTATTATGTTGTTATAAAACATCATGGAGGTCAGATAACTATCTCCGCAATGAATGGACCTGACTTAGGTAAAGCTACTTAGTTGTGAGTCAAACATGATGCAGAGATCGCCATTGGGTACCGCCAAACAACCATCGCAGAGACGACGCAATGCTACAGAACGCAACAAGCATCAATACGACTATCGTCGGCTTACACCATCCCGTCCCCAAACAATACCAGCAGACATCACTGCTACTCACATACCCATCGACCAAAATCACAAGATGCGTCTAATCTGGCGCAGCACACCCCGCAGATCCATCACAAGACGCAATACTTAAACATCATGTAACTATCATACGGATATGCCTCCTATCGATTTTGGTAACAAAATCGGTACTGTTGTTAATCAAAAATACCACCACTGTATCATAGTAGCACGACACTAAGACGTCAGTGAAAAAATCTCACTTTAAAGGCTATTGCACTAAGACATGGAGTTGAGTATGTTTCCTGTACTTAATAAAAGACGCCGCTGACAAACGGTAGGTGTGTGCGATGTCTACAAAAGTCAATACAACAAAACCCGCTTACTACGGTTCAAGATGATATGTCTAGGAGTTTTTTAGTTTCTTCCGCCAATCAGAATTGTTACCACCAGCGATTTTTCCGGACCGATACGACTTAGGGACCTTCAAGAAAAGAGCTTACCCTTCTAAAAGGTTAAACGCACCTGCAACCCCTGGTCGGCGGTAGTCACGTACCATCAGGTGAGCCGCATGCTCGTTTGCCTTCTCTATAAAAAACCCACATAATAATATACAAGAACACCTCACTAATTTTGAACCATTTTTAATTATGTTACAAATGTTATTTATCTTATTGAAATGTAATCGACTTGTACTTGTATTATTTAATACATTTGAATATTTTAAGCAGAGTTTTAATAAATTTAAAGGTTTTCAAAATATTAAGTTTTTACTATACTAGAATCCTTAATATTCAAAATGAATAATTTAAACTTTAGCTTATTAGCGCATTTCAATTGTTCTAAAACATTATATCTATGATATTTTAAATGGCTTTATATTGAATATAATTATTATTTATTAATAATAATAATAACGATTATCATTAAAGTCCACACTTTGACGTAGACCTGTCAAAGAGTGGCTAGTTGGCGAGTACTGCTTAAAATATTTGTTGTTGAATGACCAAGCTTCCACCTGGGTCTGCCCAAATTTCAAGTATCTACCTTGTACATGGTTCAAGATACAGCCTGCTTAAGACAGACGTGACAGCGGAGACTTTGGTCCCATGTTGATAATTTTGGGTACGGAACCCTAATATATATAGTAAATATAAAGCTCACGCCTGTCACATTGTAGAGGGTAGGAGTATCACGGAATTCCATTTGGCAATGATCCTGACACACTTTCTGCCTTATATCCATATATCTACGCATACACGCTCGTCGGTTAAGGGTACTCCTAATTGGCCTATTTCAATATATCGCCATTTATTGATAAACTGCCTAGACGTCCCTTCCGACTCTTTCCGTTCACTTCTGCAATATAAATTTGCTGTCACCTTTCCTCGTTCATTCTTTCTACATGACCAAACCACCGAATCATTTCTTTTCTTAACCTGGTCAAAACGTCATCTTGCAAACCACTTTTCTTTATCACACTATTTCTCACCCTGCATTCAGATTCAGCCCTAGTATACTCCTTAATGACCGCATTTCTACAGCATCATTCTTATTCTACTCATGCTTCTTCTGCTAGACCCAACTTTACCAATACCATACATTAAAGAAAATACAACAGACTGGGACTGACACATTCTGACTCTTCACAATAGCGTGTAGAGCCCATTCACTTATTTCCTGCGTCTACCTGTCGTTCTATATCCTTATCATATCTACCATCCTGCTAAATAAACATCCCAAATATACAAACTCATCAACTTGCTCAACCAACCTCCCTATTATTCTTATTTCACATAACGTTTTACTTTCTTCTCTTCAAAACCATTACTTTCGTCTTACTTGCGTTCACTTTTACACTTCTTTAATGACCATTTCATTAAAGTAACCATCATTTGCAACTCGGCCGCCGACGATGCAAATATGACTTGATCATCGGCGTACAAAAGGCATTTGACGGTTAACTCAACCATTCTCAATCCACATTCTTCAACTCAAAGTTTGCAAACAACTGTCCATAAATAGGTTAAACAGCCTAGGGAAGCATACAGCCCTGTCTGACACCTGATGCCAAACCAGTCCGAATAGACCCTGTTGATCCTGACATACGCACTAGAGTCCCTACATAAAGAGACCTAATGCCTGTATCAAACCAGCGCTCAACCCAAATGAGTTCAGGTTTGCCTATAACACACCCTGTCCACTCTGTCATAAGCCTATTCAGTCCATGAACATGTTTTAATAAAACTTCCGCAATCAGCAGTGCATGGAAAAGATTTGATCTGTAATAATTCTATCTTCTTTCTAAATCCAGCTTACACATCCATTTTCCATCAGTTTCTTCCATACTCTTTCAATTAACACCTTAGCATACAGTTTACCCACAATGCTAAGCGTTAATACCACGGCTTTTTACAGTCCCATAGACCCTTTTCCTTATATATTTTGATTAACGGCTTTGCACCAGTCTCGGTACCCGCTTCAGTTCAACAACATAAATTAAACAAAGTGTACAGCATTGCCACCACTTTGCCTATACTTTGCCGCCTTTGTTTATAATTTTGCCGCCTTTGGCCTTACCTGCTTTCATGCTTTCATTGCTTTCATTATTTCATCCACTTATCCCGCCCTCTCCACTCTTTCGGAATTTCTATTTCACTTAATTCAGACGACCTAATAAAGGGAAATAGTTATAATAAAAAAATATATACAATTATTAAACCAACATATAAATATTAGGTCATTTGAGCAATATTACAAAAATAAACATTAAATAATATAGAACTAGGTTATATTATAATAACTTAAATATATTATATTATAAAATATAGAATAAACCATATAAAAATCTCAATCACGGGAACTTTATTTTTGTATATGCGGCAACAATATTAATGGCGTCATTCATTTTGTGACTTATCATGGCTCGTGTTATTTATGTTGAAATTTGAATATGATACTTATTGATGGTATGTGACCCAGTGTCTTTCTTATTTTTGCACAGTTTCACTACGAAACTGGCATTTTACCAGATTATGACTGTATTTAATAAACATTCGGTACGTTTACCACCACAATTGCTCAAATGCGTGAGGTGGACGTACCAAATGTTACCCGTTACAATTGCAACGCGATTGCTCGATACGCCGACTTCGGCGTAGTATTTAATGCCGCATTTTACAAGAACGCCGGCGGTATCTAGTCTGAGCGCGCGAAGACCTATCTATAATCTAAGTATATAAATATATTATAGTATATAATATATATATATTTGAATATATATCTATAATAATATTATATATTTAATATTATCATTTATCATAAACATTTTAGTAAAACGGACTCGCATACTACTGTCTACGGCACATCTCACATGAGGCATACTTAGAATACAGATTAAAAAAACGCGTTCGCATAAAGTCGACCGTCCGAACTTGTTCGGGGTCGGCTGAAATCAGCGCGCTGCAGCCTGCGGCTTATGCTGAGACGGTCCTTCCACCACTTCATCATAGCACACGATTTTTTGATTTTTGATTTTAGTTTTAATGTGCGTTTGCATACACATATAATGGATACAATTTTCTTATTCAAAATTGTTTGTTTGTTTGTTTGTTTATAAGTCACTTGTTTTATTTGAATTGTAATTTGTCATGTGTAGATGTAAGTGTTGGAATAAATGTCTTTAGTTTATGTTGTGTATGTTTATATCTAAAACCTACATCCAATATTTAATTACACCACCCGATAGCCAAAGTATCAAGAAATCTGTTACGTTGGAGGAGGACTGACGCACAGTAATTTAAGGAGGGAAGCACTGCACTTCGAGATCATTTCGCACATTGATAAGAAGACCGTCACCATACCAAAATGGTCTTATTTAGTTATGTGCGCCATTCATAGTCTATAGTAAACTATTTTTTCGGAAACACCTGTCACCATAACTTTAATAGCGTTAGTGTCGAAAACGACTTTATTGAAATTCATGAGTGATCTGTCACGGCAGACCGTCATTTTTTCATTCGTGACCGTTAAAGCTAACGAGAAAGGTTATATTTGGTTTATTTTGTTGCACACTATTTGTTTTAAGGCGATTTGTATTAGAAGAATCGGTGGGTATAAATTGAATTTAATACGAATAATGGCATCTGTTAAGGTCATGTGGTTTTAAACTTAAACGTCAATCATTTAAATGCCGAAGTGAATAATGCTATCAAATTAGTATTGGTTGTTAATAATCTACATTTAAACGGAAATAAAACTAACTGTATTAAATTTACAACAACGAATGTTAAAATCTGGGTACCAATGTTTTTAAATGGGGAAGAATACTGTTGAATCCACTGTTTTCTTGGCATCACTCTCGACGCAAAGCTCAGTGGGGCCTCAATATATCCAAACTAGCAACTAAGACTAAGTTCTGCAGCCTATGCTGTAAAGATTAGAGGTCTCTAGTGTCGAGACAGCTAGATTAGTTTATTTCGTTATTTCCATAGTATAATGTCTTATGGGATTTGCTATGGGGAAATGCGTATGATTCAGAAACTATTTTTACTTTATGAAGAGCATAAGAGCTATTTACAACTCGAAAGGAGAGAGAGTCTTAGAGATAAATTTTATTAAAATAAATATAAAATATTAACTGGCCTCTCAGTATATTTACGAAAAATTTAATGTATGTTCACAAAACAAGGTTGTTTTAGTAAAAAAGATATACCTGTAAACACTAGGAACAACAAGCTATGATACAGATTTCACCCACAGAGCAGTAATTCATTCTTATATATACACAAACAACAAGGTCCGGAAAGTGTATGGCTTCTCTATTACCAAGTTTAAATGTTTTGTTAAGCTGAACTGTATAAAAGGGTTATAGTATAAATGAATACATGTTATAATGCAAACTTGGAATGAGGTGTCGCTCAAGCAGTTTGTAGATTATGTACTTAAATAGTTTCACAACCATTAATGTAAAATTTACTTTAGTGTGCTGGGTTTCTTGCAGGTTCTTCCCAGGACAGAGGTTTTTTTCAAACCAGTAGTAAAATGACTTCAATAAGAATTACACATGTTATCTATATTGAATAATATTCTTTTCTATTCTATTCGGCACCAATGAAATTAGCATTGCAATTTTATATGGTGATTTACCACATGTCACGGTAAGGAAAATATCGTTAGAAAACCCGTGCATCTGAGAAATAAAGAAAAATATTCGAAGTCATGTTAAGTTCGCCAACACGCATTGAGGCAGCGCAGCGGATATTCCCTTGCCCTAAACCTCAGAAATAAGAGGAGGTCTGAGCCTAAAGCAGCAGATTTATGTGTTGTAAACGTTAACTTTATTTATTTTCAATGAGCAGTAAAAGGAGTGGAATAATTTGTCAGCGTCTGTCTTTCAGTGACACTGAGATGAGTAATTTACTGTCTAGGGTTTTGTCACGTTTACCATCAGATAGATTTAATCAACACCGGCTTATAATAAAGTATTTGTTATAAAATGAATATTGAAACGTTTATTATATTTATATGCAATATTCGCGGCCAGTTAATAGATGATAGATATTATCATTTTTTAAATGTAATATATGTATAATGCGGCTGTCGTATAGAAACAGAAACGATGAGAAAAAGGCTAAGTGAAGTTGCGTGTGAGAGACATGAATTACAGTTAACGAGTTTTTTTTATTTCGTATGATCCGGGTGAATTAATAATAATTGTTATGTTTAATACCGTTTGTTTAAAATATATTATAAATGTCGTTAATGTAATTTAGGATCCCCTTCTGATGTCGGAAATACATCAGGAAAGGTTAATTGTTTAAAATATAAAAGTGTGATATATTTGTTCAACTTGCTATCTAGCTGCATTAATCTGTATCAGTAAGTAAGGGCAACGTAACACTATAAATTCAGTATAGAGCAATTATAGTGCATACACACCATAACACGTCCCGCCACAATTACATTTTGTGTAACATTGAAGTAATTACATGATAATACCAAAGTATGCAAACCAACAGCAACACTACACATCTCAGTGTAACACAGGGCAGCCTCTCAAAGCAACACCATCCTCTTGGCCTGCATAGAACCCACCACAACGGTCAGAACCACGACATCTTAGGTCTCATGGAATGACTTTACTCGTAGAATAACTTATGGAATCACCCCCGCTCGGCACCTACACTGAACTTAATACTGCACAAACGAATGGGGGTTTCCCGATCAATCAATCTACCCCGCCACTGTCGATATGACGCCGCAGAGGATGAAACCTCGCTCACCATGATTCATCCGGTATTTTATACGCGCCGACATATAAATACGTAATTTTTTTATTAACAGAAGATATTACTAAATGCACGGCATGTTTCAGCGCTCATTACCTTATCCCCAAGTCCAGTTGAAATTTCATCATAAAGTTTTAGCCGACTTCAAAACAAAGCAGGAGATACTTCGATAACTTCGTCAATTGACACACCGTTTTTAATGATTATTCTTTTAATGAATATTTACTAATACTTAAAGAATCCTAATGTGAAATTAAAATAATGTTTCTTCTAAGAGTGGAATATAGGAGATGAAGTTTTTAACGTATACGACGATATTTCAGTTGTTACTAATGACCAAACGGATCAAAACCAACTCTTAATAAAAAGAAGAGCCGAGTTAAATTACTTAAAGAATAAAGCATTTACAAACTTCAGAAGTCATTTTAATTATTCTGTAGTGGTACGTTATGTCTTTGTACCGCAGATGTTAAAAATTAATTAGCTAAGACCCGCGTAAAAAATAAAGTTATATTTTACCTAGTTTGAAGAGCACCTCCGCCTCCCTATATGCTGTGCTGCCTGCGGTGGCTGACCCACCTGGTGCAAATGTTTGTTTATGTGCAATTTATTTATTATTATACAACTTCGGTAGGTGAGAGAGGCTTAGGATGGAGATAGAGTATGAAAAAAGAAAGGGGAGATATTCACCACATCGGACATTTTCCATGTAAGTATACAGGATTTAGCTACACCAAGATAATAATATGCAGAGATGAAATAGAGGAAAAAGAGAGTTTACAGTTTTTGTCGGAAGGCGGTCCAACGTCTTCCTGCAATAAGGAGTAACCGGGCACCTACGTTGAAAGATGCGATAGCACACAGCAGCGAAATCATTAGCAACTGCCTCGTTTGTTAGCAGCCAGACTGTTTGTCGCTGTGCACTGATACTGGTTACATTAAGTGCGTAGGAACTAACCACATTTTATGATATTGTTTTATTTATTTCTCGTTTATATTTGGTATAAAAATAGACCGTGGATCTCGTAAATAGGGCTTACCGACATCAGGATCTTTTGCTTACACATCACTTTACTAAACTTTTTAAGATTAAGACTTCTTTAAGAATGCGCTAGTTAGATTACATTAATTGGGAGTTTTAGTGTGACGAAGCTGAATTAGGATTCATTGCATGCGTAACACACACTCAACCGAAAACCAAAAATTTGTGTTTTTTTGTGTGCTCCAGCTGGGTTTTGAACTAAGGCCCCTTTGCATACTTACTAGGTACACTAACCACTAGCCAATGCTCTAGTTATCACCTACTTTACAACTTAAATGAAAAGTATATTTGACTGTTTTGTTTTGTGTTAAATCGACCCATTTGATATTATTTCTAAGAGGACAATGTTTTGAGAGATAAACTTTTGAGTATGAACGTCGTTAAGGTAAGAAATAGAGTTATTCAGTGCAATAGTTACTTCAACAGAATTACACTGAAACAGGCGAAACAATCGCATGATTAAATTTACGGTTTCATCTTGAATTTCTTAAACATATAGCTTTGTCATGCATTTATATGATTTCAGTTTAATTAATACAAAAGTAAAATAATGCAAACTAGTCTAAATACGGACGATACAGTTGTAACTAGTTGTATTGTTCGACATAAATCCACGTTCGTCTTTTAAAGAGTTACGTTACGCTTTCGTGCAAAATTTTCTTTGAATATGAAATACTGAGCGGATGGTATTGAAACACAACTAAAAAGCGGGAGGTTTTGTTAGAATTGGATGAGCCTTGCTTCTGTACTTTAGACTGTGGCTATGGTAACCATCACATCAGCGGCAACGTGTCCATATCCATCCTGGACACACTGCTAGCTCAATAAACGTACCTCTTTTCTATTTATATAACCGCCGTTTGTGTGAAGGTTTAGTGCCCACAGTCTGAAAATCGGCGAATATAACCCCTGTGTTCAAAAATGGTTCTAAGACTGACGTCACTAATTATAGACCTATGTATTGCCTTATCAAAAGTCCTTGGACGCTAAGTACATAATTAAATATATACGAGTTGACACAATTTTCTAATTCCAGAACAACATGGCTTATTAAAACACCGATCAATATATATTAACCTTCCTCTTGAATCATTCTGTCTATTGATGAAAATTGCATCAAAATCCATTGCGTAGTTTAAAAGATCTAACAGTACAGACGGCGGGAAGCGACTTTGTTTTATACTATATAGAATTTCACTTAATCACATTTACAATTTCGCAAGAACGTTCTAAGAAGGTTGTTCGACATTCAATAGTACTTCAAAATATTTTACAAGATAAATTGGTTATTGTTCGCTATTTCTTCCCCTTTTGTTTTGTTTTGATATCTTCATGTTGCTGAGTATTGTCAACTTTATTTGTTTTCTCTTTTTCTCTAAAACTCTGTTTACTGTGCATATTTAGTTACCAATTTAATGTTACTTTGTGGACTACGGTACTGGTTGCATAATGACTATTATTATTTTTAAACTTTTCTTTAGCTTAAGCATTGTTATGTAATTGTTTGTTGTCCTGAATAAAATAAAATAAAAAAATAAAATATATTAATCCTATGTGTACATATTAAATGAAGATTTATTATCGCCCCCAAGCTTTTTGAAACATGAAGACTGTTAGTGTAAAAACACACATGTGTATAACTTCAAGGATATTCGGCAAAAAGTTTTGTTAGTTCAGTAGAAACAATAAGAAATGTGTCAACTGCACATGTAGTTCCGCTAACTCTTTTTGCTTCGCGCCTCATGTATGACTACAAAATAAAAACATTTTCCATTTCCGTAACATATAGAAGTTTCATATAGAAGTACAAATTAAATAAGTAAACAATACAACATTTTAAGTTTTTATCGTAAATTAAGTCATGAGATTAAGATAGCAGCCATAGCTTAAATAACTTTATTTATTTGTGCGTTTCCTTTCGTTATACGCGTTTTGCTCGTAAGATTACACCATTGACTAGACCTCATCGTAGAACAGTGTTTGGCTCCAATTCTCCAATTGCTAGAATGAGTAAAATTGTTAACAAATTTAGCGAAACAACGATATATTTTTCGACCCTCCTAACAAGCTCCGTCGCACATTAAAAGACTATCTCTTGTAATATTTTATAAAACATTTTCTTTTCTTTCCGCTTCTATATATTTTTAGTACTGTATATCGTTATCAATTGTTTATTTTTTTATCCTAGAAATAAAGTTACACAGTGCTGAGATAGTTATTTGCATGTGGTATCCGTCTGTAATTATTTGTATATTTTAGTTCTTATCGGTTCATTGCATTTAAATAGCAATGAATATAATGATACAAATGTTGGTGGATCAATAAACAAAAAAAAAATTGGCCTGGGTTCTGCTTACTGCTTATTGTCTTATCTGGATAATAAAAGTTTAATGTTGCTTAGAATGATATAGGTAATATGACATTATGAATTTCGTTAAATATACTTTATAGTATTTTAATGCATACTTATTTAAACTAATATACTTGCTATACAAAAATAAATTAGCAAATCTTTGCAAGTTTCGGTACACGTATTCAAACATCAATTTGAAACATAACGAACTCTTAGTGAACGTGACGAGATGAACTCGCGAACTACTGGTGTGGGTATTCATAGAAAACATTTCTTTGGAACAGGAGTGGATCCTTTCTCAGCATTATATATCCTAAACGAAATTTATTGAGATCAATTCATCTTTGAGGTGGTAAGATTTTCGATTATAGCTGTAAAAGTTACCTTTGAAATAAAAGATAATAATTCGAGAGGTCTGTTAGTAACATAAGATGACTCGGTTTTAAACCACCTGTTGGTTAGATCGTCATAGCAAAGTGTCATCAGGTCCTGAGGTAAATCCCAACTGTAAACAATATTTGCGCAGAAACACAAAACGTTGCAGTTTTAATCTGTCTAAGTTAACTTGAAGTGGTACTCTATGAGTAGTAGTTATTGACCGCAGATTAACTCAAATTATTTCATTAGCTTATTACGGATTTTACATAATATTTTATTAATATTCTAGCGATATTTCTATGATAGGTTTTGTACTGCATAATGTTAAAATCAAAGTTACAGGTTATATACGTCCCACTGCTGGGCGAAGTGTCCCCTGCGCTGCCCTTAACAAAGCGTGTTGGCGAAAATTTTTTGCTATTCTCAGTCATGCTGACAGTTTCACGATGTTTTTCACCACCGAGCACTTGCAATTTAGCAATTCAGTGCTGTAACCAAACCGCCGCCGCCTGCTACTTTAAGGCGCTGGTCTCGCCACATGGAATACTGTTCCAATCTCTGGGCAGGGCCCCCAGTGCCAGCTCCTTCCACTTGACCGCATTCAGCGCAGAGCGGATCGAATCGTCGACGACCGAGTTCTTTCCGATCGGTTTGTCTCACTAGCACTGCGTAGAGATGTTGCATCTCTTTGCGTATTTTATCGCATGTACCACAGGGAGTGCTCTGAGGAATTGTCCGGACTAATTCCAGCCGCTCAATTTCACCACCGCACATCGCGACAAAACTCGCGATACCATCCATACCATCTGGATGATTGGCGGTCCACCACTGTGCGATTTAGAAGATATTTCCTCCCACAACTTTGTGGAACCGATTACCACCAGCGATTTTTCCGGACCGATACGACTTAAGACCTTCAAGAAAAGAGCCTTCAAGAAAAGCGACAGTAGTACATGCAACCAGAGCTATGCCACCAGTACTAATTTTCTTCTCAATTTAATAGGCTTATTTTCTAAGCGATTATCGGTGAAGGAATACGTTAAAAAAGTCGTATTGTGTGCACAAGTTTTAGGAGTGTAGCACAGACTGACTGATAATGCCCATATTATTATATTTATTCTCGTATTGACGTTATTCAAGCAAAAAACCTATTGATGAAGTTATCGATGTGTTCTTGCCAGCTAGTTAAGACATATAAACCTTATAATATTTTACGTTAACGATCATTATTCAAAACATCTTAAATAAAATTCAATGAACAACACCAAATTTATCCCAAGCTGTCATATAAATCCACTTCGTATTTAAAGCGACTGTTTCAACCTTAAATAAATTTCGATAAAGTTTATAAAGTTCGATAAAGTTTATAAAGTTTCTTGGTAGTTTGCCTTACACTTTAAACTTTTGAAACTGTTCCTTACTTGGATATTTACCTTTATGAAGTCGAATAATATATAAATGACTGTATATTCTTTTTGATAACCAGCTTATGATAGTCCGAGAGGGTTTTAAGACAAGGAAGTGTACGCCGCTGCCCCAATGCGTTATGAACTTCACATGTCTTCGAAATATTTCAAACCCTCTCAGAAATGAGAGGAGGCCTGTGCCCAGCAGTGGGACGTATATAGGCTGTAACATTAACTTTAACTTTTAATGTTAGTCCACAGCTGGACATGCGCCTCTCTTATTATAGGGAGGATTTTTCTTACCCATCTCTCTTGGCAATCCGCCGATTGATAATCGCACACGAAAAAACTCACATTTTTGATGCTGCGTCTCGTCGCCAGTCTTTGTATTTTGTTTATATATTTTGACGTTGTTATTATGTAATCGGTGCATAATCGAAAGATCAATAAAACTTATCACAGGATTTTAATTTTGACAACTGAACTATTTCACAGACAATACATACATATAGTGACGTAAAATGTATGAGTAACGCCAGAAAATCTTTGTCGCTTTATACCGGGCGTGAGATATCCAGACTGGTAACGGGGATCAACGTCAAAGGTGCGATTGTTAATCCACCTGGCAAGCGTGAAGATTAAGAAGAATCTTCCCCATAACAGGACAGATACATGTCCCGCAATAGATATTTACATGCTAGTGAGGAAAAGAAGAAAGTTGTGAATGCTTTCAGACGCACCAGTAGTGAACTGGCACCAATACGCTAGCTGGGCCAGTGTCTTATGTTTACGGGAACACTAACACATTTATATAAAACTAGTTTTCACGGGTTCTATCGCGTAGCACGTTTGGTTAAGGGAGGGACTGAGGTGTTCGACGTCCCAATGTCATAGTTAACCACGGCTATATTTAGATTAAAATTAATAATTTTTGGTCCTATCTACGCAGTATGAACTTAGAGTATCTTAAAGTCTTGCAAATGTATGCTTGGGTTGGATTTAGTTTAATTAATTATAGGATCCCAAGCAGATGGTAGCACCCAGCCAAGTCAAAAATTGCAAAGCTCCACATTTCGCACTGATCAGCGTAGTATCGGCAACTTTTTACTATAGTAGTTTATAAATTAATAAACAAAACTAAGAATAAACAACTTTATAATAAATTACTTAATATACATATTCATAGTTAAATCTACATTATATTATTCAGAATGGATGTATATATTATAATTATTAATTTAGCCTACTCACTACTCAATTACGTATTTATTGCAACTAACTAACTTAAAATAAATTTGTAACTCACCTTAAAAGTATCTTTATATAATTTTTTTTGAAGAATCTATCGTAAACGGAAGTATTATATTTATATCCTACAACTGATATTTATTTTCTACTATTTTCGTTTTCTCCAAAACTTATTTATTTTGTTCACATTTAATATATTCGTAATGATTCATAATTATAGTTAACTAAACACTATTGCAGTAGACGTAGCGATAGCTATCGACGTCCATCTTCTTCAGTGATCTAGCTGTGATCTAGCTCGTTATTTGCGAAGCAAATACATTCGTAGTAATGCCCGCTCTGCTCTCAGTGAGCGAGCATTAAAAAATCGCGCGTAGCTGATGTATTTCGCTTTCACGTAATCAATAAATGCAGTATGAAATAAAGATATGCATAAAATTGTTCATAGAAATGTCTTATAACTAATTTTATGCTACTAATTTTAAAATATAAATTCCGCTTTATGTAATAAAGGGACAGAATGTATCATTTGTATTTAGTAATAATTATTTACTAGGTGATAAAATAAATAAAATTACGTACAATGTAATTTATAATAAATTACCTCCATTTAAACCGACTTCAAAACACGAGTTGGGTCGCAATTCGACTGTACCTTTTTGTATGTAATGTTTTCTACGCGATGTGTTCAATTGAATTAAATGATTTTTATCAATTAACTTAATTAATGAAGAGAAAAGGGATACCTAATAAAAGAGGAGAAAAATTTCACCTTAGTTGAAAAGTAGGAATTAATCTTGTTTATAAATATTTGACGAATTTGACTAAGTAGTTACTGGTTGTTACCGAGAGGCTTATTATTTATAGATATAGATATTACTTAATTCACAAAATCAATAATTCAACTTTAAAAATGTGCAGTTCACACTCAAGAAATGAAACATCCAAATGAAATAAAATATGAAACACAAATATTTCACAGGAAATGATTTATTTAATTTGATTATTACAGTGCGGCATAAAATATAAGATAAATGTTTAAAGTTACAGCAAATAAATGTTACAATCCTTATTTGTAGACCTGTAGAGCCTAAATTTTAGTGTATAAATCAAAAGAATATTTTTTTCGACTAAAGTTGCTTTGTAATAGCGTATATATTGTAATAGCGACGTCTACTTCATTCTATAGGTAAAATCATTTTAACGAACAAAAATTAGATGGCCTAAACACGACTAATTTAATATAAATCGGTAAGATATTATGAAATAATGGATTGTTAAGAATGGTGTAGGTATGACAATTTTATTCAATATAATTAACTTTATTAATTTGATAATAAATTTCTAATTTTTTAATTTTAATTTCAACAGTTAAAACTTATATTAAACGGGATAATTTTTTATATTATAAGGGAGCACTTTTTCTTCCGACTTGCTTAACAAAAATCAATATTTAAGGCTAGCTGAGAGGTAGATCGTAGTGCTAGATAACCTATACTATTTCCCGTGAATCTAGCTATCACATAAAAATATAATTTATTAAATTGGACTAGTAGTTCCAGAAATTAGGGTGTTTAAACAAACAAAAAACCTCTTCCCTTTATCGTATTATATAAGTATAGATTCTATCTCATTCTATCCTATTGATTTATATATATTTCTCTTTTCGTTTCATTGAGTTAATACTTATATATAGAGGAGTGGTTTCAAATCATAACGACGCTTAAGTTTTACTTTAAAAGTCGTAAAAACCGGCTTCAAAGTGCTAAAAAATTAAATAGTTTTCACTAATTGTAATAGCTACTGAAGTTTGGTGCTAAGACAGTGTATTTTAGAATTGAAGCCCCGAATGTTTTTAAAGTCTAAAGAGATCCCTGTTATTTTATGTTATTTGGCTAATGGTATTTGTATATGTAGTAGCAATACCATCAGTCACGACAATATTGTTTCCATCTTGGCCTTAAGTGCAAAATCGTAATTTCAGTCACAGTGTAGTAATCTTTTTTTAAAGCGCCGAGCCGTTTACTGAATAACACTCTTTTTTGTTCTTCTTACTTGTTAATTACACTAAAGAAAACCACTAGAGTTCATTTCCTGTATCCAGACAGTTTTAGGAAATATTAAGAAAGACGCACAATCATGACTGGTTTTATCATTGCGTTTCTGCTGATAGTCGGACAAGTAAACGGGCGAGAGCTTGTCACTTCACAAACCACCGGAAGCGGTGATACTCCATCAAGGACATCTAACGTACAAATACCAAGCAATAATTCTGCCACTTTTCCAGACTTTGCTATGGAAGAAAGAAATAATCAAACAGACGCGATTGTGACAGTTAGTACAAATGAAAACACGACAACAAATTCTAATAATACTCGTACTAATGATAAATTAAGCCTCGAGGACCGATCTTCGTTTGATGGCGGTAGATGTGCTTCAGGATATGCTAGAGTTAACGGCAAGTGTGTTCAAATTATGTAGTAGTTGTTTACGATAAATGTTAATGCGTTTTGATTTAATGAGAATTCACCATAAATATAAGACAGGAAAACTAGAATCAAATACATTTTGCAAGTCAACACATGCGGCAATTGGATACATTATAAAAACGTTTTGAACATTGTTAATGAGCAAATGACAGAATTGATTGACTAATGTGGAATTTAGATATACCTTTAGAATCTTGAATAAGCATATCGTTTTAATAGTTGATTAGAATTTATTTTAACCATGATTCTTGTTTACAAGGTCACAATCAATAATATTTTATAGGTACAATTTAGTATTTATTACACATATGGTACAATCATAAATTTTATTTTAACAAAACGCTTATTTCTATTACTTTTTATGGTCGGTGTTCGTTATATTAAGAAAGTGAATAAATGTGTAATTTTTCATCAAACTGACTTTGTTTTTAACACGCTTTTATTAGCTTCGCGTGTATCTCTATGTATCTATCTATGTAATAGAATCTTTAATGTGATCTCCACCAACTTGTATATGGCCGATTTACTTTACGATCGAACTAAGATGACTGCGTGGCCTAGTGATGAGAGAGTACTGATTGCTGGTGTGGCAGATCTTCCGTGCAATTGGATTCTTGTGTTATAGAATTGATCCAATCTGTCCGTGTTTTCGACTTGCCTCCTATCTTATATCTTATTGTATAAGAGACGTACTTGCGATAATCTCCTGCGCAGATGAAAGCCTACGACAGTGATCGAATGTGTGAAGGTTCTTCTTTATATTGTGCTGTAAAGTATACTTGGATATCTTTTAATAATAAATATTATAAGTGAAATCAAGGAAATATGCTCCCAGATAAACCAAGGGGTTATAATGACTGTATTTGACCGCACAGATAATCTTGTAAATATGACCCGCGCGAACAACAACAATTTGTGTTTTTGAACGATTTTTTTTTTGTTCCAGTCTGGTACTCTGTACACTAGACTATATGCGAATCTCACTTCGTCGTAATTTACTTTATCTTCCAATAAATATATTTTCTATAATAAGCCAAAGATCCACTACAATCCCACCTGGTATTAAGTGGTAATTAAGCCCTACATTGTCTTAGCGTTGCAAAAGTCACTCAACACTCTTGCCTACTAGTAGTTCCAGAAATTAGCGTGTTTAAACAAACAAAAAACCCCTTCCGCTTAATCATATTATAAGTATAGATAAGGTTTGGTCATGTAGAAAGAATAAACGAAGAAAGAGTGACAAAGCAAATTTATGCTGCAGAAGTGAACGGCAGAGTCGGAAAGGGACGAAAGTTTATCGACCAAACGATATATTGAAATGGGCCAGATTAGGAGTACCCTTAACCGACGAGCGTGTATGCGTAGATATATGGATGTAAAGGAGGGAGAGGTGTGCCAGGATCGTGCCAAGTGGAAGTCCGTAGTCTCTGCCTACCCTCTGGGTGACAGGGTGAGTGTTTATGTATGTTTTATGTATGTAAGTATAGATTCTATCTCATTATATACTTGAAGACACCCCAATTTTAATCGAATGAAAAACGAATAATTCTACTCGTTTGCTGTAATTATAACCAAATACGTAGCAAATTGCTTGCTTTGAATAATTGAAATATGTATTGGAAGGTTTTCGACAACCAGACCGACCGTTTGGTTGTCTGATTGAAAACGAGTGAGAAATTAAGGAATGAATATACTTGCGGACACTATCCTAAGTCCATCCTTTAGAATGCTTAGAGGCTGGCTACTATGCGCCTGTGCAAAGCTTACCAAGATTGGTTTCAAACAAATCATGGTCACCAATAAGTCTCTTATTATTTAAGCCCCCTGTGTCAAACGCTACTAAGCGGCATTTTGCAGCATCAGTCCATATGTAACAGCAGTACCCATGCACGACCGAATATGCGCTTATATAGCGTCAGAAATGCTCCATCGTGAAGGACACCTAGTTTTTGCTGTTGCTTTAAATTTGGGCTCAATGAACAACGGAAAGTTGACTTTCGGGAAAATCTCAATCACTAGCAAATAATAGCGGTCGCTGAAACCTAACGATAAATTAATGCTTGTGATCATACGGAAGCTTTATGTTCAGTGCAAATTTTAAATCCTGGAACCATTTAAGTATGTTAATCTTAAAACAAAAACAAGCTCATGCAATTTGTTCTAATGTTAAGGGATAATGTTTTGTCGGAACATATCGTGTCATGTAGGAATTATATTTTTCTTTCTATTTTAAATGCTCAAACATTACCTAGGATATTGGGAAATAATAATAATAATTAATTGTAAATGATTTTGTATGCATATGTGTACATAAGTAAATGTTCTTACTATAAAATAAGCATGATTTTTACGTCATTTGAAATGTACGCAGCGCTTGTATGTCCTTCTTTGGTGGTCGGAGCAACGCACATTGCGTTCCTTCATTTTGAAAATTCTCTTAGATCCACTAAAAAGCATTCTGGTTTTTTTAACATTCAATTTTGTCATGTACAAATATCTCTAATAAAATTTGCTTATGAAACCATAAAATTAACTTGTTAATCATTTTAATGTTCAAATTTTTCTTTTATTTTTATTAAACATTGAAATCAAGTTACTAGTGCCCCGGTTCAAGTCAAGTTACAGACAGTTCAATTACGGCTCGGTGAATTTGTATGACATACAAATAAATGTTCCTGGTGCGGAAATTTATTTGTTCATGAAACTTACATAAGTTAAGCGCCTCCGTCACATAAGAGAAAATCCTAGTGGTAGTAAGGACTTATATATAGAAGTGAACAAATAATTCTACTGCACTGTGTAGTTCTCCAAAATATTTGTGGTGTAGTTTAAAATTAGCTTTAGTATTTTATGTATATATACTTATATAATATATATATTAAATGGATGTAAATGTACGCTCCAAGATTATAAATGTTCTAATTTCCTTAATATTCAGCCTCTAACGTATAATTTACGTCGGTGAGCATTACGGATTCAACTAGGCTGAGTTTGAGTGAGCTGTGTGTGCACCACGTTTTGAACTGAGTGTAATGACGTCTTTATAGTCATCGCTGTGTTTTGAACGTGCTTTGTTATGATTTCAGTAAGTATTAACTTCATAGTAGTTCACATAATAACAATAAACTGAGTGAGTTCGGCAAAAGAGCAGAAGCTACAAGTTAAGTAAGAGCCTACATACTTTTATTAAAATTTCTGAAAGACTTTTCGGGCAGAAAAGAATACACCGCACTGCCACAAAATTATTTCCAGAATTCACATTACCAAAAAATATTGAAAATAAGTTGACTACGGTAAATGCCATGAAGATTTAACCTTATCAAACAAATTTTATATAATGGATTAGCATACCAACACATACTATGCCAGACATTGAACTATCGACCGGCATTAGCACGTGTGCCATGATGTCTCTTCCCCATTTTTGTAAACATGATACAAGTAAAATAAAGCTAACTTATAACTATATTTATGTGATGTAAAGCAGTCAATATTCTTCAATAAGAAATGAAGTAAGTAGACGGCCCCGAAGCGCCGCCATCATCGTTTTAAGAATTATCAACTTCCATTACATTTATTGAAAAGTTACCATACACTTAAAAAAACACTACATTATAATTATTAACATAAGGCGACTTGTAAGTACAATGGCTAAGTATCAGCAGCGGCGTCTCGGCCGTGGGTTCGATTCCCGCACGGATTAAGTGTTTGTATACAAATAATTGTTCCTGATCCGGATAGTAGTCACGTTTTGTATGTCACTTATTTTTAAAAGCCTCTACTATACAGGAGAATTCCTAGTGTACGGGTGTTATAAAATATATATGTTAAACCTTTTCCTGGGATATGAATATGCAGTCGAAGCCGTAAGCAATTGCCAGTGGTAAATAGTTATTTTATTCTATAAATTAAAATCTATTATTAATATGGAATAGATGAGTTACAGAAATATTAAATGTGTAAAAGAAAGTTTAATAACGCAAACGCTAACAGTTACACTGGGAGTTTATCGTGCTGCTTGGCGCAGCCCTGCTCTTGTAACGGCTTTTAATAAATGTCCACGCATTTACGTAATTTGAACAATAAACCTAATCGTGTACAGCGTGCCATAAATTGCCAAATGAAAAAACCTGAAGTAATTTGCTAAAAAAAATGTTGTTTTTATATCTTTAGTAAAGGGATAAGTCATGTGGTTGCGGCAGAATTGTAAATTGCGATATCATGTTCTATATCTTTAGTTTCGTAAGAGGCAACTATGGATAACGCCAGAAAATCTCAAGGCTTGTGATAGATTGCATAGCTGTTGTTGCCAGACATGTACTAATATCCAGACCGGCGATAGGGAGCAACGTTAAAGGTATGAGAGTTCTGCGATCTCTGCGGTCATCAATCGTGCGTCACAAAGTGATCAAATCCACGATATAACGAGATCGTCTGCAAGTGACTAATGAGCTGTCAGAAAGATGAAAATGCCATCATCAATATTTTATATAACGAATTTTTAATATGGTATCACTATTAAGATTTAATTTATTTTATATTGCTATGATATTGTTAACCAACTGTTACATAAATTAATAATGTACAATATTTATAACAATATAACAAACAATAGAAAACTAAAATTAAAATTATCAAACAATCCTAATCCCCGCGGTATAGTGCCACGAACGCTATACTTAGCCTTTAGGCAGGCCTCTGTAACTCTTGCTACCTGCGTGAAATAATTAATTACAATCGCGAGACGCCCCGGGCAGAACTCAGTCAGCTAGCGCGTTCTAGGCGATTGAATGTTAAAAATTGAACGCTGTTTACGTAAATTTTTTGTAAATACTTGTTGAAATACGGAAAGTCTGTTGTGACGTAGGAAGGAGAAAAGATGCAAAGTAATACGGATACTCGCGTGCAGCGATAAAGTTTTATTTAGCTTGCGTGCGTGATTTATCTGATTAATAATAACTATGTAGGCTATTAAAATGTCGGCAAGCAGTCAACATCAAAGGAGTGCAACTTCTGTACGTAGTACTATTATTTATTCTGTGCTTTAGGTGAGAAAGAAGGCTGTTGTCTCCAGTGGCATCAACCAGTCACGGAATCAGTTCCTTTAGAAATTTAACACTAAGGGACTCTTCGGACGATTATCTCAACAGCAAATGGCATGAATATATAGTCATCACTCAGATATGTATTTACGCCATTTATATATTTAATAATTGCAATACATGTGAAATTCTAACAATATAAACATTACACAGCACAAACATACACAATTCAGGCATAAAAATATGGAAAAGAAGGAGGCAGACACCTTTATTTCAACAAATTAACCATTTTAATTACAATACAATTTTTTCGTGCCAATAAACATCATTTTGCTTGTCTTTGCACTGCACGGTTTCCACTAATATATTATTTTGCTTTAACTTGTATTTACATAACATTAAAATTAACATTTACTTAAACTAAATATAAAGTACTATGTTAAAATTATGTAATAGAATATTAAAAATTTTTTGCATTTACATTATCTATATATATATATATATATATATATAAAAGGCAAACCTGACTGATTCATCTATCAACGCACGGCCGAAACTACTGAACGGATTTCGCTGAAATTTAGCATACAGACAGTTGTAATAACGTAGGCATCCGCAAAGAAAGGATATTTAAATATTCACCCCTATGGGGAAGGGAAAAAACTTTGTAATGAAGTCCGTCATTTTAGAGCTAGAAGCCTGAAATTTTTGTTTTTAGGTTAACGATTAGAAATAATCAATTTTCAGTCCTAGGGTTTTTGAAAATTCAACCCCTAAGGGGGTGAAAAAGGGGTTGAAAGTTTGTATGGGGAGACAAGATTAGTTAAACTATTTTATTCGAACTTCACAGGAGTACTCCTATCAATAAATGAGTAAACAAGTGTTTCAGGCTCTTTCAGAATTCAAACCCTAAAAGGTGGAAAAGGTGTGACAAATTTTGAAAATCAACATGGGTATCGTTTTTATGGTTTATCGGTTCGTTGTTACGAAAACAACAACTATTTCAAAATCCAACGTAGCAGACGGAATACCTACCATCATCCCCTGTGGGGGTGCGATGTGGTTGAAATGTCAATATGGGTGTAGTTTTATGGTTTTTTGGGACGTTAATTACGAAAATGGTATCGATTATGGTTTGAAACCAACATGGATGGAAGGATGGATGGATGTATGTTTGTATGTAAAATCATCATTGATTGTGTGACTTGGGTGTCATTTTGTTTTTGGGTCGTAAATAATGTAAATGATATTGATAAATATTTTAAACTTAATTTATTAGAATAGAATAGAATATACTTTTATTATTATTTTTCTATTTTTTATTTAACATATTAATTTACTTTAAAAGAGTAAAGTAACGTTTTTGCACAAAACATAAAACAAAATAGACAAGAAGATTTGTAAAAAAAATTGCACAAAACTACACCCGAACAAAAAAATACTAATTTAAAAATTAAAAAACAATGAAAATAAACAACCAATCCAAATATATTTTTTACAAATTAATAAAATTGCAGAACCAAAAGAAATACTTAGGTATCTTCCTATTTTCTATTGATCTTCAAGTTCCAATCCCCAATAGATGGCGTTGGTATCGTTTTAGAACGCGATAACGTTGTGTTTTTTCGAACTAATATAAAGTTAATGGTGAATGAGCGCTTAAACCTGTACCACATACAGTACCTATTCCTATTATTACCTATTCACTGTTAACGGATATTTGACTAGATTTTACTAGATTTGACTAGATTCGGATTAGTTGCTTGATTTTGTCTTTCTTACAACCACTGTTCAAACTTGGAATTGATTTGCTTTGTAATTAGGTTTTGTTGATAGAAGTATAAGTGTAGTCATTTTTTCTCACTGAAAAAATGACTACAGAAACTCTTAATAATAAAGGAAAAATGGAAGAACATACTGTCGTCCCCATTATAGGTGACGGCGCCTGTTTGTTTCGTGCTCTTTCATTTTTAATGTACGGAACCCAAGAAATGCGATGGTGGTGCCTTCACAAATTGTTAGATTTGTGGTAAGTGATTGGCCTAGGTTTTCAGTTATGACCCACTACAGAAATGGCGATAATTATTCAACAGCATATGAATATTGAGCCGATATGTTAAAAAATGAAACTTACGGTGGCCTTTGTTAATTGGTAGCTGCAGGATTAATATTTCCGTTTCGGTTTGAAATATATCGAAACGGTCTGTTATACACAGTGTCCGGCAGATATCTGTCCAGTAAGGATTACGATTTATCCATGATTTATCTAATGGACATTTTGACGCCTATCTGCTATTGTTGCAGAAAATTACACAGCGTCGCATGGTACCTACATGCGACGATGTCGGAATGTGATCCTTTTCAGAGCTTGACCATTTAACTGTAACATCTTTTGTAAACAGTGAAATATCATCTCCAACCAGCGGAACAGATCAATCTGTGTCGTCAACATTAAGATATGAAAAAAGAAAAATAAACGAAGGTCGAGATTTACTAATTACACAAGAAAAATTCAACTAAAAAGTGCACAAGAAAGATATAGGCAGAATAAGCTAGATTCAAATCGTAAAGCTGTGTCCGCTTATCAGAAAAAAAATCCCGATGTATACAGGCAAGCTGTTGCAAATTACTAAACTGCGAATCCACAAGTGCACAGAACAATTCATTCACGGTATGAGGAAAACATTACACAGCGTTTATGGAAAAACAAGATCCATTCCGCTATGGAGTATGACCCTGATATTGCTTATAGAACTGACAGTAGTGTAGCCTTGGGTTGTATGACATACAGTCAGTGGTGCAATGCGCTGAAATGGAAGGATGAGACACCTGGTATGTGTTGCAGCGCTGGAAAAGTGCAACTTGATCGGTTGAAACAACTGCCTGAACCACTCTTTAGCTTGATTAATGACCTACACCTAGATCATGACCATTTTATGGGTAATATTCGTAAACGTAATGCCTGTTTCAGATGATTTTGGTGGTAAAAAGGTAACAGCAGATAGTTTTTCACCGACTTTTAAATAAAAGGCCAGGTCTACCACTTAAAAGGAAGTATATTACCAGAAACCGAACATGACGCTCAGTACCTTCAAATATATTTTGTAAGTGAAGATGATCAAGAAGAAAAGATTCGATGTTCTAAATTTCCTAACTTAAAGCCAAATTTAATCAAATAATTGCAGAATATGCTGTATCAAGTGAACCCGTATATAAAAGATCTGAAAAGTGCCATTGATAAAGTGCCTTTAGAGTCATACAAAGTTGTCATACATACTGGTAAAAAACCACCAGAAGAACATGGAAGTAGGTGCATTGCACCAACTACAAATGAAGTGGCTTTAGTGTTAGTGGATCAACAATTTGATCGTATGGACATCATCCTCTAGAGCCGAAGTAATCAACTTCATGGTTAGTGGACACATCGAGCATATGATGCGCTACAGTCCATTGATGTTTTGCTGAGGGTATGATAAGTATTCAATCAAGATACCTCAACGCGATCCCAAAACTAAGTTGCCGCTCAATAAAACTGTCTCTTCTGCAAGTTTCTATTCATAATAATGATTAAAGAAGGAGAAGATAACTATTAGTCAACTATCGTGTCCTTTTTTAGTCAATATTTGGATCAAAATAATCAAGCCAAATTACTTGCTGATAGTTACATCCATTTAAAAGATGCTATTGGACGACAAGACGCAAAAGCCAACCAACTAGGACAAATGGTTGTCCTTCCATCATCTTTTACGGGGGACCTAGGTATATATGAAAGAACACAGGACGCTATGACCTATGTTAGGAATTGCGGCCGGCCTGATATTTTATCACTTACACAATCCTCGCTGGGACGACATAAAAGAGCAATTGCTTTGAGGACAACAACTCATGATAGACACGATATAATTTCGAGGGTGTTTTGACTAAAGTGAAAAAGATCATGAACTTATTGAAAAGGGCAAAATATTTGGTGAATTGCGATGCTTTATGTACTCAACGGAATGACAAAAGAGAGGTCTTCCACATATTTATATTCTATGGCTTCACAAACGTATTACTCCGGATCAAATCGACAATATAATTTGTGGAAATACGGATCCCAAACGTGACCCAGAGCTTCACGAAATCGTTAATGTAATATGATATGGTCCATGGAACTTTAAATCGAAAGTCACATGTATGAAAGATAACATGTGCAGTAAATGATACCCGCCCCATAAGGGAAACTCAAACTGTGAAGATGGTTATCCGCAGCAAAGAGACTTTTACTAGATGACGGTGGGTTCTGTTAATATCAAAGGCACAACCATAGATAATCGCTGGTAGTCTCTAATCCAGTATTATTAAAAACATTAACGCTCACTTAAATGTGGAATATTGTCATTCGGTGAAATCATAAAATACGTCTGTAATACGTAAATAAAGGTTCAGACCAGGCATCGTTTGCTTTAGATAATGAGAGGGATGAAGAAAAGCTACACAAGGAAGATATATATAAGTTCATAAGAGGCAGTATGGCGAAACCTTGAATTTCCCATTCATGAGTTTTTCTCCTGTACTCCACTCTGTTCATTTGGAAAATGGGCAAAGGGTTTATTTTATAAGCAAAATCTGAGTGAAAGAGAAATAGTCATCCAAAACCTCACTCCATCCTTTAGATTTGTGGATAACCAAACATTACCCAGAAGTACCTGCATACTACGTTTGGGATAAAAGAAAGTTCCAAAGGAGAAAGAGAGGAGCAAACGTTGGAGGCTGGCCAGGGTCAAAAAAGAGCACGTTCTGGCAGGTTTTTATAATGCATCCGAACAATACAGAATGCTATCACCTTCGCATGCTTTTTATGATCTAAATAATTTCGTTTGAAGCGTTAAAACTGTAGATGGTCATGTATATTCCACGTTCCAATCAGCGTGCTCTCATTTGCTTGAAGATGATCAGCATTGTTAGCAGCAATAGAAGAAGCAGCACTTTGCCTATCACCGCAAATGATTTGGGATCTTTACGATTATTTTAGTGTTCTGCCAAGTATCAGACCCTTAAGCTTTTTGGGAGAATTCAAAGAATACCTATCTGAAGATTTTAAAAGGCAATTAGAATGACAGGGGATGTGGATGTAGAGCACATAACAGATGTGGTATTTAACAAATGCCTTTCAGTAGAAGATGCCGTATTAGCGTTGGGTGGTCGGCTACTAAAGGGTTACCTAAGCCAAGCAAAGAACAACAATTTGAAAATAAAGAGTTTTTAAAGAGACAAGTTACGACTAAACATCATTAGAAAACACAGTTAAAAATAATGAAGGATCACTGAATCACGAACAAAAAGAAGTTTACAATCAAATTAACACAAATTTTAATCAAATTAGGTGGAATATTCTTTTAGATGCTCCTTGTGAACAGGCAAGATATTCCTCATACATTTGCTATTAGCAAAGAAGTACTGCGGAATTGCTTTGGCTGTGGCTTCTTCTGGGATCACAGCTACACTGCTTGAGGTGGACGAACTGCTCATGCTACCTCAAGTTACCACTAATTTAACAACAGCTGATACTCCCATTTGTAATATATTGAAATAAAGTAATTTTTAAGTATTAAAACATAGGAAAATGATAGTGGGATAAAATAACCATGGCTCATAAGGGTGGCGTAGAGGCTTTAAACAGAACTCTACAAGATATAAGAGGAAAAGAAGTTAGTGGGTGGTGTAAAGGTTTTCTGGCTGGAGATTTTAGAGACTCTACCAGTAGTGCCAAAAGGAACTAGAGCAGATGAAGTTAACGTTCGTCACTGTTGTACTAGAATAAGGATAATTTAAACGTCGCAGTCCGATAAGTAAGAATTGCTTACATACTGTTGTATCTTCAGAAATAGGAAGACTGGAAACAATCCTGAAAGAAAATGTTGGGATGATTCTTGGGGACTAGTCCTCCGAGCCCAAAAATTTTTGGCACAGTTTCAGCATAACATTTGATCCAGCTGCAGGATAGATAGGCCAGAAACTAAGTTCGTCTAAGTTTGGCTTTGGCACTGTTTCGTAAACTGGTGTTGGTTCTATACCAGCTGGAAGTCCTTGCAGATGTACGGAATGACATTGGTGAGAATTCAAAATCTGAAATCAATGCGATATTTGTAAGGTTTGGTAATAAGTTTGACGAAGATTCATACTGTCGTTTGATCCAGCGGTTGGCAGCGTAGCGCAGATCAAGGCTTAAAAAAAAAAATATCAATGCCTTTAGGAAATACACTCAAAGCAGTTAAAAAAAATATAGGATTTTATCAAAGTAAATTTAAATATTCATCAAAAGCTTACTAAAAATGAAGAGACAAATTGTGGTGCTCATTTTTACTGTTGCTAGTAGAAGTTTCTAGAAATTTCGATTTGGAAGCGCTATATTAACCGAAATTTTAATTTCATTGTTACAGCTTTCACTGATCATGGAGTTTAGTAAATAAAAGCAAATTAGCAAATGTTTCAGTCTGTTCAGTCAATAAACTTAAAGAATAAAAATCATTCTAAGTCACTTAATATTTTATTGATAAAACCATATTGTGTGGATAAACCAATGGGCTTATCACATTCTCGTGTCAGTTCCCAATCCGCTTGTGTTGAATTAACATCACGATCTCGCAATCAGTAACTTGAAATTGAATTAAGTTAATAACATGTGATGAATAAATTGAAATATAAATCAAATGAATTTTATGTTCGTCGAATTTCATATTCATAATTTTAATATTTTTCCTTCTATATAGATTTTTGTGCACATATTGTGTATATATTATATACAAGATATATTATATCCTTCCCATATCAAAATTCTATCATACTGCTGGACATAAGCCATTCCGGAATGCATTAGTAACTACAGGTCACGAAAGATTTGCCCGTACTCACGACGTAAGTAGGCAGGTCAGTCATTGCAAAACAAAGGCAATACTGCACGAGATGCGCTGCCTGTCACCAGTATGTGATGTTTGAGTTTTATTCTGTAGTTAGATGGAATTGTTCCACCATCACTTGATCGCCAGAGCCTCGACCGTAAATACTTAGAGTTCCAAGTGCACTGGAGTGGCTTTTGAGGATTTTTTTCACGATTCCCCTTAGACTTCTAATACTCGTATATGTAATAAAAGTTCATCATCATCATTTTTATATGCAACAAATGTATCAGGGGTAGTTTTTGTTTCGAAGAACAATTACTGCTCTCGATGACGGCCATCTAATAACTTGCATTTAATGTAAAACATCAAAAAAAAACAGCTTTAAATTAATACCAAAATGTATTATAAATTTAAATACGACATCAACGTAGCGTTGAAACAAATTGAAGCACCTTTGTATCTTGTGATTTCAGAATAACGGACGGTATTTAACTTTAATAAATGTCTCAAAATACAGTTTAACATAACTTTAAGCGGCTTTAATTGTTTTGTCTTTTTTATATAAAACTGAAGTGACAAACCAACATACAGATAATAAAAGCTACTGCAGTCTGTGGACGCAAGCAGCAAACTTCAAAGAAATGTTTATCGCCGTCAAAATACGAACAAATGAAAAGTAAAACAAAAAGGAGACAGTGATATTTCCATTATATATTTAAACTCTCAAAACGTCACTACGCGAATCTTCCATTACTATAGTAAAATTTTAAATCCACAGGACAACGGACTGAATTAAAACTGAAAATATATTAACTTAGTTAATATTAGCGCTATAATTCATGATATTGTAAAGTTAGTTAACCTGAAAAAAAATCGATAAGCAAGTTATATTTAATATAAATGTTTCTTATAATACGATTGCTTGAGGTGTGATTTGTTGTGGCGGCGTAAGAATATCCACCACACCATTTCGACTCCTGGGTGTCGTAAGAGGCGACTTTGGGAAATGGTTGGTAAATCTCACGGCGTCCGGTAGATGGCGGTATAACCAGACGTAAATTACCGCGACAAGCGACGGGCAGCAGTCTGTACTGCGATCGCGAACAAGGCAAGTCCTCCCTACAACTGGAGCGGTTCGTGTCCAGCAGTGGACCCTTACGAGCAGAATAAGGAGAATATGAACTTGTTACAAAGTTTCACAGTAAGTGGGGCCATGTAACAAGTTTCATATTAGCAATATGACTCTAGCTTCCAATTGCCCCATTTTACTATTTACCAATCGTAAATTTTATTACTGAACTCTCATTTATAATAACACTTTATAAACAGGTTTGCACATTTAATCTAATTTCTGGACGTGTAAAACGTTAGATTTTTTGCATCTTCATAGTCATTACTAAAGCCCAGGAAACCGGTCCTGAGATACCTGCATTCACCGGCTTCCTAAATCTCAAGTCGTCACTCCATCTAATAGAATCTAG
The DNA here is from genome assembly GCA_029286625.1 of Parnassius orleans. Lineage (NCBI taxonomy): Eukaryota > Metazoa > Arthropoda > Insecta > Lepidoptera > Papilionidae > Parnassius > Parnassius orleans. Next base: position 140,423 of record JAGSMP010000499.1, on the reverse strand, counting down.
AAACTTTCTTCTCCATATATTTTTGATTTGAGCTACATGGACGGCACATTGCATCTTGAGCGTACTTTTTTTATATACGGATATGTATTTTTTGGAAAAAATGGGGTAATATCACCAATATTATTAACATCGATAAGCAAACATTGCATTGCAAATAATAATAATGAATGCAGCTTCTATATTGTTTTTTGACACGAACGTTCGATATAATATGATTCCTACTTTATATCGGCTCATACGTCCCAATCATCTAAAAAACTTACTCTTTTTATTCACAGAAACGGAATTAAGCATATTATGAAATATGAAAACAACGCTACGATAAGCAACACAGTGAAAATTTGTCATAATATGTAACTTATTTGTTGAATTGCTCATAAACAGGTTTCTTCTTTTGTTTTCTCAAAGAAAGAAGTTGGAGCGCCTTCTTAACAATTGCATTAGGTTCATTTTCGGCTTACGTAAGTATGACCATGTTTCCCAGTACCGTTTTAAGCTTAAATGGCTTTCTATTCGTCAAAGGCGTAGCTCCCGAATTTTACAAGTACTATATTCAATTTTAAATGACCCAAATTCTCCTTCTTATCTTAAGGATAACTTTCAGTACCAATATTCTACTCATCAAATAGTCAAATAGTCTTAAAATTGGTATTCCACCACATAAGAGTGGTTTCTTTAATTCCTCTTTTACTGTGCAGTCCATACTGCTCTGGAATGCCCTGCCTGTTCATATAAAAAAACCAGTAACAAACATTATTTTAAAAGACTAGTTCGCGAATTCTTTAACAGGAATTGATTTATCCGACTTTTGTTTTTCTCTCTCTTTCGCTTTGTAATTGATATTTTGTATAATATGTATTTTAATATGCATCATGTTATTTTATTTTTATATTATATTATTTTATATTTATTAAAAGATTTTGTTTTTATAAGTATACGTTTATATATTTACTATTTATTCTTTCTTTATTACAAAGTAAATATTAAGTTTGTATATTTTAAAAATATTTTATTTATTTGCATTTTGTTGTTAGATATAATCTTTTAACTTATTTATTAACTTATGGAGTGATTGTTACACCTGCCACAGCGTCTCAAATCATCCAGAGTTGACTGGTAGAGAATGCGACAAGGCATTAAGTCCGCCCTTTATATCCCTTAGTATAAGGTAGATGTAAAAAAGATTAAATAAATAAATGAAAAAAATATTCTTTCCTCTTATCAGTCGGGTTTCCGCCCTGGTCATTTTACAACTACTGCTCTTCTCAAAGTGACGTAAGACATCCGAGAGTACAGTACTCAGAGTACTCCGTCCGACGGTACGGTTTTAAAAAATCGTAAAAACTGTACAGTTTTTAGCACACACACGTTTTTATTATCGGTGCAGTTTAAACGGTACAGTACGATCGTAACGATTTCTCGTAGCGTGTGTGCCACCTATAAAGTTGTTCACTCGATGGTTTTAGTCTCACTCTGTTTACATAATTGCACTGAATATCTTTAGTTTTTACTTGAACCTTTTTTGTATTAAAACGCTTTATGTTTCACATGTCCCCTTTGTAAGGGGTGGGCCATTTAAGATTTGGAACTTGAATCGGCTATAAAAAAAATGAATATTTTTTCAAATTTATGAGTTTATTAGAAAGATTGAACCTTTACATTTAGGAGTGGAAGACAACATCATTCAAATGACTGCCACGGCTAGCCTTACAATCAGTCAGTCCAATTTCTCAGTACATTTTCGATTGTTTGGGCCACTAATTCTTCAATGACAACTTGGATTTATGATTCAAGTCGTCGATCGTCTCTGGATGGTTTTGCGTAATAATTGTTCTTAAGGGCTCCCCATAATAAAAAGTCGAACGGAGTCAAATCGCAGCTTCGAGGTGGCCAGTTGACATCAGCATTCCGGATGATTATGCAATTTTCGAAAACAGTGCGCAAAAGATTATTGTTACGATTGTTACGATATGTCATTCTCTTCAATTTTGGTAACCAAAAAATCGCTTAATATGGCGCGGTAGTGATCGCCTTTTACTGGAACGGCGTTTTCTTACTCTTTTTAGAAGAAAAATGGCCCAATATTGCCGCAGACCAAAATCTGCACCAGACAGTCACTCATTGTGGATGCATTGGTTTCTCCACGATGACGTGAGAATTTTCTGAGCACCAAATACGACAATTTTGCTTATTGACGTATCCTCCGAAGTGGAAATGATCTTCATCTGAAAAGATGATTTTTAAGTTGTAAGGTAGTTGATAACTAGAGCGTGACTAAGTGGTTAGTGTACGTAGCACGTAGTTACTACGCAACGGGTACTTAGTTCAAGCCTAGCTAGAGCACACATTCAAAAACCACAAATTGTTTCTATGTGTATTGTGCTACTCTCCAAGTCTATAACAATGCTTTCTAACTTAGCTATCACGGCCGGTGTATAGCGCATCACAAGTGCTGTCATACGCATAGCAACGAATGTTACCGATTTGCAACATATCATTGATATGCAGAAGAAACAGCGTTGGTGATAGCACGCAGCCTTGTGGAACACCAGCGTTATTAGGCTTGCAATCGGAGCATGCACCGTCTACTACGACTTTGATGCTCCGATCAGCCAGAAAACTGGTAATCCAATTGCACAATTGGCACAAGATGACGGAAGGCCCATCGGTTAACGGTTCTTCGAGCTGTATGGCCGGCCCATTGCCACTTCAGCTTACCAATCTGTTGGGCTATGTCGGTCACTTTGGTTCTACTGCGTATATCCTCGTTTTTAATTCTATCACGCAGAGAAACCCCGAGAATAGCCCTCTCCATAGCTCGCTGTGAAGTACACAAGTGAAGGACCTCGTTACAGATCCATGGGTCATCACTGGCAACATTCACTGGTTGAACAATCTTGTTTTGAGGTTTTTAGGTATGCCTGACGAGAAGATATGTCGTTATCTTCCGAACGCTGCCCAGCCGAGTTGAGTCCGTCGATTGAACTCTCGGTCGAAGTTGGACTTACTTAGTCGGACCAGTTGTCCCAGGTAAACATCATTATCATTTAGGTGATTGAGCATAGTACTTACGCCCTCCAGCGATTCTGCCATAAGGACTATATCGTCGGCAAATCGAAGGTGAGTGATATACTCGCCATTGACGTTAATATTTCCAGTCCAGTAGCTTGAAAACGTATTCCAATGCAGCGGTGAAGAGTTTCGGGGCTATTACATCACCCTGTCTTACATCTCTCTGCAGTTGGATAGGTTTCGTACTTTGGTTCTGTACTGTTCAAAAACCTCAGCACTTCGATATACCGACAGTCAACTTGGCATTGTAGTAGATATATTTATTTGATTTGTTATCTGAGAGTATTGTGAAACACTTAAAATACATTTTAAAAATTGATGTCTGAATACTTTAAATTTATTCAAACCACAACATTTTATTTTTCAATAATAAAAGAAATTATAAATCCCTCTATGAAGATACCTTTACGTATCGATTTTAAAGGAATGCAGGCGATTCGACTCACATAATGACGTTATCCTGTAAAATGGCTTTAAGCTATTATTTCCATATATCTCCCTTCCAACCTGGTAAGTCCCGACCATAGAACTTTAATTTAAATTCCATGTAGCTACAAAATGCAGAATTTCATATATTACATTTGTAGAATTAAACATTTTGCTAATATACCTCTATCTAGCCTTCTGTCTAGCCTCTAGGTTAGGTAATTTGGATTGACCCTCTTACACCTATTTTTGCTGCCTACAAGCAGTGCACCTACAGCTGTGTTTCATTCCGGAGGCTTAGGGCGTGGGTGTGTTCTATTTGAAGGGTTCGAGCGCCAATATAATAACATGCTTTGTTGCATTTTATCTTAGTTCACAAGAATAACAAGGCATCTTTTCCTTCTGTTGGAAGTTGATTCAAGGGGTCCATAGATTCTTGAACTATCATGTTTGTGTCAATTAGAAAACCTGAATTGTAATTAAACGATTGCACGTGTTAATATTTTAGCTGCGTCAGGCAAGATTCGTCAAAATTAAACTTTGCGTCCCTTTGACACTTTTCGTGTTACTTATGCTATATGTGCTTCGCGATTGTATTTGACTGTTGAGATAAGGTAATGCAATTATTATTTGGTTGTGGGTCCCGACTTCGCTCGTAATTAGATTAAGCACCGGGGTCAATACAATTTTTCTTTAATAAAACATTTAAACTTATTTATTGACAATTTTGTACATTTTCTGGGATTTTCTTGTAAAAGCGTATACATTGCCCCATAAATGAATTACTAATTCTGTGGAGTCTAGTAACTGGTACTACAAGCTTATGTTTGTTCCTAGTGTTTAAAGTATGAACATCTTTATTCTTATTTCTTTTTATAGAATAAGGGTTTTACGTTTTTAAAAAAAAAAAAAGGGTGACAAACGAGCACACAGTCCACCTGATGGTAAGTGGTTGCTGTGGCACATAGACATCTACATCTATCTTCGTTTGCGAATTTAAATGCAGATGCGTTGTCAGCCGTAAGGACTAAGATAGAATGCCTCTTTTCCAGTAAAAAGGGTCTCCGGTTCTCTACACTCACCATACGAAACACAGCAGCATTAAGCTGCTATTTTACGCTGGTATTCTGTGAGAGCGTGGTCCTGCCCCGGTCGAGCCGACCCATTCTTATCAGAGCTATTTATGTTTTTATGTACATACATTATATTTTCATAAATATATTGCGATGCCAAAGTTAATATATTTATTTCTTTAAATTTTAAAATATTATACTGTATAAAATATATAATATATAGACATGCATACAAATAATATGATCAATAAATTTTATAACTGCTCTTATGATTATTATTGTAGTTCATTAATTATGATTGAATTATTATTATCATTGTTATCATTATTATATTTTTTTGTAATTAATGGCTTATGGTAGCTAAAATAAGAAATATATATTTTACATTCCACGGAATTATACATACTTGACCAAGGTTATTATTTTTATAATCACAGATTTTTATTATAATATTTTGTTTCGCTAAAAGTACGAAGGATTATAATATATTACACGTCTTGGACTTTATGGAGTAACCTGAAGGTGTATTTCGGTATCTGCTACTGGAATTCTCGAAGAGTAGAACTAGGTGTGCCTCGTTTTATTAGTTATGATGAGACCTTACCTCCGGACAGTGGTAGATTATCCTTAAGGCAAACTAGGCACGTGCCTAGGGGCGCACTTTGGTGAATGGTACTGGAACTTTTCGAAGAGTAGATGTGCCGAGTTTGGCCTCGTTTTGTTAGTTATGATGGACCTTACCTCCGGATTTGTTAGAGTGACCTGAAAGTGTACTTCGGTGAATGCTACTAGAACTCCTCGAAGAGTAGAACTAGGTGTGCCTAGTTTGGCCTCGTTTTGTTAGTTATGATGAGACCTTACCTCCGAACTTGACAGAGTGACCTGAAGGTGTACTTTTGTGAATGCTACTGGAACTCCTCGAGGAGTAGAACTAGGTGCGCTGAGTTTGGCCTCGTCTTCTTAGTTATGATAAGGTATTACCTTCGGACTTGATAGAGTGACCTGAAGGTGTATTTTGGTGAATGCTACTGGAACTCCTCGAAGAGTAGAACTGGGTGGGCTTAGTTTGGCCTCGTTTTATAAGTTTTGATGTGACCTTACCTCCGGACTTGATAGAGTGCCCTGAAGGTGCACTTCGGTGAATGCTACTGGAACTCCTCGAAGAGTAGAACTAGGTGTGCCAAGTTTGGCCTCGTTTTGTTAGTTATGATCAGACCTTACCTCCGAACTTGATAGAGTGACCTGAAGGTGTACTTTCGTGAATGCTACTGGAACTCCTCAAAGAGTAGAACTAGGTGTGCCGAGTTTGGCCTCGTTTTGCTAGTTAGGATGAGACTTTACCTCCGGACTTAACAGAGTGACCAGAAGGTGTACTTCGGTGAATGCTACTGGAACTCCTCGAAGAGTAGAACTAGGTGCGCCGAGTTTGGCGTCCTCTTCTTAGTTATGATAAGATATTACCTCCGGACTTGATAGAAAGACTTAAAGGTGTACTTTGGTGAATGCTACTGGAACTCCTCGAAGAGTAGAACTGAGTGGGCCGAGTTTGGCCTCGTTTTGTTAGTTATGATGGACCTTACCTCCGGACTTGATAAAGTGACCTGAAGGTGTACTTCGGTGAATGCTACTAAAAAAGTGTGGTTTGCAAGATGACGTTGTGACCAGGATTAAGAAAGGAATACTTCGGTGGTTTGGTCATGTAGAAAGAATGAACGAGGAAAGAGTGACAAAGCAAATTTATGTTGCAGAAGTGAACGACAGAGTCGGGAAAAGACGCCCTAGACGAAGGTTTATCGACCAAATTGGCGTTATATTGAAAAAAAGCCAGATTAGGAGCACCATTAAACCGACGAGTGTGTATGCGTAGATATATGGATGTAAAGGAGGCAAGAGAGGTGTGTCAGGATCGTACCAAATGGAAGTCCGTAGTCTCTGCCTACCCTTCTGGGTGACAGGCGTGAGTTTTTATGTGTATTTATGTGCTACTGGAACCCCTCGAAGAGTAGAACTGCTCAACGTTTCGCTGACCAATACGAGACTGCCACTCGGGTAACTTTCTTCAACATTGATTGTCTGTTATTCGAGATATATGGCCGGCCCATTGCCAGTAACTGACATAGTCCAAAAAATTGTTAAGCTGAACTGTAAGTAATTACTCCATGATATTGCTAACTCTAACTATGTGATGGCGTAAGTTCTCATGTCTAATATTTCTAGAGTTCGCCGTAAGCCCGTTACGTTGTTCTTAAACAAGGAAATATTTCTTCGAAGCTTCATTGAAACAAAGTGTTGAACTAAATAAATTGGTGTCCCAAATAACTAACTGGCCACGAGCAATCGTTAATTTCGTTGTAGTTTATTACTTTTTAGAATTTGAAAATAATATATCAAAATAATTATAAAATGTTACTAAATAATTAAGTGAGATTTTATGGTGGCCACTGTTTCATGTCATCCCGTGGATGTCGTAAGCTCCGACACAGGGAAATGAAAAAGGAGATAAGCAGCAACGTCCCCTTGATAACAATTCTAATAAAAATACGGTAGCCAAACCGTCTGCGCAACGTGGCAACCATGGCAAATATCCCTCTTATGAGTTAATCTATGGGGGGCTTATGTTCAGCAGCGGACTTTTGATAGATAGTCATGAATGAATAAAAAAAATAGAACTCATTTGAAATCCACAGTCATGATCTCCACTTCATATAGGCAGCATACTGCAGAAAAGAACTTGGCTCAATCCATTTTATGATGTTGGAGTAACTTCTTACTCTTATCTACTCAACAAAGAAATTATAGTCAAACAAACAAAACTTTAAAATCTATTTGATTTGTTTCAACTTCATCCCTAATCCATTATCAGTTCACAATGTCAACAAAATTGTATTTGTAAAACTTTATATCAACTAGAATGTTGTCTGAATAGTTATTAACAATTTCATCTTTTATTTTCTTAGGAATATAATTTATTCTCCAAACTTTTAGGGATAACCTCTGATGTATAAACTATTTAATAAAAAAAATACACAATTGGCGAAGAAATCGCGTAACATCTCTATAGATAAAAATCAATTGCTATTCCGTTAGTCTCGCTAAACCTCGAAACTGGCTCGACCGATTCTGATGATTTTTCTTGTGTGTGTTTGAGTGGATACCTGAACGGTTTAGATTCACAATCGGCCGCGGTAGATGGCGCTGTTGTCGAGATCCAGAAATCAACCGTGCGAAGCTGGGGCGGATCGCTAGTAATATATAAAAATAAAAAAGAGACATTAGAGTTGATATACAAAGGCCCCACTCACTTACTACTTTATTACATTGTGTGCAAATTGATTTTATTGTTGTTATTAAGGTTCCTTTAACATGTTTTAGGTTTTTGTATAATTTAAAAGTTCAAGCTACTATTTTCTATCAAAAAGTGTTAAAATTTAAACATAGACTTGTAATAACGACTCAAAACGTTTAATTAAAATAAAATTATTACAAAGGTAAGGGTTAGTGAAGATGGAGTATACGCCATATATTGTAATATTACAGTCTCTTCTTACCTTTCAAATGTGAAAACATCAGTAGATGCCGGCTCCGTAGCGCAGTGGCTAAGCGCTTTATTATAATATATATTAATGATTTATTAAGTTTCCGCGAAAACTACACGATGAATAAAACTAATTTCAGACGACGTTTCCGACGTTTCAAACGCTTAACAGCACCCATGATCCGGGGGAAGGGGGTTGCACTGAGGTGTTAAACGTCCTGCGGGGTTAGCCAGGAATACTTTCCACGATCGTTAATAAATGTGAATGACATCATATCTAAACGTTAAGTCACGCGACAGTCAATTGATTTAACGTTGATTTCATTAATTTTTATAGTGTTCTAGTGTTAACGATAGTAGAATATCATCTTGGCTAAACCCGCTGACGTCATAGTTAACTACCTTCGTTAACTGCTTATACTATAATTTTGACTTGGCTGCATTTAAAGCCAAGCTGTTTCGAAGTTACGAAAGTTTGATAAAGTTTATGTCAACTTGGAAGCTTTTGTTAAAGCTACATTTTGAGGTGCAAAGCTATGTGTAAACACAAAAGCACGATTGGTGGGAATTATTCATGTAATGTACACAAACGTCACACTGCAGGGCACAGTCATGCACTTCGACATCATTGACGACGGCAGGATTCGAACTCAGACTGCATAATGGCTTAACGCTAAACTGCAGCGGGTAATTTAATTAAATTAGAATCAGAATAAAATAACGATTTACTAATTTCCTTTGTTCTTTTCGTTGATATTAAATGTCGATTGGTAAATTAAAAATAAAAGTAATTAGTACACCGTAATTGAAACTGTTGTTTTCATATGTAAAACAAAATATTTTTCATTTGGTATATGAAATTGTTAATTACAATTTTAAGTGCCGATTTATAAGACACTGAAGAAACCTGCATGTCTTATAAATTAAAAAAATTTTTGGAAGGCATGTAAAGTCCACAAACATGCATTGACGCAACGCGATGGACTTTTCCTAGCCCTAAAATTTTCTCAGAAATGAGAGGAGGCCTGTGCCCCATTAGTGGGACGTAGTAGGCTGTAACTTCTATATCTAAATTTATAAATCTTCTTCTTCTTCTTCAGCTCATACAAATTAAACCACGTCTGTATTCCATATACTTGTTGGGAGGATTTGTCATAATTTCTACGCTTGGCAGGTAGATCGATACGATCGTCAGTACAGAGCATATCGCAGAGCAGACGCCTCACAGCTGTAATGCTGCTGCCTGCCACCGGTCTGTATATTTTGCGTCTGGTGTTAACGATATGGTATACAGCTATCTACCACATACATACTTCATACTTATTGCTTATTTGCTGAATAATTTAAATAATAAATGTATTTAAAGCAATGATTATGTTATCAGACGTTAAGAGCTTTGGCAGCGAGTGGCGAATGCTAGCGGATAATTATACACCAATTATCTCTCACAGCTGCGTTAGCTCTAGCTAGGATTAACTCAATGGATTTATAAATTGATATAATATCAAAATATCAAGCAGATATTTTGTTATTTAGTAGTAAGTAACAGTGTATGGAAGAATTACGAGCCTGAATTAAAAATGTGCAATTACTTCATTCTTCATAGTTCTTTGAAGTAGGCTATTACGTTTTATGAAAAGTTAATTTTTTCACCATTAGTGCACTAAAGAATAATATAATTTCAATGTCGTCTAGTTACATTAAAAACTTCATTAAAAAAAAGATAAAAAAATACAGTCGAAATGTATACTCCTTGTTAGAAGTCGACTAAAAACAGTCACAATGGCGATGAGGAACGTGCATAGGTTTTTGTGATGTTTTTAATCCAGGACTAAATTACTTAGTATCAGACGTGGAGTAAAAAAACAATTGCAATTCATGAAAAAAATAATGTGGTAGCGAAGTAATATTTATCAATAAAAGCGAGAGAGTGTTTTAATAAAAGCTCTCTCGGAGCATGAGTAGGTCCTGATCCCTTGACGCTGTTGCCGGTCTGGATAATTTAGTCTTCAGATAATATTATTTAGAACCGTAAAATTATTGCATTGTATTCATATTAATATCGAAGACACGAAAAACTAGAACACGAACTGCACATACAAATTATATATGTACCGAGTTATCCTGGCGAATACCACAATTGAAGTGTCTGTCTGTAATATCGAAATAACTGCCTTCAAGCTTAAGGGTTATATGCATGCTATTAAGACATGTTAATAACCATTTTTATTTTCTTTCTGTCCAGGCTAATATTTATAATGTCTCAACCGATTGTGATGAAGCTTCACGAAGTGGAAATCAAAGCCAGGTGTGCCACTGATTGAGCTGTCATGGCTTCTAAAATTGCATAAAATTATGTATGCATTTTAGGTAAATAAATGAAATATTTACACTAAGATTATGAATTACCAACATCCTATCAAACGCGTTAATTTTGAACTTTGTAACTAAATACAAATTTAAATAACTTAATATTAGGTGTAATTATTTATCGCTACGAGACCATAGTGAGCCCATAATTGCTTAAAATAGCACCCCAGATGAACGAGATGGAAAGGAGATCTGAAATTAACTTCATCTTGTCAGATTTATTTGCGTAACATTACCTTAATCTGCACACGCAGGTTAAGTACTATTCATTACATGCCAAGATGTATCTACATTTCGCTTTCCAAGATATATATCTTAAACACGCAATAGGGTGTTGTAACATGTGTTTTACTTGATTGAATCTCTTATCCACGTGTACCCACTTACATTGCCTGTACACTGCATTTCTTGTTCATAGACTTGCATCATCAGTTCTTACGCACTGTCAATGCACTGTGGTAACAGAAGACTTTTACACCTTCATTGATATATACTATACCATTGCATTGTCTATGTGGGTCGGTCGTTAATAGGGCATTTTTTTATAGAAAAGGGGGCAAACGAGCATGCGGCTCACCTAATGGTAAGTTACGACCGCCGCCCATGAACAACTGCAACACCAAGGGAATAGCAGGTGCGTTGCCGGCCTTTGAAAAAATAGTAGGCTCTTTTCTTGAAGGTCCCGCCCTTATTCTATAAAAAAGGTCCCTGAGTTGTATCGGTTCGGGAAAATCGCTGGTGGTAAACGATTTCACAAGAACTTTCAAAGACTTTCAAAACTACTTGTCGCATTTTGTGATCTAAAATCCCAAGATTTCTATACAGCAACGGGATTATGTCACTACCTACAAGATAGCAACATGTTATCGAACAAAATGGCACATATATATTTAATTAAACTTTGAAAAAAATGTCTTGAATTTGTATATAAAATACGAAGAAACTTTTTTCCCGACTTATTAAAAGTAATTTTACGATACGCCCATTTTCTTATGTTTTGTTGATTAAAAATAGGAACCGTTTAAATTTTTCCGTTTAGACATCCTGCAAATAAATTTATAAATCAGAAAAGGAAAACACATAGACATAGCCCTAGTTCTCATTTTAATGTTGTTGAAAAAAATTAAAACGATCCAGCCTTAGAGAAGGAAACAGCCGAATACTGGTATGGTGTCTTCATCAATTCATAGTCATAGTGTAATCAGTACCGAGATGCAGTCGTTTGTCTTGGTTGTCTAACTCTGTAGTTTGTTATCATTTCAGTCCATCACAAGTTCACGGCAGAACATAGGCCTCCCCTAAGGAAGATAGTACGTTCCTGACATACCTGCATACATCGACTTCCTGCACCTCTTACCCCGAGAACATTTCTTCGGTTCATGCACAGCGCGACAACAATAAGCCTCAAAAAATCTATTCGTTAAATTTCTTGCAGGTCGAATATCCTATATAATATTTTGTGTTTGCCGTATTGTGGCGGGAAAAGACAAATATCACTCTATTTCGTTCCTTGGAAGTCGCAAGAGATTTTGAGGAATGCCAGAAAAATATCTTATTTTTGGCGTCTCATAGATTGCAGTATCAGTCCATCTCGTTTGCGCCTAATGTAAACTATCCAAACCGTCTAATGTGCGAGACGTCTGGTGCTGCAATATTCAAGCCGCTTGCCAAGCGTGATGATTAAGGCAAATTCTCCCTTCAACGGAGGAGGCCCGTGTCCAGCATTGGACTTCTTCGGGATAGTGAAAAAGAAAAAAATCGCCTACTTGTATAAGTCTATTGTTACAATAATTGAGTGTTTGGAAACAGCTTTAGAAAAAAGAAAGAAAGAAATTTAATTTGAGGCTACAATACGATACAGGAATCTTACTAATAGGAAACGGGATTGACTTAGCTCGTATGTATATAAGTATTGAATTGCAGCAACGTTAATGCTACCGATTCAGCATAATGCCTGCTTGGCCTTGCTAATACAGCGCTTGAATTAAACTACTTTTACAGATTATATCGCGTTTAATTAACTTATTTTATTAATTCCCGACGTTTCGGGTGCTTTACAGCACCCATGGTCACGGGGGACTGAGGTGATTGACGTCCCAAAGTCAAAGTTAATACGGAGTACCTTCAGCTTTTTTAATTATTAATTTTGGTCCGATCTACGCAGAATGAACTAACTGTGTCTTGAAGTCTTGCAGTGGTATGCTTGGGTTTAGTTTTAATTTTATTAATTACAGGATCCCAAGCAGGTGGTAGTACCCAGCCTCCCTCTCTATTGAAATTAGGATGTTTTTAATTTCAATAGCTTCACGTATCATCCTTGGCAGGAATCGATGTTCTTTTCGCGAGAATCTGTGGTTTATCAAATCTAATGTAATGGTGGGGCTGTCTAGGATATGATCACAAACTGCAGACTTCCTGAACGTTGGTGCTTCACGTCAGCTATGTGTTCTTTTACGCGGGTTTTAATAGATCGTTTTGTTTGCCCTATATATGAGAGACCACATTCACAAATCAAGCTTGTACACCTCTGCATTTTGTAGAGGAATATTGCACTTAACGGATGGTAAGAACTGACTAATCTTCTATGGCTTGAAGAATGTTCTTATAGAAGTCGCTCAAGATGTAAGTAATCTTGTCTGTGACACCTCTGACATATGGTAGTACAGCAGGCACACGCTCGACTGTGGCCGGCTTCACCTCACTTTGACGTGGCGCGGGACCGAAGCTTGTTGTCCTGCTTGACGTGCTGAAGCTCGGCGGCCATATATATTAAATTGAATATTATAGTAAATTGAATTTTAGAGTTTATGGAATTAAGATGTTCTAAAAATCCAGTTACTTTGTCTGATGGTAAAATTGTGAAAGTATCGTCTACGTACCGCTTGTAGAACCTGAGTTACTGGTAGTAAGCAGGGCTTTCCTCAAAGCTCCATGAAAATATCAAGACAATGGGAGATACCGTGAGCCCATTGCAACACCATCTACTTGCTTGTAAAACTCTTCCTTCCACAATAGGTAGCCAGATGTAAGGCAATGTCTAAGCAGTACTGCATATTCTGCTGGCATGTTGTTTTCCTCTAGTTTCCTAGTTACAATTGATTCGCGTCGCGATATAATCCGTAAAAGTAGTTTAATTCAATGTGTAGTGTTCGCCTAAATATAAGAAATCAATACAGCGCTGTTATTCTATCTGCGCTGATTACACACAAACAGACGACAAAAATATGAACATCTTATTCATGTGATAAAGTCTAGACAAAGTCTAATATTAAAAATATTAATGAGTACATCAGAAAAATATCTACCCCGTTGCAATTATACATTACATAAACACCTTAGTAACTAATTAAACAATAAAGTTAGTATGTACGTAACATAATGTATACGCTTTTACCAAGTTCCACAGAATGTTTTATTAAGCAAAAATTGTTTAGTAAGGATTATTATACTACTAAAGGGTACATGATTGATAATAACCACTGGTAATGAAGTGATCGTTACCATACTGTTTCTAAACGTTTTCATAACAATTGTAAAAATATTATATTGTAAATTATGCGTTTTTAAGAAAAGTCCCGCTGGGATTCTTGCTGGTTCTTCCGAGGACAGAGGATTTTTCCGTTGCAGTGGTAAAAGTAAAAAATTACTTACAATAAGAATTACATAATATAATCTATATTGAATAAAAATGATTCTATTCTATAATTAAAAACTAAGTGAAACTAAAAATAATTAGTATTTATACGTAACTCATCAGCCAGTCCATATCCACAGAATGTCTACACGTGTAAGTATATTATATGAAAACTAGCGCTCAATGTACTTACTAATGTGAACAATCAATGTAGACGGCGAAACAAGTGGTCAGGTGGAAAACTTTTTATTTGAACTTGGCTGCGTATGCCCATGGGCTGCAGTAGTCACTAACCATCAGGCGGCCCGTAAGGACCGTAAGGTTTGAATCCCGATAGCATATTATATATTATTATATAGGCTGCTAATTTAATTTTATATACTCACTGTAATATAAATAAAGTAGTCTAGCATAAAATAATCCGGGAATTATTATATAGTTAAGATTTATAAAATATTATATTAATAAGAAATAAGATGTACTTAAAGTATTCAAATATCACATAGAATATTTAAAACGTTGCGGCGATTATTAAGACAACATTAACTCAGTTGAAGACGATATAGCTTGCACAAGCTATGCCGAGCTGAATCCGTAATGCTCGCCGACATAAATTATTCGCTGGAGGAAAAATATAAAGGATATTTACTAATAATATTAAAGCGTATTTAAGGAATAAAGATGCTCTTTCAAACTACTCTAGTACAAGTACTTTTATAAATTACAGTTAGTAGAGCCACTTGTAGCTCGATTGAAATTTAATTGACTACATGTTCTATTTATAGCGTTCTTGAAATTGATTTCAGCAATATATCCTTACACACATAGGAACTGGCAGCTACTATGTATTCATTGCATTGACTACATGTCCTAATAGTCATAGTGCGTGACTACTGCGCCCATCTTGGGTTCTAATCCCAGCTAAAGCCAAACTTGTGAATAAACACAAATCGTATGTTTTCTTGCCACAATGAATCGTACCACAAAACACTATTACTAAATTACATTGTACAACCGAATGAACATTATCATCGTGCACTTCTACAGATTAAGCGTATACAATTAAGTGAATATCAATTAGACTAATTACAGTTTGATAACGCTTGTGACTACATGGAAAGTTTCGTTGAAGCCTCACGGTTAAGCACTAAGCTATGAAACTTTTTATCAGTTGTTAACTTTTTTATTTTGGATTCTTAATCGTGGATAAATGTAGATGGTCTGTTGGCTTTGGTATGTGGGATGTGTGCTTGTGTGTCACTCTTATTCTATAAAAAAATACACGATTTTAAATAAGTAGTAGAAAAGAATTTTCTGTGCATAAACTAATGTGCGCAAAGTTATATTGTATTACAGCGCTTCAAAGTCTATTTAAATTTTTTCATTCAAACTGTACTTTGTCTTTAAATATGTATTTCAAGTCACAGTTACTCCTTCCAACAACTCCAATTTTAAATGGACGTTGATAGATGTAGGTATCTATAAGCCACAGCATTCACTTACCATCCGGTGAACTGTGTTTTTTAAAGAATAATAGTCGTAGTTGCGTAGTCACAGTTGAGGCCAATGTTGAGTCAGTAAAAAATATTTGTGGGTCTCATCACTCGAATTTCGGATAGAAGGAAGCGGCCGAAAGGCTGCCACCCTTATCCTATAAAAAAAAGCTATATCCAAAATGACAACAACTGTTGAGCTAAGAGCCAAGTTTACGTGATAGAACAATGCAACACTACAGATAGGTGCATCACGATTGGTTCGGCTAGACCGGGATAAGCCACACTCTCACAAATTAGCTATGGACCTAGTATCCAGGCTAGCACTATGCTTATGTCTTGGATAGGACAGCGGTAGAGTGAATCCTTATTTTTTTCATATTATGGGGATGCCTGATGCTTTTAACAAATTGGAGGGTTTCAAAGATTCACAAATGCATCCTCCACTCACTTGTCAATGCAATAATGTTGCCAGTATAAAGACCGACAAACACTCTTCGATTTATGTCGTTTCTCACAACAGAATAGAATAGAATAGAATATTTTTTATTCAATATAGATTACATGTGTAATTCTTATTGAAAGTCATTTTTTACTTTACCACTGGTTCGGAAAAAAAACCTCTGTCCTGGGAAAAACCAGCAAGAAACCCAGCGGAACTTATTTTTAAAAGTAAATTTTACATTAATGGTTGTACAAACTATTTAAGTAAAAAAATATATTTTAGAAACTGCTTGGAAGCGAACACATCATTCCCAGGGGTTATTATCAACCATGTATTCATTTATACTATATTAACCCTTTTTTGCAGTTTCAGCTTAACAAAACATTTTTAAACTTGGTAATAGAGAGAGCCTGTACACTTTCCGGGACCTTGTTGTAATAGGGTATACATTGCCCCAAGAATAAATTAGTGACTCTGTGCAGTCGAGAAACTGGTATCACTAGCTTGTGTTTGTTCCTAGTGTTTACAGAATGTATATCACTTTTTTTACTAAAATTACCTAGTTTTTGTGAACATACATTAAATTTTCGTAAATATACTGAGAGGCTAAAGTTAATATATTTATTTCTTTAAATTTATCTCTAAGATACTTTCTCGGTTTTAGGTTGTAAATAGCTCTAATGGCCCTCTTCTATAAAACAAGAATAGTTTCTGAATCAGCCGCATTTCTTCATAGCAAAATCCCATAAGACATTATGCTATGGAAATAACTGAGATAAGCTAATCTAGCTGTCTCGACACTAGTGAGAACTCTAATCTTTTTTACAGCTTAGGCTGCAGAACTTAATCTGCTTGCTAGTTTGGATATATGGGGGCCCCACTGAAGTTTTGCGTCGAGAGTGATGCCAAGAAAAACAGTGGATTCAACAGGGCTCAGTTCTTTCCTATTTAATTAAAACACATTGGTACCCAGATTTTTAACATTCTTTGTTGTAAATTTAATACATTTAGTTTTATTTCCGTTTAAATGTAGATTATTAACGTTAAACCAATGCACTAAATTTGATATAGCATTATTCACTTCGTCACATTTAAATGATTGACGTTTAAGTTTCAAAATCAAGGAAGTATCATTAGCAAATAATACTATATCATGATTATCCCCTACAAGGGAAGGTAAGTCATTAATATATACTAGAAATAGGAATGGGCCGAGAATCGAGCCCTCAGGGACACCCATTAGTACAGGTGACCCGGAAAAACTTTTACCATTGATAATAACTTTCAAACTTTCAACGTTCTATTACTTAAATATGAAATAATAAGTTTAAGTGCTGTGTTCTTGACACTAGAGTACTGTAGTTTCCTGATTAATGTCTCATGGTAAACACAGTCAAAGGCCTTGGAAAGGTCACACAATATACCCAAAGCATCCTCCAAATTTTCCTATGCACAAAAAATATGTTTAATAAGCTCAATTCCAGCGTCAGTTGTCAAGCGACCTCTTGTAAACCCGAATTGATTTTTATGTAGCAATTTATTAATATTAAAGAAACTTAAGATCTGATCTAAAATTATTTTTTTTTAAATTTTACTAAGCTTTGGTAGTACAGAAATCGGTCTGAAATTGGCGGGGTATATTGTACTACCAGATTTAAATAAAGGTATGACTTTAATATGTTTCATTAAATCAGGAAACACACCAGATTCGACGCTTGTATTAAATATAGTGGCTAGATAAGCTATTATAGATAAAATAACTTTAACGGAAATCCCTTGTAAGTCTGCCGTTTTTTTTAACACCAATAGTTTTAAAATATTTAACGATATCTTTTGGCAATACTCTATCGAATTTAAGAGTATTTGAACAAGCCTTTATATTTTGTTTAAGCAATGATTCAGTGACAGAAGGAAAAGAATTTAATGATTTTGTTGTCAAAAAAGGAACATCAGTAAAATGTTTCTCAAAAGTCATAGCAACTTCTTGATCAGATCGAGTTAAATTATTGTTAATATTCAATTGAATATCCGAGTTGCGCGGTTTGACCTTGCCCGTTTCACTATTTATTATTCTCCAGGTAATTTTAATTTTGTTAGATGCAGTTTTAATTTTCTTACTTAAATGTAAAGCCTTAGCTGTGGAGCAAACTTTTTTAAATATTTTAGAATATGTTTTTACATAATCTCTAAATATAACACTAGTATTATATGATCTTCCATTATAAAGCTCGTATAACTTTCGCCTACTTTTATAAGTTCCTACTGTCGCCCATTCATTAAATGATTTGCGACTGTTAAAAGAGAAAGTTTTAGAAGTAAATATTCTACTAAATTCACAAGTTATAATTTTAAATAACGTACC
Organism: Parnassius orleans; assembly: GCA_029286625.1. NCBI lineage: Eukaryota > Metazoa > Arthropoda > Insecta > Lepidoptera > Papilionidae > Parnassius > Parnassius orleans. The sequence goes on along the minus strand of JAGSMP010000499.1, from coordinate 122,013 downwards.
ATACAAATAACTAGCACTATTTTTAAATTAAAGTGACGGAAAGCTTTTTATTATATTACTTTTAAACCTCTCCAAGTGGTGTTCATTTATTGGAACAAACACAACTTTCTTATTTTTCTGTTTTTTGTGTATGTTAGGCAACGAGACCAACTGTCTACAGCGATCCGAACTTAAATTTTGAATAATTGATTTATGCGAGGGCTTAACATCTGTAAAAATGTTATCTATACAGGTCGCACTAGGCCCAGCAATACTTGTTGGTTCTAAGAATAAATAAACAAGATTATACGATTTAAACAATGAGCTAAACCTGACACTAATGGAATAATTTTCAAGAATATTGATGTTAAAGTCTCCACATATTACAACAGACTTGTTCTGCTTACCAAGTTTGAGCAAAACTTCTTCCACAATTCTTTCAAAATAGTCATAAGTAGCACATGGGGGTCTGTAAACACTTACAACAATGAGGTGCTCGAACTCGACACAAGCCATTTCTACAGTTCGCTCAACAGAGAGGCTCACAATATCCTTACGTTCTTTATATAATAATGATTTATCTGCTAATATCAAGGAGCCACCATGGAAACTTTTTTCTCTATTGAAGGAACTGACCACCTGGTGATTTCTGAAATTAAACATGAAATTATAATCTTTTAGCCAATGTTCAGTAATACAAAGGATATGTATATTGTTACTATTTAAAACAATTCAACTTCCAATTCTTTGCCCATCATGCCTTGTATATTTTGATGCACCAGGTGTAAACAATTTTTATTACTTATTTGTATGCATTCAAAATTAATTAAACTCTTATTATTATAGATTGCCTCTATTGTCGCATTTACTAATTTAAATTAGTTGAACTGATTCCAAATTAAATGTCAAATGATTATCATGCTCAATAAAAGCAGTCTTGGTAGCTAAAAAATGGCTGAGTTAAAAGTCAATAATAAGATAGCACATTTGCTACCAATTTTAAATTATTTGGATAGGTAATATCTATCTTTTGTCCAAAACTTTTTTGTTAAATTATTTATGTAAATTAAATGAAATTTGTCATTATTATCATTACAATTATATGTCAAATTTAAATTATTGTTACATATTAAATTATTCATTTGTATATTTAAATTATATCTAGATTATTTTCCGTAATCCTTGTATGTAAGGCAGTGAGAAAAGACAATTTTGTGTACATTTGTTACTAAGTTGTTCAGTATATCTTAATAACTGTTTGTTGTTTACACTGCCTCTTCTACCAAGAAAAATTATTATTTTACTATTGGGCAAAATTTAGTAACTATAATTTTATGTCACTAAAAGATGCTCCAGGCATGCAGCAATTTGTAATTTTTTGTCCCTTTAAAGAGTTATTTAAAGTTATGCCTAGATTTTTTCCCATGTCATCGCTATACACAATTATATTATTTTTGTTAATATTTGAGTTATTTTTTATTAAGCTCCTCAGCTATGGCACTGTCATAGAGTTTTGGTGGTAGTATAATATTATCAGAAAACACCGACTCTGAGGAAGCCGGTATTGAATGCTGACACTCACATTGATGTTTAACTAAGGAGTCAAAACGCTCCTCATTATATTTACATGTCTTTACCAGCCAACGTAACGTAACTTTTGATATATTATTCTTTATATCTTATGATATTCTTACCAACGTAAGAATATCATAAGATATAAAGAATAAATAATGGGTACGACGTCGTAACGTCTAAAGCAATAATAGCTACGTCCAGGAACTACGATTGCTAAAGTTCTTACTTGGTGTATTAGTTCTTTAACTCAGTAAACTCATTTCGTTGCCTTAATCTGTCTATTCATTGAATCAATTTGATCCAAACAAATTGTCAAAGTAAATAAAATGCCTTCTCAAATAATTGATCGTTCATATTGATCGTAACTTCTGTAGTCGTTTATTACATTCTTCAATAACAAACACGTTGATACTTCTAAGAATTCTTTTTCGAAATTAATATCGATTAATAAAAGGACACAAAATGTTCATTTAAATAAATATTTATGTTCGGTGATAAAGTTTTCCTGACTGATTTCGACAATTGCGACAACTTACGAATAGAGCCGGAATTTGTCAATCGTGCTAGAGATCGTGTATTTCCTGCCACACGAGTACACTACACTACTGTATACTACTGTCACTCGCTTGTCCTTAACAACTCATAGTCGATAAATTGTGATGAACTGTGAACTTTTAATATACACCAATCCAGAAATTTCACTGAAATCCAGCAATTTATTATTATACACGGTACGTAGCCCTCGCCTAGATTTCATATATCGAGATGCGGTCTTAAACGTAGCGTGTAATTTATAGCATATTATTTTATTCATCATAAAATATCGTGAGTACAGAAATTTATTAAAAGAGAAATATATTTAAATTATTGAACAATAATATGAATAGTAATATAAAGAATAATTTAAGTCATAATACCTTAAATTGTTTAAAAATATAACGCGAGCTTTTATTGTGATTCATTAACGTCTCTCGCAACGCTACGGAATTAAAAAGCACTGTAAAACAGATAAGTTCTTTAATATTCTATCTCCACCGTCCAATTTACACAGGCTGCTATTATGAATTCACAGTGTAGCACTGCTTAGTTAGATTTTTAAAAGAGTGAACATGATATTTTGATTGCCACCTGAACTTTATTTACAACAAACTTTTGCGTGGGGGTCGAAAATTGATATCAATTAGAGAAATCGCAGCCGATGTTCATCTTTTAAATCTCGCCTTCAACTTCGTTTGCGTAGTAGAACGCCAGACATTATAATTATGATGCCACAACCCAACATTGAGTGTCATCATTTAGTTTTTATTTTTAGTCGTTATTAGGAAGACGCTGCTGCCCATCTCCAGATTTGTTTCCCTCTGTCGCCTCTTACGACACCTACGGGATGATATTGAATATTCTTACACCGACACTACACGGGCACGTTGCAGTAAGTGGGGATTAAAATTAAAATTGATCAGTAAACCAATTTGTATGATTTTTTATTTTCTGGCAGCACGCGCAAGTTTTGGGCGCTTGATAATCTTGAACAGACAATATACACCTGCCCATGCGAAAAGCGCAGAGCAAAAGCATTCCCCAATTAAATTTTCAAAAATATATTTAATGTACAGAAATCTTAGAGTTTTATTAAAGTATATATAGAAATATTATATTTCCAATATTAACTCATTCATAGTTTTATCATTAAGGCTTATACGTTGCTGTCTGGGCTTAATTTAAATATAAAGAAATATTTTCAACACAGTAGCTGGGACCCGTATCTAAACATGTTAATAAAAAGAAACGTCCTATTTTCCTTAGCACTCAACATACCGTACGAATAGCTCGTAGTTGCAGTACAAATACCAACGACTCAATATTTCACATTTATTGACATCTTGGCATAGCAGCGCCGCGTTTCGTCGAGAAAACGATACAGTTCGTCCGACTTCACAAATGTCACCAGTATTCACAAAGGTAAGAAGGAGCTTGTATCTAACATTTTACATTTATTATCAAGTAGTAGATAATATGCTCTTAGCTACTTTCTGAAGTAAAGTTTTAGTAGATCACAACAAAGGCAACGTAAAATCGAAAGGATGTTGTCAATCTGAGCCTACATAATTAAATTAAATTTGTAAGCATCCAGGCCGGCAACGCTTCCTTGGGCGCTGGTGATCACTTACCATATTAAGTGAGGTACGGTGAGCACTTAGTACGCCGAACTTAAATTTAAAAATAAAATTCACTGCTAGACATAGGACTCTTCCACTGTAGGGACGATATGACGTCACGCTTAGCAGACGGAATGACGACCGCAGTACCAGACGAAAACACCTTTTATACTGCTGCCCACATTCCCTCTATTTGATATTTGAGTATATTTTAAAGTACTTCTCTACGTTCGACACCAATCACAAATGTTTAAAGGTAACACGACTAAGAAATTAAATCAGACATGAAAAAAAAAATGAAATTAACTTCTGTTGCTCTTAAAATTCTGTTCCTCTGTGGATATTAATGCGTTCACTATGGCAACAAAGCTTATTAGTTCATACATACTCAATTAAACTCGTTCTTCAATTTTAAGTGCAGTGCGTGTTAACGGACCATACATGTCTTTGAATATTTTCATTCCTCCGACATGCAGGTTTCCTCACGATGAATACATATAATAGAATAGTATCGTTTTTATTTAATATAGATCACAAGAATTAAACTTTCCCACGGTTCGGAAAATACCTTTTTCCTGGAAAGAACTAGCAAGAAACCCAACGGGAGTTTTTTTTAAACATTTCAAAAATTCTAAATGTTTTCGTACTGAATTGTATTTTATACAATCTAGTATGAAAGTATGTAGAACTAACAATTAATTATATTTTCATACTATGAAAACATTTAGAAGCAACATGGTAGCGATCACCTCATTCCCAGGGCTTATAATCACTATATGTATGTTAAGTAGTATAACTACACTCAGTATACAGTTTTTGCTTAGTAAATATTTTAAAGTTTTGAAGAAATCTCGTAAGTACTCTCTACATTTTCTGGGACTTTGTTGTAAAAGCGTATTCATTGCTCCATAAAGAAATAATTGACTCTTTGTAGTGGAGGAACGGTATAGCTAGCTTGTACTTTTTGCTAATAGTTACAGAATATTAATCGCTATTTTTAATGAAACTATTTACGTTAATGTATACACAATTAATTATTGTTTAACAATTACACAGTTTTAACTGAGAGGCCAAAGTTAAGAAATGTATTTCATTAAAATTTTCTCTAAAAGAATCCTTCGAACCTAGGTTATAAATTGCTTTAATGGCTCTCCCTATGTTGGCTCTCTGGAAGTTTTCTTTAACCGACAAGCGCATGTTAAATCGGCACTTAAAATTTCAAGTGACATTTTTTATGGTACTGTCGAGTATAAAATCCAACGTGAAATTAGCGGTGAGCGTTTAGCCCCTGAGATACACCGGCTTTGAACTTTATTTACAATTTACTATCCTCTTCATATTTTCCTTGCAAATTATAGAAAGGAAATAAACTACTACATAAACAACGATTGCTCGTGATCGATTAATTATTTGGGACAGTAATTTATTTACTTAACACTTTGTTCCAATCAAGTCTATCCAACAAACTCTTGGATTAAGAACTACGGAACGAGTTTGCTATGTACTCAAGAAATATTAGGCATAAGAACTTTTAAGTAATTCTATAAGATAAATCAGAGTAATTACTTACATTTCAGCTACATATCCGTTATGGCATACATTATGGATGTAATGGCAATGGCCGACCATATAGCTCGCAGAATAGACGATCAATGTAGAAGAAACGTACCCCAGTGGCAGCCTGTATTGGTAAGCAAAACGCAGGGCGTACCCCACTAAAATAAGTGACAGCTTGGTAAGATACGTAAAAACTGGATAGATGAAGAAGGTCAGGACAGTGGACTTGTAAAAGGCTACAATGATGATGATGATGATAATTTCTTAATACTCATCACGCTGGACAGGCAGACATGCTACCTGGAAAAAGCATTTATACAGCTGTGAGTTTAATAAAGGCTGATAAAAAATTAGAAGAAAAAGTAAGCAATGTAGCATTCTTGCTTAGACCTCACAGTTGGGAAAGTATGTACCTATTATATCTAGACTGGAAAAGTGTAGGTGTTCATGCATCAATTCGATCGCTTACAATGTCATGCTCCATGCACGTGTGTGTTAGTATCGGCGAAATAAATTAGGAATACAACTAGGTCGACTAAAGTGTACACTTCAATTTAATGCCGCGCTCCTCCTTTCACGTCCCCATAATTCATCCCATCACAAAGTATATTGAGTCACACAATAAAATGTTTTCATAGTGTTTATTATTATAAATTATTTACAGGTTACAAATGTGTTTTTTTTTCAATATACAAACAAAATATTATATTCTTCTATAATTTGTTGCTAGTAATAAGAATAAACCACTCTGATACGACCTGTATTGCTTATTACGTTAAACATCATTAGCTCTCGTTCGCTGTATTATTAAGGAGTCTTTTTCACACCACATATCTTCAAATGAGTGAGATTTATTAACCTTTCTATTGTAGGCTAGCAATTGAAAGTAAGAATAGCGCCCAGTACATAAATGCTTTCTGGTTCTCACAGCGCTCGGTTCGCAAAACACCTCTCCCTGACATCCACAAGTCGAGTGGGCCTGACGGAATCCCCCAATTGTGCTAAGGACGTGTGCCCGGAGTTGGCATCGGTTCTAACGCGTCTTCCCGGTACTCCTACCCTAGGCGTAGTCCCGAAATCATGGAAGACAGCTTTTGTCCAACCGATCCCTAAAAAGGCGACCGCTCAGACCCGTCCAACTACAGGCCTATCGCCATCACCCCTTGTTCTCCAAAATAATGAGTCATTTATAAACTGCCAGCTCATGGACCTTGAGGATCACCAGCTGATTAGTGACCGCCAATACGGTTTTCGTCGGGGTCGAATAGCTGGTGATCTTGTGGTCTACCTGACTCATAGATGGGCGGAGGCAGTAGAGTCCAAGGGGAGGCTGGCCGTTAGTTTGATATTGCGGCTTTCGATCGGGTTTACAAAGCGCTTCTTTCGAAGCCCTTCCTATGGGCTTCCTGAGAAATGTGCAATTGATCACCAGCTTTCTTGCAGATCGGAGCATCAAGGTCGTTGTAGACCTATTAACGCTGGTGTTCCACAAGGCTGCGTGCAATCACCAACGCTGTTTCTTCTGCATATCAATGATATGTTGCAAACCGGTAGCATTCATTGCTATGCGGATGACAACACTGGTGATGCTCTATACACCGGCCGTGCCAATATTTCTCGGGAAAACGTCGCCGAGTACCGGAACAAACTTGTGTCTGAAGTCGAGTCTTTGTTGAACATAGTTTCGGATTGGCGACTAAATATAGTCCAGTTTAATCCTCAGAAGACAAGTTTGCGCGTTTACCGCCAAAAGAACCGCTTTGTCCTATCTCCTCAGCTTCAAGCACTCTGTTGCCTTAGCCAGTATCGGAATCCTCGGCGTCGACATATCGATTGACGTGCAGTTTCGTGGTCACTTGAAGAGAAGGCCAAATTGGCCTTTAAAAGCTTAGCGTGCTCAGCAGAGCGGGACAGTATTTCATGCCGGCACAACGCCTGCAACTTTACAAGGCGCAGATTCCCTCACAGGATACTGTTCCCATCTCTGGCTGGGGCCCACAGTGCCAGCTCCTTCCACTTGACCACATCCAGCGCAGAGCGGCTCGAATTGTCGACGACCGAGTCCTTTCCGATCGGCTCGATTCATTGGCGCTGCAAAGAGATGTTGCATCTCTTTGCACTTTCTTTCGCATTTACCACGGGGAGTGCTCTGAAAAATTGTTCGGATTAATCCCAGCCGCCAAATTTCACGAACGCACATCGCCGCAGAACTCCCGATACCATCCACACCATTTGGATGATTGGCGGTCCACCACTGTGCGATTTATAAGATGTTTTCTTCCTCGCACAACTTCCTTGTGGAATAGTTTACCACCAGCGATTTTTCCGAACCGATACGACTTAGGGAACTGCAAGAAAAGAGCCTACTCCTTTTTAAAAGGCCGGCAACGCATCTGCAAGTCCTCTGGTTCACCTGGTGTTGCATTTGTTCATGGGCGGCGGTAGTCACTTACCATCAGGTGAGCCGCATGCTCATTTGCCCCCTCTCCTATAAAAAAAAATGATTATTGGGTTATTACAAATAAAATGCCAAAGTCAAATAATCGGTCGAATTTTATGTCATTCTTCAGGTTAAAAAAAAATCTAAATGTTAATTTGTCTATCTGTTAGTCTGTCCGAGCTGATCGGAATAGCAGAACCGATGGTAAGTTCCTAAGGAACGCCATAAAGTACAGCCTCGAACCCCGTCATCCATCGACATCCTGCTTCTTACTCGGTCGTCACTCTTGCTGGTACGGGCTGCCAGTTTAGAAAAAAATCTTTCCAGGTCTGCTTGTGACGTAATTATTACGCATTTGTGACACTTCTACAATCTTACCTTACTCCTATTTTTTTTTTGCGTGAGTATTATCATGAGTCGGTAATGATGTGGGGTACTGATTAGCACTTTAATATTTCCTGCGGAATTGACAGCTGTCACTGTATACTTAAACGACTAAAACACCGCAATCTTAGCATTTTACAGCTGATATTAGCATACAGCAAGAAATATAACGGGACTTGTATTGTATCATAGATGATCAGTATGTCATCCAGAAATTGAGCAGGAGGCAAATATTAGTCTGATGCCGTGCCCAACCCAAATACCATATTACTGTCATAACATGGGCACAGCATCCTACCGTTCAACGGCCGACAATACAATTGCAACAATATTTTTAATTGCACTTGCCAGAATCATTGCCACTAATTAAAATATATATAAAATATATTTTACGACTGATGTGTCGACTTGCAATTCTAGCCCTAAGTAAAGAGCAGCTAGGACTCAAGTTTATTCCTTCCATAATGCTGCTCCTGTGGTCATTACATACTCCGATCCGGTAGCAACCATTAAATCTTATATGCTCACCATAATAGGAGCGAGCTTGCTTTAATTGGTATGTGCCACAAGCAATTAATATTAAGTCGCTGTAAGTTAAAACAGAAAATTCCCTAAGATTTTCACAGTCTACATTTATATTTTGAAAGTCTGCCCTAGCTCTATTTAGATTGTGTTCCCTAACATACTCAGATAAATCATTATTTGTCTCCATATTCTTATGAACTATTTCTAGTATTTGAGCTGCATCATCCCTGTCCCTTATTTTTGTGTGGAATTTATTAATTAGAGCAGCAGCAACAGCAAAGTCTATCATCAAATGTGTAGAAGCCCTGTTAAAATAATTTTGGTGAAATAATTTAAATTCACTTTTAAAAATGCATTCACCACCTCTACTACCCATAGTCACACATAGTCACGGCTCTGGACTTATTAGCATCTCTTGTCGTTTACTAAGATTCACCATCTGCTGGAGACAAAGGTACATGAACCTGATAACCACAAGGTTGTAAAAGGGGCAATGAATCCCTAAAGCCTCTATCTAGGATGAATACATCTCCAGATTCAAAATATTGCCTTAATGAACTGGATTCATCACCAAATTCATTATTTATAATATCCGCATCTGAGGTTGTTGCAGGATAAGGGCCCAGAATATCTATGATGTAACCATCACTACACACAAAAAGGAAAGGCTATATAAGATTGCGATATTTATGTAATGAGTAAGTTTTTTTCTGATACAAATAATTGGAACTCTTTTCTATGTAAATATATGTACCACCGGCAATTATGATGGGCCTACTATCTTCTCCCCCATAAAGTCAAATCGATATATGATTTATGCCTACATTTATAGGAACAGAATCCTGATTTAATATTTCGCGGGCCATATTCATGAGCCGCTCTAATGTGTTTCTTGGTACTTGCAATAATGCCGACAGGCGTTCGTCACTATCTCCTGTTCTTAATTTCATCAAATATGCAGCAAGTACAAAAGAACCCCTATGTTTATTTGATAGTCTCGGAACTTCAGACAGAATTTGTTCATATTGCGCCTTTGATAAGCCTAGATAATAAGGTACAGTATGCTCAGGTATACTGTGAATATTTTCAAAGTCTATATGATGGTGCATATTATCTTTTAATAATGTAGCAAAATCTTCAATTTGTGCTGCACTAAATATTTTAATAGGATTATATATTGATTCTAAAAGTAAATCCCAAGAGTTGCTATTTAAATGGTAGTTACAGATTCTACATTCTGGAGGTACATAGTAATTGTAGTCGCAAAAAAGACATACTCACAATACTGATGGAACAGTGAGTCGATTGGAATCGTTACATCCAGGAAAAAAACATTGATTGTGCTCTTACATAATTAGGGAGTAGTATACTGTGTGATATATGATATGATTCAGATTGCAACGAGAACAGACTAGATGATTCAGATGGTTCCCGTTCTGCAGTTGAACGTAATACTGCTCTATCAGTCCTTCGCCAGCAATTATGACACACTCGAGATGATGATGGCAACTGAAACAATATTAAACAAAAGAATTACGCCAAAGTAAACAAAATAAAAATAAAATAGCTTTGTTTACTTTTAACTCAAATATAAATAAAAGGTTTATCAAGTAAAACAATACTGCACAAGGGCAGACTTAGTGCCTTATATAATTTAATAATTATGACTGAAGGACTACCAGTAGTCCAAAACAATGAAAAATCAACTGTCTCATTTCTCGGTAGTTGATAAAATGGGCAGTCAACCCTGCAACTACCTGGTGTTGGCTGGCTTATCTTGTCACCATGGTATAAATAAACTAGAATGATTGTCAAATATAGCTTGCAGATGTGAAAAATAAAATTACTTCTGGGGTTGATATGCAAACAGAGTAAAATATGTATCACTATCAGATAACAGCACCACACTTAATAAATTATAAACTGTTGAACACTTACTCACGTGGTGCAATCTGATGGGCAATCTCATTCTTATGAGTTCTCCACGTGGAGAATCGGACCCGAACAGTGTGTGTGATCTTATTCTCAAAGTGACTTGCCACAGCTGATGCATACATGTCCATGACTAACAATTGGTGCATTTTGCTGTTCACTAGTTGGATGTCGTATTTGATTCCAGGCTGCAGTCCAATACGAGTGGCACACTACACTGTCACTCGAAACTCGTACCAAATAAAGAAGCCATAATTATTATATTGATATTATTTTAAGTCAACTCAGTTAAAAAGCATTTCTCAGAGGAAGACATGACACATGGTGACATGGATCAACTATTTACCTGTTGTGGTCGAACCCATTGTTGTATAAGATGTCGCACTTCTGCAATTTCCAACAAATGTCTTCGTATTTTCGTGACATTTAAACCACAATTGACACAGCTTAAATGTCCTCTTGAATAAGTTACTGAGCGCTGGGAAGAACTCTGGCCGGTGTGAAAGCTGGGGTCATCGTTAACAGTGGATATCGAGTCCAAGTTTGTGCAGGGGGTATCGTGAGAAGCGGAAGCGGGATACATGTTCAGGCCGTGATCAGCAGGGTTAGAAGAATTGTCGGAGTCCATTTAGAGCTAAATTCTTGCTTAGATAACAAATCCGCAGAAAACAAACAAAATAACACAAACGAAACGAATTCGATTTGTGACTATTTAGTTGTGATTCACATGACACGACAGACACGAGACCTATTTTTTTTTTTGGAGTTTATGGCCTGGTATCTAGACCTTCAGGCCAAGTCTTAGGTATTTTTATTTGGTTTATTATAATTTCCCAAATGTTTATTCATCCTTCCTAGTACACTGCTTCACAATATGTTGATGCGTCACATTGTGCAGCCCTTTGAGATTTTGACGGCAACTTGAATCAGCAGACAGCTGACAGTTGGCGATGGTATCTCAAGCCGCCTAAGCAGATAGACACCTTATCTTGAGAATCACATCACCATCAGAGCACTTGTTTCACCGTTTCCACTAATAGTTTACATGCGCAGACACTTAATACACAAAATCGCACCACTTTTACATATCAAAATCCACTTAAAACCATTATTCAAATAATACAGGAGCAGCAAACCGCCGATCAAGTTCCCGCCAAAACTCCACACGAGACCTATCTGTCAGATTCGATGTTGCCACTTAACAGAGATAAATGGATAAATCGATATCGATTTTTTATTCGATTTATAATTTAAAAAGAATAATCTTTGAGGCGCTTTAAGTTCTGCACGCCTTTAAAAAATGTTTTAAATGCTATTTTAAATGTATTTTAAGAACAGATAAGAATAACAGTTAAATTGTGCAGTAGCGTTTTGTTATGTAAAGAATTCATGGTAAATCAACTAGAAATTCGCTTGTTCAATTATCTTAACATTTTAATAATTATCGAAAATAATATGAGCATTATAATAATGACACAAAAATCGATCGAAAAATGGAATCGATTTTTACCGAGATATGTAATTGGCAACATTTTTATTTTATCCCCAAGCTAATGAATTACGGATTTACCTAATTTCATTTTTATCTTTTCATTTTTTTTTGTGCAAACATGTAATCTTTTGGATAAATGAATACCGCGATTAATAACCATGAAAAAGATGTATTTTTTTAACAAATGCAAATTGTTAGCGTCCATGGCAAAATTGGGCATTCACCTTTTCCATTCTTGTTTGTGTTATGCCAACAATGTAGTTAATGTCTAGTCATTTGTAGATTTCGTATGTTTGTATTTTTTACAATACCAATGTTAATTAATAGAATCAGGCGTTACTTGCGAAACCATTATATGTTAACATATTTTGAACATCCGATCAACAATGATAGCCCATTTGTTGAGCTTTCTGCTCACTGTATTGTAAACATCCGCTTTGTGTATAGCTTACCTGTTCTGCCTCCTCACCACGCAATTGAGGGAAGGTGAGTTCAAACCAGTGCATTATTTTATTTTAAGCGGATGTTTGCAATACACGCAACTGAGGGAGGGCGGGAGGTGTTCAAACTAGGTAAGACACATCATTTTATTTTATTACGGATGTTTAAAGTAAATATTTACAACTTTAAAATACCAATGTTATCATAGACAAACGACCATACTGCGAGGCTGTCTATTATTAGAGAGCAGGCTTAAAGATATTTAAGAAAGGTGAGTTAGAAACATTTGTTTTTCATTCAGCAGTGAAACGTTACTTTTTTAATTATGTCTAACTGTTCCAGCATAGTAGTCACAGCCCTTTATTACACGTAGACTTTAAAGGAGTGGTCGTTGGCTAGTTTGTATCCAGTGTCCAAAAGATATTTAGCGAAATTAGATTTATCGGGATTGTAATTCCTGTACGCATCTAAATGCTCTTTATAACGTGTTTCGAAGTTGCGACCAGTTTGACCCGTGTAAACGGCGTGACATTCGTCACAAACAAGTTTGTAAACACACAACTTTTGACGAATATCCAACTTATCTTTATTATTACAGATATTCCTAAGATAATTGTTTGTTTTGAACGGCACAAAAACGCCGCTTTGTCGAAGAATATTAGCTACTTTTTCGGATAGGCCTAAGTAGTTCAAACTGCTCACATATCGACGAACACTTTGAGGTTGCACCATGTACAGAGAGTTGCGAACAACATGCTTTTGTTTCTTTTAATTAAATTGTTAATGAGATTATTTGAAAACCGTTAGAGACGGCTATTTGATAAATTACATTAAGCTCTTTTAAATAACTTCAAAGAAAGACTGCAGAGTATACATCACCAGAAGATGCCTAGTGTAGAGGCGAAACACGTTATTGTCGTCAGTGATGTTGAGAGTAGTGGTGCCGATTAGTGGTGATGGGGATAGTGCACGCAATTGAGGGAGGCGGGAGGTGCTCTTCAAACTAGGTAAGAAACATCATTTTATTTTATCGAGCGGACTTACGGAATTACGCAAGGTAATCTTTACCAACTTTAAAAGAAATAGTTATTATGGTTTTGCAAACAACACTATTTAACTAAGTACAAGTTACCTGACTTTTCATTTTCACTGGTTTCATTTAGGATAAAAAATATTTTTAGTGGGTACCTTTTAGTAGATGACAAAATAATATCGCTTTCCGCAGAGATAAAAACAGCTTCTTTAGTGATCTTATAAAATTGAAATACCACATAGAATGCAAATATTCCTGTACCCATACACTTTTATGTAATGAGTAGTATAAATAAGTACTTTCTTGCAATTTCATTATACAGTTTTTATAACTGGCGGTACTGGAACTGGATTTATCTGAAAAAAGTTAATAGTAGAATATAATACAAAAGTAAAAAGATATGAATTTCTTCGCATTCTAAAGACAGAATGGATTAAAAGTATTCACCTCGCGAGAAATCAACATACAGGTTAGTGCTTGGCGCACATTTGCAGTTTGCATACAATTGACTATTTGGAGTGTATGCTTTCGTACATAATTACTTTAATATTTGGAGTGTGCTCTTCTTGCAGATCCTATTTCATAAAATCACAAGTAACTAGGAGAAAACAGAAAAAAACACCGGCACGTTGTTAAAAAAATAACAGAAAAATTAATAGAAATAGATAATAGTGCTGATCTACGAGAATAAATGAGTAGAGACTAAGGACACGATAAAATAGTCGATTCCTCATTGGTATCGATAATTTTGCTTCAATGCGGGGTACTTTTTTAAAAGATTGCTTATATTACTATATTATGTTAGGATTCAATACCACATCGAGACCAGATTGCCACTTTCAGCGACACTGAGTAGAGCTGGCAATAGGATTAAAATGACAATGAATTATGTATATATATATTATTATTATTATGTAGGCATAAATACTAACATTACTAACATAGTTATTAAGTAAAATTTTTACTAATATACTTACACTTAATATGGACAAATTATGTCTGAAATAAAGTTATATTATTATTATTTTAATACTTTCCTTTATTTTCCATACTTTTCATATGACTATTAAAATATTAATACCATTATACGCGCATATAACATTATACCAACGAATATTCGATTTATAATAAACTTTTGTATACATAATCCCGTTAAATAACTTATTAAAAATTATTCAAGTTATAAATATATTATCTAGTAAGAGAATCCATCTCTCCATTTTATGTATAGTTGACTATAGGTAATGACAGAAAAATCTTATGGATATTTCTGGCATTTCCCATAGTCGCCTATTTTGATACACATAAAATTCCCAGACTGGCGACGGTGTGAAATCTTCTTGATAATTGTCAATCCCAATGCCAAGCGTGGCGATTAAGGCAAATTCTCCCTACAACGGGAGAGTCCCATAACTTTTACGGGCTGATTACAAAGAATAATATAATGGGCTTAGATTCCATTGCCAGACATTGGGAGAGAGAGTTTGGGAGGATGATAACAACGATATAAAGTGCCTGACTAACTGATTTTCGTTTAATTAAATTGTTTTTCAATATATGAAGAAAATTATTGGAGTTGAAAATTGTTAGTGTAGAGAACCGGAGACCTTTTTACTGTAAACTAGGCATTCCATCTTAGTCCTCAGGATTGAGCACGCATCTACAATTTGAGTCTTAATCGAGGATAAATGTAGATGGCTATGAATGGGCCACAGCATCCACTTACCATCATGTGGACTGTGTGCTCGTTTATCACACTTATTCTATAAATGGAAACCCTGAAGCTATAAAATAAAGAATAATAATAATTATAATTGGGACACAATTGACGATTATTTAGTAACATTGATAGATATACACACAATAAAAAAATATGCAGTTGTATTGAGAACCTCTTTTTTTTTTAAATACGTCTAAAACTTTATGGGATAATATCAAGTGGAGTTAGGGCTAAAGTAATGAACACTGCAACATGCACTATGTTTGGTATTATCTTTTTGTAAACGTAAATAAAAATCGCATTTAATTAATACCTAATACACTATAAACATAGCAGCCAACAAGAATTAATTTTGTTTTGTTGGATGAACATGAAATAAGAAACGCGACGTCAGTAATCCCTTTTTTATAAGCTTCACTTATTCTCCTTTTTTCTATCTCGCAGAACTTCTCGAGTGCACGTACGTATATTATGAAAATCGGATGATATTAATTTAATATATTTGTAAAGAATATTTTGTTGACTACTAACTACTGCCCACGAACCCACCTGCATAAAAACATAAAGTCCTCAATGTCCATTATCCAACGGTAAATTTTATTTCCACTCTTTTCTAAAATTTCAACTGATGGTAAACGGTGCTAAAGGACTAAATGGTAAATAACACTTTCTTAGCGTAACACAAACCGGTTCACTCTTGCCATGAAATCACCCAAATTGTAATCAGATGGAAAGACATACGTTGGAAAATTATATCACTCTTTTGCTGTGCCCATTACGAAATATGAAGAAAACTTATGAAAGTATCCCATATACTTATTTATTCAGAAACTGTATAAATAAGTATATTCAAAACTGTGAGTGCCAAATTTTAAACATATCTTAACGCAGGATTGAATTTAACAGAATATCCAAACATCATCACAAACTTTTACGTAACATAATATTAGTGTCGATAAACATACAAATAAATTATCACTTGTATCCGTGGTTCATTTATTGATCTTCGCAGTAAACAAACCATCATTTGGCTCAGCGTTAGGATAATATAATATAACGTGAGTCTCGGAATCTCTTGATTTTAACATAATATTGGTCTTAGCGTAGATGCAACAGGAATTTTGTTTATTCTAGAAAACATAACACCGCTACATAACAAAATTGTAATAAGTTAAAAAAGTAAAGCTACATCCAATACCTCCCACAGGACATGGCAAAGGGTTTCCCCTTATTTCTTATTTCTTTATGAAGCAATTCGTTCAAAGCTCTGCTTCTTGGCGGTCTTAACAAATATGTTTTCGAAATATTGTTATTCCCCGGACTTGCAGGTTTCCTCGCGATGTTTTTTTCCTTCACCACCGAGTACGCGGTATATCAGCACTTGAAATTGCAATTAACAATTTCACAGGCGCCGGCGGGAATCGAACCCAGGTTGCCCACGTGCTGTAATTTTTTTGCAAGCTCCCTACCACTGCTCACCAAACTGTGAAGTACCTAATACAGTACATTACGTTTATTCTAATCTATAGGGTATAAGAATATTTCGTCTGCTCACTTTTAATAACTAAGATCTGATTGTGTAGGGTGTTGCGAAATGAAATTGATTCTTCCGTGCTACACTGAGTTACAAATTCTAGTCAAAAATAACATTTTTATTTAGTTGTACACACTCATAAAGCGAAATAATAAAAAAAATTAATGAGCAGAAATCATACTAAATTTAGAGTAAACGGTAAATACATCGCTGCATAAAATGGCTGTAGTTTTACCGGTAAACAAAATAATAGTAGAAATAACCAATAAATAAAATAGCAAAGCAAAGTAACACTATTCCTAAAAGGCGTTTAGTTTAACGATCCTGCAGCATACTAGAAAACTGGAAACAGACTCGAAAATAGCTTGTTCGTGGTTACACATCAGCTTGCGTGTTTGAATTGAAAACACCAGTTTGTTTTTTCATTCCGTTACAGACGCTTTGTGTACTTTCAGATATTTTGATTTGGTGTTAGCAATTTAATTGAAGATAATTATCTTCGCTGTTGTATTTTCATTAAAGTTGGTACGAGGTTTTCTCACTTTTTGTTATATGAGGAAACAAATGAGAACATCTGCAAAACTAGACCAGTTGCAGGTTACCGTCGTTTTAGAAAAGAGTAGGCACTTTTCATGAACGTCCTTAAACTCATTTATTTAAAAAGTGTAAAATATAACTTTCCATACACCTTCAGTGCACTGTGAGTGCACTGAACACTGCCACTAGAATCGTGCCAGTATAATATCAGTGCTCTCGTCCGTGCTTGCATTCAATTCAAATTCGCATTTCCATTACACTTTTTGCAACTTAATATATTTGCACTACCAATGTACTGGAGCCAGTAACCGTATCGTTCGAGCACTTACATCTTCAGTACACCTTCAGAATTCTTGCTCAGCCATGACACTTTTAGTACACGCACATTGCCACTGCACCTGTTCCAGTGCACTACTGGGGCTCAAGTCCATGTACTCGCACCTTCTGTACGCCTTCAATACACTAGCGAGTATAATTAATAATTATATTCATTATACTAAAATTCTTTTTGTAAAGTTTGATTTCATAAACTTTAATTACGGTACCCAAATATGGATAACCATAAAAAAATCTTCACATTGCGTTTTTCATTCTATATTATCGGCATAATAATAAAGTTAGTAATTTACACATTAACATTTTCCAAACTAAAACATTGAATCAAACCGTTTTCAATTAAACGCTTTAGTCCTGAATAAGTTTAAGTTCAAAAATATGTTAATAATAAGCGGATTATGGAAAATGCCATTAAAATATCATGATTTTTTTTATCAATTGAGTATTTTTCACAGCAGTGATCCCACATTAAATTCAACAGATACGATGAAAATTGAAGTCGGTATATATTTTTATAAAATATCTAATTTATGACATGCTTAAGTTATTAGTTATATGCAAATACAGCCATATTTTTTCCAGAAACCGTTAATAATTTGACTAAAAACCAGGAGTTAAACTACTGCTATTACTAACTAAAACAGTTTGACGAATTTTGTTTTGTACATAATTCACTAATCATACATTTACTGATTATAGCTCAACTAAATAATGTTTACCTAACGTCAAACTGCACAATTAAATTAAATTATGAGAATGAAATGGCTTGTCGACGTAACATGCGGTGTCAATGTTTTACGTGCTTCAACTTGTTAAAACATATTATTATGTTGTCATTATAATTGTATACGTATTCCTTTTTTCAGGGTTCCCTAGTTAAACAACAAGGAACTCATATAGTTTCGCCGTGTATGTCTGTCCGTCCGCGGTTTTACTCGGTGACCCTAGGTGCTACAAATATGTAATAATATTAAGCGGGTTGGCAACCCCAGTTTTTTATTCTTTTAGTTGGTATCAGGAAGATCCTGTTGCCCATCTCCTGTTTCATTTTCCTCTGTCGCATCTTATGACACCCACAGGACGATATGGGGTAGTGAATATTCTCACACCGTCAATACGCGGTTATTCAAATACTATGCGGTCTACAAATTATTTTTATTTTTCATTTACCAACTAATTAAAAGCAACGGAGGGAACAAAGGAACTGTGCCTGTGCTATGTTTTATTCTGTTTTTAATGAAATCAATTACCCGCTGCAGTTTAGGGTTAAGCCGTTATACTTGTTCTTTATGCATAGCCAGTCTTAAGTGATAGAGTATTTTGTAGAAGTGACAGTTTTATTGTAATTTACTTCAGAAATTGTTTGCTGCACGACAATTATTTTAATAATTATATGTGTCAAGAATTGAAGTTCCTTAATCCAACTTGAGAGCTGATGTATCATGAAGCTCGATTTATTCACTCTTTTCTTATTACTGGTGCAGTCTTGTACCAATTTCTGTCATTGTCAATGAAGTTGAAGTGCAGGATTTTACCGTATAGTGCGACGTTTGTGTACATTACTTTATTTAATACAAATGTTGGTGCTTGTGTGTTCATTTATAGATTTGACCTAAATATACGAATATATAATACTTCAACAAAGGCTTCCAAATGTATTTTATATAAAATTGATGCGACGAACGACCATACAGTCGATCTGATTTTAAGTGGCTACTGCAGTCCATGAACACCTACAGCCAACTTCAAATAAAGAAAGCTACAGATGCGATTTGCCCGTGTGCAACTCCTACGCGCACTGACACATTCACTTGACTTCACCAACTCTTGTCGATGTATTGTAATAAATTGTGCACGATTAATAGACACTGTTACTTTCACAATACTTCCTTAACCTTCAAACCAAAAATTTACGATTTAGCACGAATTTTGACTTCGGCTAGAATTGAACTCAGGACATGCGACGAAGTATCCAAGTGACTGCACAAGCCAACTGATCTATGACATTGAAAAATATATATACATAAAGCATAAAGCGTACTATTTATTATAAGGAATTTATTTTTACCACAATATAAGCATAATTAATATTCACAAAATTGTAGTAATACTCTCAAAGTTGCATGCTTCAGGGTTCATTTTAACCATATTTTGTGCTGAACATTCACAAAGTTTCGTGCAGGTGCATAGAATAGGTATTAACGTGGTATACAATCAAATGAAGTTCGTGGAATTGTTAATTTACGTGTGAGGTACACTTTCTTAACTTACTAAAGTTGCTTGTATAGTAAATGTTGATTTAAATGATTTACATGCCATTTGTAGCAACCTAAAATGGTATTCACTTAACTTGAACTCGACTCTAAAGCTGATGAATTTTAATGATATATTTTAAAGAACATTTTATATTATTGACAAGTTTATATTAAAAAGAAGATACCGATAACCTCTACAACGTCGTACAACGAATGAAAACGTTGTAATGCGACCGCTTGACTTTCTACATTTTGCATTCAAGCCGCGGCTCAATTTAATAAGATATAATAATGAGGTACTGCAATAGAAACAGAAAAGAGTGTAATGTGTAAACGATTATGTAAAGTAATAACAAAAAGTAGTTATAAGATTAAATATCATATTATATCTATGACACACGTGAGCTGGCAGCGGATGAGAATCCATCACCCCATTTCATCGGGTGGGTGTCGTTAAGGGTGACTAAGGGAAATGGCAGAAATATTTTATGACTTTCAATAGATGATAGTAAGGTCATTCTATTCAATCCATTCCTACCCAGTAACGGCGACAGGCTTTATTAGACTTCATTCTTTCTTGGGTCTGTTAGATTTTAAGTTTAGGTGAGGTCGGAAATCTCGAAATGTTTTGTGTAAATATACACACTGCCGGTGCTTCGCCTTTTTCTTTGCAAAATACTGTAATATTTCCATATATACAATAATATTGTAATAAACAATATTTACACCAACTCTTATTTAATAATATAATATCTAAATACGGTTTATGAAGCCTTGGTTTGATTTCACTAAATTCAAAGAAACAGTGTTTTAAAAAGACAATATTATATTGATGTTTATTAAATGAGAAGAATCAATAATGTGATTAGCGCTATCTTATACAGTAGACATTTTTATCATCTTTTAAAATAAGGTGCGGTCTATAGACACTAAAATATACAAGTATTGTGTAAAAATTGAAAGTCTAGGAACCAGTCGCAGGTTCACGATGATGATTCTCAATGCTTTCATGAATTCTCCGCAGCCCTAACGCTGACACATGTTTTCAACATGTCAAGATAAAAGCGATATCAAAATTAGGGAAAGCTAAATAGGTTGAAAATTTTAACCATGCGTGATTTTCTTCGATAAACAATATTTTTATCTATTGATGATTAGAAGAAAATCACGTGACCATTGATAAGTAAAACGCCTCATTTATTTATTCGACATCGTGAGAAACGCACCGATTGTGTGTGACGAACAGCTACGTTAAACAAATTAACTACAAACATGCGACTAAATCTAATAAAGATTAGACATTAACTACATTGTTAGCAGAACACAGACAAGAAAATAAGTTTTTATTGTGTTTTTCCAGCATTAATGTAATTAATTATACTATAGAAACAGATGCTACTCTACATCTGCGCAGAAAGAACTCGAGGAGAAAATACCATGCAACAACTAAAACGAAAACCTCTTTGTCGCTTCTCTGTGAATTTCTGTGCATAGAATTAATAAAAAATGTCCGGAATATAAATTCAAGTGTCACACAGTACCTTTTAATCAAAACAGGCTATAATTAATATCGCAGATGAGGATAATTTCTGTAGCAGTGTAAGTTTTCCTTCTGAATCAATAACATAATAAGTGGTGACTTATAAATATTCGCTTGTGAGTGCAGTGGTTTCATGTTCATAAAGGTAACACTGATAACGGGCCACTATCCCATATCATCCTGTGGGTCTCATAGGAGGCGACAGAGGAAAACAAATCAGCTACCCATCAGCAGCGTCTTCTAAATTACACTACCCACTTGCGAAGTGTGCAACTTTGGCAAATATCCCCCCTATGAGTTAATTCAAAAACGAAAAACTTATGTTTAGCAGTTGACTTTAATAGGCTGTAACGGTAACGGATGACAGGCCACGCCGATGTAAGACATTAACATTGAATAAAAAAAACACTAACTTTAATTCCTTAGTTGTCAATCCCATCAGTGCCCCTGTGGTAGCATCGTCGAAAAGTTTGGGCTAAAAGTGCTAGTAGGTTTTCACAGCACGGTTTTTTGAACGATGTCATCCGAAGGGCTCTTGTTACTATAAATGTTCCCTCGGTTTCAGAGCCTTGTTGAATATTTTGGAGACGATGGAAGGAGACCCGACGGTATGACATTGGTACCTTGGCAGAGAGGTAAAAGCCTAGTTTGGGATGCTACTTGCGTAGACACTTTGGCGGCCTCTTATCTCAAAGGTACCTCGTTCAAAACTGGGGCGGCATCAGAGGCAGCTGAACTGAATAAGTGGTGCAAATATGTGTCTCTGAGAGATGACTACATATTTGTGCCATTTGCTGTAGTGACTATCGGTCCGTGGGGTCCACCACGTGCGGTGAATTTCCTAAAGAAACTCTATCCGCGACTGGCCGTTGCTGTTGGTGATAAGAAGGCTGGTTCTTTTCTCGCTCAAAGGCTAAGTATAGCCATTCAACGACTTCATCACCGGCTCATGGTAATACTCACGCAAAAAGATAGACGAGTAAAGTAAGATTTTAGAAGTGTCATAAATGCGTAACAATCACATCACAAGCAGATCTGGAAAGCTCTAGACCGACAACCGATGGAGAGAAATGTTCTAAACTGGCAGCCCCGTACCAGCAAGATTGACGTCCGAGTAAGAGAAGCAAGATGTCGATGGATGACGAGGTTCAAGGCTATGCTTTGTGGCGTTCCTTGTGGGAGGCCTATATTCAGCAGTGAACTTGTAATGATGATGATGATAATTTTTTTTTTAAATTACGCAAATTTGCTAATTTGCGTTATTTTTTTGCAAATTAAGTAGCATACACTTAAATTCACAGAGTTCGCACACTGGCATTTTGCAGTCCCTTGTAAAGCAAGCAGAGCGAGACATGTGACATTTCTGACGCATTTTAATAACCTAACATTGCTGGTAACAACATTAATTTATGAGCGGTGTGTTTGAAAAATTAAATATTTTATATACTTGAGCTTTCCCATCCAACGAAAAGTTAGTTTTGTAGTTTCCAAAAAAACCCGCTGAAACAAACATATGGGGTAAAGAGAACCTTCCTTTTATTAAGTCTGTTAAGAATACTTTTTAATATTTGTGTGCGCAGGAAACATAATATATCTTCGATAACGGAAGGACGAAATGGTATATTGAATGCACAGAAGGTGTTCATGAACGAGAGCGCGAGCAGTCTTCAGGTATCAGTGCATTGACATTGCGTAAGAACTTTGATACAATTGCACGGACAAAAAATGAACTTTCAGCGATCTACAGTTAACAGCGCTATATAAACAGAAATTTTGATTTGTAGTTATAACTTTCACGGCTCATGAAATTTCTTTAATTAAAATAAATCAGCAAATGTTTTTGTTTGATAGAGCATTTCCCTGCAAGCTACACTGCCATATATACATTGTATGCAAACAGGTCAAATGATGCGCTTAAATTAAGTGTCAAACTAAATATTGAACCAGCACAAGGAGAGGATGCGTTCTGAAAATTATTTCTGTGTATTTGAATTATAATAACTAAAGTAATGTTCCCGTTCATAATCACATAATTTCGAACAACGGTCATACAGACTAACTGATTAAACATCATAATCATCAACAGCCCACAAAAGTCATTTGTAGGAAATGGGCTTCTTCCGTTTAGGAGAGATTGACCTTAATCATAACGCTTGGCGGATTGGCGATTAAGACAGTACAGCACCGGACTGGTAACGCCAGACGTTTTGCATTTGTTCCACTGCTTTGTGGTTTTACCACTATCTATCTGATTTTTCATACTGTGTTAAAATATTTGATGTTATTACCATGCTATAGAGTCAATTTTTTTTTGGATATTGGTTAATATATTATATACTAGCGACCCAGCCTGTATTCAACTGGAAATTTCTATTTAAAGTGTCGTTATTTATCTTTAAGATAATCATGAAAGGCTATTTATTATTATTTATTAAAAAAATCTCAAAAAATTTCCAAGTTTTTCGGATAAAATATAGACTGCATTACTTTCGCTTTTTCGCGTCGCGATCCGCGCCCTGCCATTAAGCTACTGACGCTCCAATATAAACAGATATGATCTATAGTTCAAATATTTAACACGACTAAACGTCGAAAGTTTCGGTACGAAGACGTGACGGAGCTGATTTCCGGGAAATATCCCTTTTTTCAGATGGGGTAATGCCTACGCATACCAGCCCCGCGGGGGCAAGGGCGGACTGCCTACGCATACTCGGACTTGCACCGAAAACCCCATGGTGTTCTACCTTCGGCGCATATTAGCAAGGTTACGGAAACGCTTTCGCATACATGAAATGAGAGTAAGCTTGTACCCAGCCGTGAGATGTATATAGGCTCTAGCTTTATTGTAAGGAAGCTTTAAGTGGAAGTTTCAATCCTAACGCCGTCCTCGTACACAAACCATAACGCAAAACCAAGCTTGTGCAATCTGTCTCATCGCAAACCTACTCTAGTGTCGTAAAACAAAAACGTTTGCCTACATAGATGTATTGCATCTAGGAATGTTTTGTTGGAATGTAACGTGTTATTTTTAAATTCTATTCACCTTTCTATTTCAAATGTTTAGCCTGTTGACTCTTACAGGAGTTACATGGCAAATTGTTTATATAACATAGAGGGATTTAATGATGACAACACATTAAATTTTAGTGATGTACTGAAAATTACTTAACGATACCGGATACTACGTGAGGTCAACGTGCGGTAAAGTTCCTAAAGAACTCTATCCGTGACTGATCGTCTCTGCTGGTGATAAGAGGGCTGGTTCTTTTATCGCTCAAAGGCTAAGTAAAGTCATTCAGAGAGGAAACGCAGCCAGCGTTCTTGGCACGATACTACGGGGAGTAGTTAGTCCGCAGTATCGATTTTTTTCTTCAGGAAAACAAACAATTGTGTAATAAAACATAATACAGATACAGGTCTTATAAAAAGGGAAACCAAGTTATTACACAACCAGCACCGTTATCCAAAAAGTAATATCACAATAAAAGTAATATTATAATGCACAGCAAACACATTGTATGATACCACAAGTAGATGAATAATTAGAGATTTCCCTGAGCAAATCCCAGCCAAAACAACCACTATAGTGGCTATGCTAGCCAAAACTTGCCTCGAGAAACAAAAAGTTACACCATTAATAATCTGTTTAAACCATAAGGCAATACTTAACTTAAAAGTATTTTTTTTAAATACACTTTTTGAACATTATAAATGATAAAACAAATATGTCAAGATCCGTAAAGTTATCATTATATGATTTCATGATACGCCGTAGTGGAGCTCGCTCTCCCGCGTTTGTTCGGCACATCTTAGGAGCAAATAAAAGATGACTATACGTATTACGAATGCGTTGCGACCGACTAGGTAGGCGTAGATATATTTTATTTCTGAGTTGATTACAATCTAATTTATTATGACAGATTTTGTATAAGAATAATTGAACAAAATATAATCTTCTCATTTGTAGAGTGGAAATTGAGAATTTATCTAAAAGAGTGAGATATGATGACCATTTCCTAAAGCATTTATAGTTTAAAAACCGAAGATATTTACGTTGTACCAATTCCAGCTGATCACTATATTTTTCATAATAAGGGTTCCAAACACAAGTAGCGTATTCGAGTTGTGACCTAATGAGTGACTTATATAGTAATAAATACGTCGCAGGCCTTTTAAACAGATTACAGGTCCTTCTTACGAAAGCACTAAGCTGAAAACCTTTAGCCGTAACGTGACTAATATGAGCATCAAAATGTAGCTTCGAGTCAAATAGTATTCCCAGGTCTTTTATTATGGAGACTTTTTGTAAACTTTGTGTTACAAAGAGAGTATGTAAAATGGATGACATTAATATTTTTAGAGAATGTGATAGATTTACATTTTGATACACTCAGCTGTAAATTATTAGCAGCACAATAAGCAGACAGACGATCTAGATCACTTTGCAATTTATTACAATCTTCAGTTGTGTTTATTTTCCGAAAAATTTTAAGGTACTCAGCATATAAGAGAAAATGGGTGTTTTTGAAGCAGGTACTAATGTCATTTATGAAGAGAACAAAAAGCAACGGACCTAAAATTGATCCCTGCGGTACTCCAGATGTCACATCTATCACATCTGAAGAAAAGCTATTAACCACAACCTTTTGGGTTCTATTTTTTACATAACAAACAAACCAGCGTAACAAATTCCCTATACCATAACAGTATACCATTAAATGCGATTTTTTTTAGTAGTATGGTATGGTCCACCTTGTCAAAAGCTTTACAGAAATTAGTGTAAATGGTGTCAACTTAAACGAATTATTTGCATTTTATTGAGCTGAGGGGTTATTTGCATGTCATTTAGGAATGAATAATCAGTTTCAAAAATTGTGTCTGTCAGTTTGTCCGGGCTTACCTTCGATTGGAGCGATTGTAATGATTTTTACAAACAGACGGAAAGAAACAGAAACAGAAACAGAAACAGAAACTTTTTATTCAATATAGATTATAAATAATACTTATTGAAAGTCACTCTTTGTCTAATTACCACTGGTTCGAAAACCTCTGTCCTGGGAAGAACCAGCAAGAAACCCATGGGACTTTTTTTTAAATAACAGCTTACAATCATGTATATTACACAATTAACCACACAAAACAAATTAGAAACAGCCTGGCAGCGAACACTCATTCCTAGGGTTATTATCATCCATAAATTCCTTAACATTATAATAACCCTTTTAGTACAAACTATATTTAATAAAGTTTTTGAATTTTGAGCAGGTCGCATTTTGTATATTTTCTGCGATTTTGTTGTAAAAGCGTATACATCGCCCTAGGAATGAATTACTGACTCGGTGGAGTCGAGTAACTGGTACTACTAGCTTGTGTTTGTTCCTAGTATATACAGAATGAATATCACTTATTTTTGTATAACTACTTTTATTTTTGTGTACGTACATTACATTTTCATAAATGTATTGAGAGGCCAAAGTTAATTTATTAATTTCCTTAAATTTTTGTCTGAGCGACTAGAAAGGTCGTGTGTTCGATCCGCCATTCGACTACTGTCGTGAACCACTTCTAACACAAGCATTTTAAGCATACCAGAAGTGGTTTAAGGGAATATTAGTAATGTTTAATAGTATTACTAGTATTATTTTAAAATAAAAAAATAAAATAAAAAACAAATCTGTGATGCCAGTTTTGTGTAGACTAGTCATTAAATTCATTAAAGCCAAACAATACGTTAAAGAATGCAAATATAAGTTGAGTTGATGGATTATGCATCTTGAAAAGAACATCTACATCTACACTAATATTATAAAGAGGAAAGATTTGTTTGTTTGTTTGAATTGAATAGGCTCCGAAACTACTAGACCGATTTGAAAAATTCTTTCACCATTAGAATCCTACATTATCCCTGATGAACATACGCGATAGAATATTTCAAAAAAGTTAGGGATCTGTATGAAAACTTCGTTAATGTAACCCAAGATGTGAAAAACATACCAAAAATAATCCTTATATCGCGTACGCTGCGGAAACTATTGATAATAGAGCAAAGTGATGTACTACAGTTTTATAGAAGATATCAATATCTACAAAAAAATCTGCGGTACCATATGTCTAACTATTACAGTTATGTCACAATAACTACTTTTTCATGTTAAAATATGCAGTAGTGACGCCGGTACAAACTAGGCCACATTATTCGTACCTTGGTATTAATCCTTATATCCAAATAAATCACTTCGTATTCAAGGCTATATCAGTACCTGTACCATGTGTAACCACCAATTACGTTAACCATGTAATTTAAGTAACGTTTTTGACTTTTAAAATCTTTGTTAATTCAGCAACCGTCCATCGTGATGTCTCTCTCGAAGTTCGCATGTCGCGAGGCGCAGATGCGTGATATACGCGGGTGAAACCGCGGTGCACAGCTAGTACTTAATGTATTCAATCTCTTGACATAAGCTCTGTCCATTTATTATATTATGTATGATTCTCATTTCTGGTAACGTAGGTCAAGTAGAGAAAAATCATGTCAACTAATTCAGTGAAAATTATAAAAATTCACATGTTTTCGAAATGTTTTCATTTTGAGACGAATAAGCTTGTGTTTACCAAACTTGAGCAGAGCACCGTTAAAAAAAATAAAAAAAATTATTCAGTATTTTATTCACTTTGGCAAAAACGGATCTAGCCTGCAGTTAACATGGAAGCGCTTTTTCTTTCCGTTCACAGTTAAATGAAGCTGCGGAGCGTTTCGACTGATGAAAAAGGAACAAAATAGGATGATTTTAGCCTTTACTGCGTGATTCTTGAACAAATATGTATAATATGATGTCGCTAGTTAAATTATTGTGCATAGTGTGGCCTAGATGTAGTAAAATAGAAAGTAATTTAACAGCCTATACGTCTCACTGCTGGGCATAGGCCTCCTCTTATTTCTGAGATAGTTTTAAGGCCATATCCGGCTATTTAAGAAAATTTCTGCCGCTCTGGCCCAATGCGTGTTGGCGAACTTCACGTCTTCGAAATATAATTTTTTCATAATTCTCAGACATGCTGGTTTCCTCACGATAAGTTCCTTCACCACCGAGCACGTGGTAAATCACCACTTATAATTGCTATTAACATTTCCATATGTGCTGGTGTGGATCGAACCAGGGCTGCTCGCGTACTGTGAAATTTACTGAACTACCACGGCTCTCGATCTAGATGTAGTGGGGCAAATAAATATAGCACTAGATATGAGATAAAGTTGAAAATAGCGTAAACACAGGGAGTGTTTACGTCATTTTATATATATCCTTACATTCTCGTACAGGATGTAAAATCTGAAGGACTATTCGGATGAAGTGTAAGGGACACAGATACACAAATATACTAGAACCGAGCACCAACAATTTGTGTGTCTGCACAAAAGTTGTATACAGTTGTCAGAGATTATGGTTTAAGCTAATTTTTATACAAGTAAGTGTGACAAACGGGCTTAGATTTAGTTCATCTGATGATAAGTGAATGCTATAGACATCCACCCTTCCTTGATTGAGAATGAAAATGTAAATACGGTGTCACCCCTGAGATCTTAGATGGGCAACCTTTGCCATTGCTCTGTGTTCGTGATATTTCATTACAATCGGTTCTGCCATTTCGATCAGCTCGGACAGATAAACATATTGAATAGAGATATATAGACAAATTAACATTTTGAATGTTGTTTAACCTAAATAATGGCATAAAATACGACCGATTGTTTAACTTTGGCTTTTGATCATTTATTTACTGGGCGCCACTCTTACTTTCACTTGCTAGCCTACATTAGAAAGGTTAATAAATCTCACACATTTGAAGATATGTGGTGAGAAAAAGAGTCCTTAATAATACGGCGAACGAGAGTTAATGATGTTGAACGTTATAAATAATACAGGTCATGTCAGAGTGGTTTTATTTACTACTAGCAACGTAAATTATGGAAGGAATATAATATTTTGTTTGTATATTGGAAAAAATTCACATTTGTAACCTGTAAATAATTTATAATAACAAACACTATGAAAACATTTTATTATTTGACTCAATATGCTTTGCGATGGGATGAATTATGGGGAGGTGGAAGGAGGAGCGCGGCATTCAAGGTAAGTGTACATTTCAGTTGACTGAGTTGTATTCCTTATCTGTTTAGTCAACACTAACACACACATTGTATGCGATCAAATTGATGCATGGTTACCTACACTTTTCTAGTCTAGATATAATACATACGTTCCCAACTGCGAGGTCTAAGCAAGAATACTTTATTACTAACTATTTCTTCTAATTTTTTATCAGTCTTTATAAAACCCACAGCTGTATAAATGCTTTTTCCAGGTAGCATGTATATGTCCGCCTGTCCAGCGCGATGAGTATAAGTAATTATCATCATCATCATCATAGTAGCCTTTTACAAGTCCACTGCTGAACATAGGCCACCTACAAGGAATTCCATAAAATACTGTCCTGACCGGCTTCATCTATCGAGTTGATGAAGTGGGTCAGGATATTTATGTACGTGATAGTAAGTGGTTGCTGCGGCCCATAGACTTCTACATCTGTCCTCGATTACGAATCAAAATGCAGACGCATAGTCACCTGTGAGGAATAAGCGGGCAAGCCTCGTTTCCAGCAGAATGGGTCTCCGGTCCTCTAAACTCACCATACAAAACACAGCAGCGTTAAACTGCTATTTTACGTTGGTATTCTGTGAGAGCGTGGTCTTTCCCCGGTCGAGCCGACCCATTCGTGCTACAACTATACTACTAATATAGCAGCAGCATGAGATAGTAAGAGGAAGCAAATGAGAACTGTAAAACTAGACAAGTTGCAAGTTACCGTCGTTTTAGAAAGAAGTAGCAATCATAGCACTTTGCATGAACATCCTTGAAGTCATTTAATAAGTGTAAAATATGACTTACCATATACCTTCAGTGCACTCACATTGCCCCTAGATTAATGCCAGTATAATATCAGCGTTCCCGTTCGTGCTCTTGCATTTCCATTACACTATTTGCGACTTAATATATTTGCACTACTAATGTACTGGAGCCAGTTTCCCTTATCGTTCGAGCACTTACGTCTTCAGTACACCTTCAGAATACTTGCGCAGCTATGACACTTTTAGTACTCGCTCATTGCCACTGCACCTGTATCAGTGCACTACTGGGGCTCAAGTATCGACTTGTATATGGATACTCGCACCTTCTGTATGCCTTCAGTACCCTACCTAGTATAATTAATAATTATATTCATTATACTAAAATTCTTTTTGTAAAGTTTAATTTCATAAGCTTTAATTACAGTACCCAAATATTGATTACCATAACAAAATATTCACATCGCGTTTTTCGCTCTATATTATCGGCATAATAACAAAGTTAAGCAAAATAAGTAATTTTTTAGTATAACAGTTTCCAAACTAAAAAAATTGAATTTGACCAAAATATACTATTGAGTCTGAAAGTTACAGCTTTAAAAATACTTGAAACATAATCGTTTACACATTACGTTCTTTTATGTTTCTGTTTTATTACTTTATTTTTGTATCCCATTAAATTGAGCTGCGCGTTGAATGCAAAATGTAGACAGTGGAGCGGTCGCATTACAATTGCAAAGATTTTCATTGTCCTATAACACGGAAGAACATTTGATTTTCATATCTTGACGTTGTTAAGGTTATCAGAATTTTCGTTGGCAATCTCTGAAGCATTCCATCTTAGTCAAAGGGTAAACAAGGGTAGTAAGGAAAAAAACGCATCAGCATTTTGTTTCTTAATCGAGGATAGATGTAGACGTCTATGGGCCACATCATCCACACTCCATCAGGTAGACTGTGTGCCCGTTTGTCACCTATTATTCTATAAAAAAAGCTTACCGTTAAAATTATGTAGAAAATATGGTAAAAATGAAGACTAAAGTAAACAATTTAGAGAGTATGATTGTGATTTTGAGAATATGATTTTTACGTGGTAGAGACATGCTGCAGCTATATTAATTGTATATTTGTAGCACGAATGAGTTGGCTCGACCGGGGAAGGACCACGCTCTCACAGAATACCAGCATAAAATAGTAGCTAAATTTTGCAGTGCTTCGTATGGTGAGTGTAGAAAACTGGAGATCCTTTTTACTGGACAAAAGGCATTCCATCTTAGTCCTCACTGCTGACAACGCATATTAATTTTGATTTGCAAACGAGGATAGATGTAGATGTTTATAGGCTAAGGCAACCACTTACCATCAGGTGGACTGTGTGCTCGCTTGTCATCCTTATCCTATATATATAAAAAAAACTCTGTTGCTGAATACAAAATCTTAACTATAAATACGCCTTACATAACTCAGTGTCAGATGTCAGTTGGCTTGGCCAGTTAATTCGTGCAAAGTCGTACTTTATCGGTTTTCAGGTTCTGGGTGTATTGTCAATGTCCCAGTCTCTATTACCGGTGCACAATTTACCACAATACATTTAGTACGAGTTGGTAAAGACAAATGAGTGTATCAGTGAGCACGTGTGTAGCATTTATTTTTAGAAATTTTCCAACTCTAAGATATTTTTATTATTTAATTTATTAGTTACTAAAGGCAAAATATAGGCTTTTTCAAATGATGATAGATGGCGCTGTTTTGATAATTAAAATGTATATCGTCAGCGGAGTTTCAAATTGTAATGCATAGGTTAAAACTAATTTTAAACTTTATTTACAAATATAATATTTATTTGAAAAAATACCCGTCATCCCGTCTATTAACTAACATAATCATACATAATAGAAAATTAAAATCTAAAGGAAGAAAAATACTTAACCTTCTTTTTTAAGTTCCGTAATCGGATAAAAAGTAGCTTATAAGTTTCCCCGGGTTACTAACTACCTACATATAAAATTTAATGGAAATCGGTCTAGTAGTGTTTGTGTGAATTGGTAATACACAGACAGACAGACAAAAATTCTAAAAACCAGTAATTTGGCTACAGCACCCTTTATTTACTCCCCTGGACTTGTTTTTTCAAAAGTATATTAGAATTACAGACACAACTTTTTTACAGATTTATTATAAGTATAGATTACGTATTTAGCAATTTTCGAGAGAAAAAGCAATTAATTAAGTGGACGGCTTGATAACACAATGACTAGCTATGTTTTACGACTTTGACGACGCCGCTGTTCGAGTTCGAATGCTTAAGAGGACTACAAGAGCTAAGTGGCCTCGAATGATGCACGCACACATTTACACAATCAATGTGAGCGCCATCTAACGACAGTGAGGTTTAACACTAACGGATTAGCGAGGTTACGCCCGAGTATTATAATCGAGGAAACGCGAGTAAGATGAAGATCTAACAAAGAAATAGATGGGACAACGAAATTATTTTTAATTTTAATTTAATGTTACTTGAAAATTTAAGGATGCGGGTGATTTTGAAATAAAACTGATTCGATGAAACTTAAAACATTTTTATTTATATAATAATAGTAATAAACTTTGTTTATATAAAAGTGATTGTAGTACATGGGTAGGACATTACATCGTTTGTACTCAATCCCTCAATCCCCGTAATAGTAGGTATTTAATAAGTACATACTTACAGTTGTAAGTGCTACAATGATAACAAAATCTAGTTTTCAAATTATTAAATATAAAATTGAGAAATATATGCACATGTATGTGTGTCTGTGTGTGAGTGTGTGTGCGTGTGTATGTGTTGTGGGAGAGAGAGTAAGTAAGTCAAGTAAGCTATTTAACAATCAGTTTAGGTATTTTTCTGTTTCGTCATAAGATTTGTTTTGAAGGTATGAGTGAACAGTCTTCTTGCAGTTATAGAATGATAACCCATATATTGGACATTTTCGCTTATTTTATTGTAAAGAGAACCAGGAAATAAAAGTTGGACATCAAATTGCCTTTCAGGAGTACTAGCCACCTAAAATTCCATTATTCCATTATAAATTTCAAAATCAATTTTAAAACTAAACGTGTTTGTGGCAAGGTGATGTTACATTACAACGTGCGGCTGATGTTATGAATATTACCTGTGTACCCCATATCTGTGTGTGTATGTGTAGGCTTCTTCCAGTACATGCTTATATCAATAACTTCTTCTTTACTTATATCAGTAACTTCACAATGATGATTTTCCTGTGGTACTGTTTCCAATCTATGGAAAAAATTGAATATTTCAAATTATGTAGATAAATGTCAATTCTAAATATTCTAGTTCTATGGTTCACAAGATAGGTAATAAAAATTTGCATTTCGTTTATTTTTGTATTTGCCTTTGAAAAATTGTTAAGAAATACCTAACATTCATATATAATTATAATTCCTACTTATAAACAAAATCAATAAACCTAAACTCTTACATGTGATAAGTAACATCGCAATTTTCAGATGATTCTGTTATTTCGTCATGCCTATTTGTTAATTTATCAATAAGCCGCGGTCTTTTAACAAAAACATTAGGTATTTTTAGTTTTGTTATTATAGCTTAGAAAAGTTGTAGGTACTTACACATTGGAAATACTAACTCCCGTGTTGATATTTTCAACTTTCTTTCTCCTGTAAAAAATAATTACATTTCAACCGTTTTTTTAGCTATTATTTATAAAAGTAATTATTAAATTTATCTAAATATGTAATACTTAAAATAAAAAATAAAAAAGAAAATTTGACTTCATATTCCTGGAATCGAACCCGGGCACTCTCGAGTGCAAAACTGCAAATATAGGTTTATTGTTATAAAAACAAATATGTTTTTTTTAGGTATTATTTATAAAAGTATTTAAAAAATTTGTCTAAATATATGGTGATGGCGACGAGAAAATAACGATGAGAATTCGTCATTATTTTATCATTGGTCGTAAATATTTGTGACAAAATATTTTTTTTATTCATAAGAATTATTTTGAAATCCGTTCCTGCATTGTCACTTAACCCAATATTATACGTAGAAATTTTTACAACTTTGTCCTGCTCCAAACATATGTACTGTCATGCACATAAAGTTACACGTTTAAAATTTTAAATACTTTGTGTTTTTCGTGAAAATGTGTAGTGAGAATTTTTGTATAAGCTTTCTTGTACCAGACGTTTATGACATGAGATTTGCTTTGTTTGGTGTTTGAATCATGGAAAAAATATTATTTTGTAAATCTATTAAAACAGTAAATAAAAAGGTTTCCTTGAAGTTTTTAGTATGTGAATGTTACAGCTGTCAGAAATATGACATCAAACGATTTTGTTGTTTTCAAATAAATTTGCTTTAATACAATTAAAGTTGTTGTAAAATAAACTGACATTTGACGAGGGATTTAAATAATGCATCATTATAGTTGCTGTGTTTCGTATGGTGAGTGTCGAGAACTGGAGACCCTTTTTATGGTAACGAGGCATTCTAGCTTATATTTTGATTATTAATCGAGGATTGATTTAGGTGTCTATGGGCCACAGTATCCACTTACCATCAGGAAGGCTGTTTCCTCGTTGATCAACTACAAATATTTTAAGTAGAGCTTGAACTAGCGCATTCTTGGAAAGGTCTACGTCAAAGTGTGGACTTTAAAAGGCGGTTGATAATGATGATGATTTTATCTGAATATTTTTTTAAATATCCATTGGTCCCCTGCAACTTGAGCGTTACTTGATAGCTTGACAAGCCAAGGCAGTGTCTGTTGCAGGAGCCTCGCTCACCTGCACACAATGCAGAAGAGAGTTGTTATTTGGTATATATTATTCCTCATCATACCGCAGTAGCATTAGATGATGATTACACTAACATATAAAAGTGGTAAGATTCCGTTTCTGCCCGGGAGTCCGCCTGGGTAGGTACCAATCTCTTTCCTATTTCTGCCACCAAGCAGCAGTGCCTGCAATAGCTTAATTCAATGTGAAGCCTTCGTATACATATTACAAGAAATAATTAAACATCCTATCTTTATAAAAAACATTTTACCAAAGTAATTGAAATTTAACTTTAAATAGCCTAATTTAAAATTAAAACAATCATTAACCTTATCTCTTCGGATTTCGTTATCGAGTAATGATGCTTGAGTTGTAGTGAACCTTAACGTATTGAATGAAATCCCATTAAAGGCCAATTTCATACTATAAATACTAGAATTGACGATGTAGGAATAAATTTGATAACAACTCTGTTGGAGTGCAAGTCGTACCGTATACCGTACTCGTAAAGCCTGGGTAGTTGTGATCCTGAACGTACTTCGTGAAATGTCACAGGCCCCTTTCAAATGAATACTCGAATTTGTCGATATAAAAGTTATGAGCTGAGGCGCACCGTGCCATTTTATTCAATTACAAACGGTACGGTACAAAAACAAGCACCTCTAGTGTAACCTTAACTACTCTTAATCTGATTATAAGTTGACAATCGCGTGTCGCAGTGTAGCTGGTAAGTCGTAGGCCCTGTATTTGAATCCCAAATAAAAACAATATTTGTGTGCTCAAATTGATACTTTTGGAGTCATTGTCAGAAAATGGTTAACTAGCCTGTATCTCTAATATTAAATCATAATTTTCTGTAACGTCTGTTTACTTAACAATCTTCTAACGTATCAGAACCTTTTTGTACATTGATTAATTGTATATATACTACTTTTGAATATAAAATAAATATCTTATTTGCTTAATCCTATTTCTGTGTGAAGTACTATACTTGGACTTTAACCCGGCGTCATGGGGGTGAAAGAGTGTAACACGGACGTAGGGGGTGGGTCGTACAGACCCGCTTTTTATATATGAATTATTCTAGCACTTAATAAAAAAGATTTTACTTATTCGGGTTTATTATTTTAGGTATTCATGTAAATAAATAAAACAAAAATTTCATATTATATTATATTTTAATCATATTTAAAAGAATATTT
This sequence comes from Parnassius orleans, assembly GCA_029286625.1. Taxonomy (NCBI): domain Eukaryota; kingdom Metazoa; phylum Arthropoda; class Insecta; order Lepidoptera; family Papilionidae; genus Parnassius; species Parnassius orleans. Next base: position 85,670 of record JAGSMP010000499.1, on the reverse strand, counting down.
TAATAATACTAAAAAATATCAAGAAAATATTTCTTCTAGTTAAATGTAACTCTATTATTAATAAAAATCAGTCTTAATATTTTAATGGCACATTTTATAGGAAACTAGGATATCTCTAGAAAAAAAAACAAATTATTTATTACTCCGCATCATTATCATTGGTACACTCAGCACAGAAAGGTACAATATGTTCTAAACAAATATGCTTGTTGCAACTCTCGCAAGTGTAATTTGTTTTGCGATCTTTCTTGGCTGGACACTTGACACCTTTGCGAACATTAGCTTTTTCGCCTGAGGTTCTCCTGAAGCTCGCTAATGAATTATGCAATTTTACGCAACTCGCGTGGTAGGCCTGTTACATTTTGGCGAAGTTTTAGGTGTTCCATGACAAGACCGAGTCCCAGGCTTTTTATAAATCGTCTTCGTTTTTTACTTGAGTTATTGTTAATTTTATTTATTATCAGACCATTAATGGCAGTTATGTTCAATGAAGCAAAAAAAATTGTCAACGGCCACCTTTTAGAATTACGACTTACGTCGTACGTAGCGCACAGCTCGTCAGCTACATCCACACCACATTCCGTCGTATTATAATAGGTATTTATTTCAGGTTTCCGATGTTCTCCTGTTGATTCATCGATGGCGTCGTTGTGGTGTAAGCTAGACATCAGTAACACTACCATATTTTTTTTAGGCACAAGACTAACAAGTGTGACGTCCTTTTGAAAACCAAATCGGGATGAAAAAACTTCAACACCACGCGTTTTAGTGAATTCCACTGAGACTTGTCTTTATTTTTCGCAGAGTACCAACTGATGTCAATTTATGTTCCTTGAGCAAATGCTGGACCAGTTCATAACTTGTGAACCAGTTATCAAATGTTACATTTCGGTTTGTTCTGGAAATAGGTTCAACAATACGGTCAACAACATCAAATGGCTTGTTGCTTATAGAAAAAGGGCCTTCAGGCTGCTTGCCAGAATATATTTCCAAGTTCTTGATGTAAAATTTTTTTGCGTCAACTAAAGAAATGATCTCTATTCCGTATTTTGCAGGTTTTGACGGTATATATTGGCGAAATTTACATCTGCCTCGGAAAGCTATGAGCATTTCGTCTATAGTTAGACAATCACTTCGTATGTAGGTTTTCTTGCAGTTTTCTACTAAAGCCTCAAACACTTCTCTAATTGCAGCTAAATTGTCTAGTTGCGTTCTTTGCTCACGGGTAGAAATATCATCAAAGGTCAACGAATTTTGAATAAAATGAAATCTGTGTAAAGACATTACGAGTCGAAATATATCGACACCAGTTCCATCAGTAGCCCATAGATCACTCAAATTTTGTCGGCCAGAGCGGTAAAGACCAGCAAGATAAAGAAGGCCCATAAAAGCTTTCAACTCAATCATATTGCACTCTTTTATATGGGTGTACTTTGCTAAATTAGTACATGAAGCTATTTTAGTCTAATGCGTGCATTAGTATGCATAAGTATAATTTGCAGCATATCCTCAGTTATGAAAAGATTCCAGTATTCCACCTCAGACATCGCCGATTTTGCTTCTGGTACTACACCTGGCAATTGATGGATTATATTTTCGGTTCTGGTTCTAACATTTTGTCGAAAAGGCGTCTTATACCAAACCGTACCATCTTTACCAAGATAAAAGCTAGAAGAACACTAACGGTTAGAATAACTAGCCGATCCAGGTGTAGAATTCCCCAACGGTGGCGAATGATTTCTGTTCGACAGCATAGACAGCAGAATATCATCATCTTCAGACTCTGACATTTCTTGTTCTGTATCACTGGGTTGACTACGCTCACTCAAGTGATCTTCATCACACTCCTGGTCTGACAACGTAGTATCAGAGTCAGACTCTTGTAGAATAGACATTATACGCTTTCGTTCCGCTTTTCTCGATCCATTTTACTACCTTCAAAAACACAAATAAAATACATTAAACTATATATTGGCAACTAAAATCATAAACAACAACAAAAACTATATATAAAAGCATAAATATATTGTAAATAATTAAAATCATGTGTTCACGAAATGGCGCAAAATTGTTACACTAAGTGCGGGATGGGTCTTACTACCTTTTCAACTTTGCGCACGTGTAACTCCTACTGCGGCTACCGCACGACTAAGGTGTTGTTTGCGACGCTTAGAGCAACTCAATATCTCCAGCTACTGAGAAGGACGGCAACGTCGCACGGGAAATAACTGAACTTCAAGCAAGATAAAATGTGCGGGTCTCACAGACCCAACCCCATGACGCAGGGTTAAAGAGAAATTCTCACTAAGTATTCCTTGCAAAATGGTATCTGCTGAAAGATGATACCCGCAGCAGGCAGGCGCATGACTCGCATCCAGCAGGGTGGCAAGTGGAGGCCTGTCGTGAAAGCTTTACAGTGTTGAGGTTGTTCATTTATTACGTGACGGCTCCGTGGTGCAGTGGCTTAGCAATTTTACATTGCTGAGGGCCGCGGCTTCAAATCTCGTATGAAAGAAGTATTTGTCCATACAAATGGCCAACAAATAATAAATCTGGATCTAGATATTTGTCCTCGTATAATTTATGTGATTCTAACTAGAGATATTTGAACCCGTTGCACGAAGCGCTACAGACAAACGATTAGTCAGTGCGCTATCGAACCGCCATACATAAAGCAGTATATAGATATACACCTTGTGAAACAGATTTAACAATAAGATAAAATAGTAATATTGACATTAAACCAGGTTCACCCTAAAGAGTGACGTTAGTCATACCTCAAGCATTATCGCGACGCGTTGGTGCAACATTTTACACAGGTGACTATAAATATGAAATACTGAGCGGCTGGTGTTGACATACGAGCAAAAGCGAGATGTTTTATAAATAATTTAATGTAAATAGACGTGCCAGTCGGCATGTTGTGGTGGCATTATAGAATCCACTACCACAAACCAACCCGTGGTGTCGTAAAAGGTGACAGAGGGCAATATAACAGGATATGGGCAACAGCATCTTCCAAAAAATATGTACGTCTGCCAAGAGTGGAAACTATGGCAAAATCTACCCCATGCTGTAATCTATTGGGAAGGTCTATGTTCATCAGTCGACTTTTATCGGCTATAATGAATGGACGGATGGATTATCGGAATGACGAAGTGCCGGGAATGCCAGGAAATTTGCACTCTTTCAGAAATCTAATTGAGCCAAAACGACCTTAAATTCAGTATACAGCAACTAACCTTATTTTATTCGTTCTTTGGGTGTCATACGAGTCCACTATGGAAAATGTTAGGAAAATGCTTGTGATAGATTGTGTTATAATAACCCCGTTTATCCTAAAGTAATATACGAGAATAATACGGCGACCAGAATACATACAGCGTCAACGGCGCGAGTCGTCTGGTACTGCGACTGCCAAACCGTCTGTCTTACGTGGCTAATATGAAAAAGCGTTTAAATACTTGGATAAATGAGTCTAAGTACACTAATAATGACTCATTGCACACTGACAACAAACAACACGGACAGTAAAATTGTAACGCTCGACATAAGAACATATTCGTCTTTTAAAAAGCAACATTAAATACCCTTACGTTTTTGCAGCATTTTAAACAAGCGCGTTTAATTTCTTAGAATTTTAATAAATGTGAAATATTGAGCAGCTGGTATTTAAATACGAGTAAAAGGTGAGAGGTTTCGTTAAGAATTTAATCTTAGCAGATGTTAAGATTGAATTCTGAATACTTCTGTCGGATTTCCGTTACCGTTTAATTTGACACGTCATTTTCACAGTTGTTCAATAAAATTATTCTAATAATATTGTCATCATTCGAGGTCTGCCCCTAACATCAAATAATTAAGTTAAATAAGCGACTGGAATTCACTTTAAATAAACAGCCTATAATATTTAAATAAACAGCCTATTATATAAGAAATAATTTTCCTATAATAATAATCGTGAAATTTATATAAGAAACTAAGCAACGGCATGTAGAAATCGAACTACTATGAAATTTCCAGTCAATTTTTAGTATGTCGTTCTTCTTAGCATTACATTAATTTCAGGACAGTAGTTAAACAAATACATACAATTTATGAGTTTAGATATGATAATAATGTTAATGACCAATTTCAACCGTAACGATAACTTTTATATGCGATTACTATAACTCTTCAATTAAAACTTCTGTTGAAGAATTTATTCGTGATATTTTTTTTTGTTTTTTTTTTTATTAAAGAAAGTATACATGAAGAGTAACGACTTTGAGGATATTACGTTACTTTGTCTTGTCGTGTTCACAAAATATTGACCAGAATTTTTCAGGAATACCATGCATTTCAACATGGCAGCGTAGGTAAGGTACTATGTGATCCTAAAATGTGATCTTAAACCTGATACAAATGGAAGGCAGGGCAAAGTACTAATATTTGTTATATTACGTTTCTAGTGATTTCCGAGAGAAAAAGCAATTAATTAAGTGGACGTCTTGGTAGCACAATGGCTAACTGAAATTAACGTTAAAGTTATTAAGATTAAATTTTCTGTTCAATAAATGTTTAATAAATGTTGATTTTTACAAAAAGTTGCCTTTTTTAATACGTTTCACCAGAAATTAACTCAATTAAAATTCTTAAAATAAAACAAAAAACAATTTCTTAAAAGTCTCGAAGTCCCGGGAATTCCCGGGACTTTTATTGTAGGCTGTCTCGTGTCCCGGGACTTTGAAATTGTCGCTGACGTAAAATATTATAAAGTTTTTGCGCTCCACTTAAAACTGGCCATGAATCAGCGTTGCTTACTTCACCCTTGAGGTGATTGCTAGAATAACGTTAACACGACAATAATATGGACATTATCAATTGTTGCCTACATTTCGCTTCTCTAACACATGTGCACACAGTACAACTCTATTAATGTATTACTTCTCCAATACCGGTGGCACAGTACCGGTTGCGTGAACTACTGCCTCTACGCATTTCATTACTTATCGTAGAATTATGGCTAAAATAATAGGTCGGGGAAAAAGTTTCTTCGTATTTTGTTTGTGTAAAATTAAAGAAATATCTCTTTGGTTGTACTGTTTGTATCTGGCTGGTTTTAATATCAATTCATATAGGAAATTAAGAAAAGGAAAAATAAAAAGTAAAAAACACTTTCCCGCCATTTTGAAATTGTTTTTATGACCGCGAAAATGAGTGAATCTAACGAAGAAATTCGATACATTCTGAAGTTTTATTTCAAAAAAGGGAAAAATGCGCCTCAAGTGGCGAAAAAAATTTTTACGTTTATGGATGGACCTAATGCAATGTCCGTAAGAGTAGCACAAAGTTAGTTTAAGCGTTTTCAGCTCGGGAATTTTGATGTCAAAGATGCAACTCGCTCTGGTCGCGCTCATATGGATAAAATTGATGCCATTTTTAAAAAGTGGAGTAAGATTGGCATATTAGTAATTACGACATAGCCGAGGAATTGAGGATTGACCGCAATATAGTTTAGACCCATTTGAAAAAGTCTGGCTATACAAAAAGCTTGATATTTGGGTACTACACGAGTTCACTGAAAGAAACCTAATGAATAGTGTACTCCTTTGCGATTCTGTATTGAAATGTAATGAAACCGAACCATTTTTGAAAAGACTGATCACTGGTTATGAAAAAAGAATCACTTACGACAAGAACGTGCGAAAAGATCATGGTTAAAGGGTAGTCAAGCTCCACAGACTGTAGCGAAACCTGGATTAACACGCAAAAAGATGATGCTGTGAGTATGGTGGGATTGGAAAGGCATCGTTTATTATGAGCTTTCACCGCTGGGCAAAATCATTGACTCCGATCTTTACTGCTAATAACTAACGAGAATTAAGCAAGATATTTAGTAAAATACGGACGGAATTGTAAACTGAAAAGGAGGTCTTTCATCATGATAACGCCAGACCACACACATCTTTGGCCACGCAGCAAAAATTGAGACAGCTTGGTTGGGAAGTGTAAATGCATCTACCATATAGTCCCGACCTTGCACCCTAAGATTTTTACCTGCTTTAGGCTCTTCAAAATTCTTTGGGTAGTGATAGGTTAACATCAAGAAGACTGTAAAAACTACTTGTCGCAATTTTTTTTATCAAGAATCCCAAGATTTCTTCAGCAACGGGATTTTGTCACTACCTACAAAATGGCAACAAGTTATCGAACATGGCACATATATATTCTAATTACATATACATATATATATATATATATATATATATATATATATAAAAACTTTGAAAAACTTTGTCTTTAATTTATATATAAAATACGAAGAAACGTTTCTCCGACCTTATACTACAAAAAAATATATGTAAAATTAAACGGATTAGTAAGCTGAAGTGGGCTGGCCATATAGCTCGAAGAACTGACAACCGATGGGGAAAAAAGGTTCTCGAATGGCGGCTACGTACCAGTAGACGAAGTGTAGGGCGACCCCCCACTAGATGGAGTGACGACCTGGTAAGACATGCAGGAAGTCGATGGATGCAGGTGACTCAGGACCGTGCTTTGTGGCATTCCTTGGGGGAATGCCACAAAGTTCAGCAGTGGAATTGAGAAGGGCTGTAATACTACCGCGTTGTTTACAGTTGGAATATGAACCCTAGACCAGGTGATACTTTGCTTTGACAACAAAGAAGTAATCTATGATTTTTTATAGAATAAGGGTCACAAACGAGCATACAAAGGTCTCTCTGGATTACTTGTAACACAGAATACTAGGCTGGGGTGGATCTTATCTGGTCAAATAAACACAACATTTACAAATAGATAGTTTTGAGTCAAGTCAATGTAACACCATCTTCAACTTTCAAGTTGATGAAAATGAACTATTGAAGAAGTTTTGGGAATTAGAAGCAAAACCAACTGTTAGTACCAATAACATAATTCTCACTGAAGAGGAGCAAATATGCGAGACTATTTTTGCTAATATTCGAAATGATTCAGGTTGATATATTGTAAAGCTTCCTTTTCGTGATAAAATCCAAAGTGCCGGTATAGTAACTCTGGGCATATCGCTTCAACTTTTAGAAAAAGATTGTGTTTAATACAAAGATATTCTGCTGTTATTCGTGAATCTATTGATCTTTAATTATATATAAATCATGCCAGAGGAAGAAAAAGACAATGCTTGTGTGGTTTATTTGCCTCACCAAATTATTTCATCCCTGGTTGTAATTACTGCCAAAATCTTCATTCAGAAGATTTGGATGTCAGGTATCGAATGGGATCAAGAATTACTTTCTAATTTGTCACAGGAGTGGCTTTGTTTTAGGAGTAAACTTTCATTTATTAAAGGCTTTAGTATTCCTAGATGGATATTAACCAATGTGAATAAATTTTTGGAACTATACTAGTTTTGCCGAATTCACCCGAGTAGTATAAAAAACGGCGATGTTCATGTGAGTTTGATAGCATCAAAAACTAAATTGTCGCTAGTCGAACAAGTCCCCATACCACGTTTAGAATTGTGTGGAGCTGTTTTGATTTCTAAGCTGTTATATGAATTGGCGGTGACTCTCTGCTTACCACTCAATACAGTAAGTACTTGGACGGAATCAACAGTGATGCTCGCTTGGTTGAGCAGTCATCCTAGCAGATGGAAGCCTTTTGTAGGTTATAGATTATCTAAGATTGTCACACATTTCGGTCGCACTCAGTGTTCGCATTTGAAATCTCAAGATAACCTGGCTTATTTTTCTTCTAGGGGTGTGATTCCGGAAGTTTTAGAAACTGTATAATATGTTTGGAAGAAAATGCCCGATTGGATGCATCAGAAAATATTAAAACATAACTCTGTTTGCAAAAAAAAACCAACAAGAACGGGATACTAATTTAGAAACAAAATTATGCTGCGCTAAAGATTACATTTTGAAGGAGATTATATTAATAATAAATTTTCATCCCTATTAAAGCTTATACGGGTAGTTGCTTGGTGTAGAAGATTTTTCCTACATCGGGATACTATAAAACCTCGTTGGTTGACATCAAAGGAGTTCCTAGAAGATTTAAATGTTTATAATAAAAATATCAAATAGTATAGTTGTTGCACGAATGGATCGGCTTAACCGGGAAAAGACCACGCTCTCATAGAATAACAGCGTAAAATAGCAGCTTAATGCTGCTGTGTTTCGTATGGTGAGTGTAGAGAACCGGATACGCTTTTTACTGGAAAACAGGCATTCCATCTTAGTCCTCACGGCTGACAACGCATCTGCATTTTGATTCGCAAACGAAGATAGGTGTAGAAATCTATGGGCCACAGCAACCACTTACTATCAGGTGGACTGTGTGCTCGCTTGTCACCCTTAACCTATAAAAAAGATCACACAACGTATGGTACAAGCTTTTTGAAAGCGATGGTGTCGTGAATATCTCACACAAATTTTGAACGCCATAAGTGGAAAGGCTATACTCCTGACCTAAATTCAGAATGTTGTACTGGTGAAAGAGGACAATCTTCCTACTGCTAGATGGCGCTATGGAATAATTGTACCAAAACATTCTGGTTCAGATGGAGTTACCTGTTTGGTGTGTTTAAGATGCAAAGGTGTTATCTCTATCTATAGTATATATGTTATCTATTAAAAGGCCAGTATCCAAAATTTGTGTTTTGCCGATTACCGAATGATTATAATTTATTCATAAGAATTATGTTTGTTATTATTTGCTGAATAAAATGCATTCGTCCAAGTTTTTTTTATATTAAGTTTGAATAAAATACTCAAGGATTGTAAATTTCAGTACTTATTGTTTCATTGATATGAAATACTTTTTGCTTATTATAAACAGCTTTATGTTAAAACTTTTATTCATTTTTCATTCATAGTACATATGTATCATATGCTTATGTATAGTTTATGGACATTATGTCCATGGCGGGCGGGTTGTATGAAATCTGTCAATTATTTTGTTTATAATTTCTAGTTTATTTTTATTTTACTAGATGTCGTTGTGTCCAAAGCTTGTGTTATTTATATCGCGTTGTGAAAGTTTGTTACATATAGAACATAAGGTTTCTTTACAAAATATACGATGCTTTTTGACTCCTACTGCTAACTGATAGCCGAGTTTCATTTCATGAACCCTATCTGCTAGCGGCAATTTTTGAGATCTGTACACTGTCCTTGTAACTCTTTGTAAAATGTAGCGAAAGCAATTAACATCAAGAAAGGAGTAAATATATCGATGCAAGTTATGAGAAGGCGGCGCTTCCGTAGTATGAAATGCTTCCACATTAATGCTGCGAAAATTCCCATGTTGAATAAATTCCTTTTTAATTTTTTTAGACCTGAACATTTTCTGTAAAATATTGTAAAAAGTGTATTAAAAGTATAGTTACTTACTTTGACATCCTTTAATAAGTCAAATGAGAAAGTGTTCTTTCATTATTTTATCATCAGATGTCTTATCAAATATGACAGTGACATCGTTGAAGAAAATTGCTAGCTTATAGTTTTCAGGCAGGCAGTATTATACAAAAAATTAAAACTAAAATTAAAAAAAGTTCGTATTATCATATTTTTTAAATCAACTATAGATTATTATCTATACAGATAATACAATTGTAAATTGTAGATATCTGTATATTTTATATTTTTGAGACAAAAAGGATTGAGAGGGACTATAGAATAGAATAGAATGGAATAATTTTTATTCAATGTAGTATATTACATAATACTTATTGAAAGTCATTTTTTTATTTACCACTGATTCGGAAATCACTCACCTTCGATTTGCCGACGATATAGTCCTTATGGCAGAATCGCTGGAGGACCTAAGCACTATGCTCAATGATCTCAATAGTGCCTCCCAACGGATAGGTCTTAAGATGAACATGGACAAAACAAAGATCATGTTTAATGTCCATGTCACACCTATGCCGGTAGTTGTTGGGAGCACTAAGCTCGAAGTTGTTGACGAATATGTTTACCTGGGACAAATAGTCCGACTAGGTAAGTCAACTTCGACCGAGGTCAATCGACGGATTCAACTCGGCTGGGCAGCGTTCGGGAATTACGGCACATCTTCTCGTCAGGTATACCTCAAAACTTGAAAACGAGGCTGTACAACCAGTGCGTGTTGCCAGTGATGACCTACGGAACTGAGACGTGGTCCTTCACTGCTGGCCGGATGAGGAAGCTCAAGGTCGCTCAGCGAGCTATGGAGAGGGCTATGCTCGAGTCTCACTGCGTGATAAACTTAGAAATGAGGATATCCGCAGTAGAACCAGAGTGACTGACATAGCCCAACAGATTAGTAAGCTGAAGTGGCAATGGGCCGGCCATATAGCTCGAAGAACCGACAACCGATGGGGAAAAAGGTTCTCGGTGGTGGCCTCGTACCGGCGGACGAAGTGGTGGGGCGTCCCCACTAGATGGAGTGACGACCTGGTAAGACATGCGGGAAGTCGATGGATGCGGGTGGCTCAGGACCGTGCTTTGTGGCATTCCTTGGGGAGCCTATGTTCAACAGTGGACTTGTGAAGGCTGTAATGATGATGATGATGATGATGATTCGGAAAACACCTCTGTCCTGGGAAGAACCAGCAAGAAACCCAGCGGGACTTTTTTTTTTAAACATTGTCACTTTAAAATAATTTGTTTTTTTTTTGTTTGTACAAATTTTAAATGAGTTTTAATAGAACCATCATGGTGGCGATCACCTCATTCAGTTCACCACTCACTCACCACCAGGGGTTTTTTTTCACTTATGTTCTTTGATATTATAATAACCCTTTTTGTACAATTTTTCTTTAATGAAACATTTCCTTACATACATTTGTATAATTTTTAGTATTCATTTCAGTTTTAACTAATTTTTGCACTTTCCTAATATATTTGTTGAATTTTACATATTTTCTTAATTTCCTTCTGCTGCTTGTAAACCTTTCTGCTGTTCTTGATGTGGCAGAATCATCAGTCAAATCTATTGTTGTGGAGCAGTGATGCACAGACTTATTAAGACTAGGGGCCACTCGGGCAAATGGCGGGCCGCCAGAAGTATAGGTAATAAAAGACAATAAAGAATTGGTAATATTGTATTAAAATTGAAAAAGAATTTATTAATTTGAAGCGTGGCACTGCATAGTGCTTACAATCTTTTTTATATTTGACTCAAATTTACTTGTAGCAACACGTAAAACTGCTTCCAAACTTTCATTTGCAAGACGGTTTCGATTTTTTGTTTTATTATTATTTAGTATTGAAAAGGTTTTTTCACATATATAGGTAGAACCAAATAAGATGGCACATTTCAGAGCGTTTATGCGCAACTCTTTGTACGTATTTTTATCAATGCAGCGGTAGTTCAGCAAGTCTCCTTCGTTGAATTTGTTGCGTAAATGTTGGTCGTTTTGAATGTCGATAATTTCTAACTGCATTGACTCTGGCGCATTTTCAACTGAAATCGTGAAAGGATTGCTGAATATGTCCAACAGAGGTTTCAATTTTTTAAACTCCGAAAATCTGTCTTGAAAAGATTGAATCAAAATATCTAGCTTTTCTACATAACTGAAATTAATCGCAGTTTTGTTGAATTTTCAGCCATTTTCTTATAATTCGGAAAATGATTGTAATTCCAGAATTCAATTGCGATCTGAAAAGTGTCAGCTTGCATTGAAAGGATGATACATGTGCGTAGAGCTGGGATATCAGTTGATTTTGCCTTGAAGCCGTGTGTTCAAGACATTCAAATGATTTGTAATATCAACAAAAAGCCAAATCACACAACCAATCAAGATTTTTTAAGTTCAGGACATCCTTTGCTTTTCCGTCAGAAATATTCCAATTTCTTCTATTAAATTTAGAAATCGTTCCAGTGTCAATCCACGATTTAGCCACCTTACTTCTGTATAATACAGTAAATCTCCATATTCGCTTTCGATGTCATCAAGGAATTGTTTGAATTGCCTGTGATTGAGTCCTGTGTCTTCTTCGAGTGCTAATGAAAAAAATTCAATGATCTTAGTTTTTTCATTTAATTGTTCCGCAATATTACCTGACAAAGACATAATTCGTCTTTGGATAGTCATACGATTCAGTTGAATTTTCTCAAACTTTTTGCTGCTTCTGGACACATTTTCTTAGCGGCAATTTCTATGCATTCTTTACAAAATTCCCATCATTGAAGGGCGACTTCGCTTTGCTATCATTCAAGAAATTTCATAACTAACTTCTGTAGCTGTTTCTGAATCTTGAATGGGTTTTGTAAACATAGCTGCTGACCAATAACTCCCGTTTTAAAGACAACATTTTTGCTTCCTTAATTCGCCTGTAAACTTGGTAAAAGTAGGATGCTGCGTTTCATAGTGCCTTTCATTATATTCCTTTGCAATCGCAACAGAATTCTTGCAAATTAAACAAACGACTTTGTTATGCGAGCATACAAAAAGTATTTCTCAGTCCAAATTTCTTGAAACTGCCGATTTTCATCTTTAACCTTACGTTTTTACTAGGTCCAGCTTGTCCATGTTGCGTTCTAATCCTGGCTAGGATTAACACAGCACCTAAAACAATTACATTACCTACTTAAATTACCCATCCTTTTTAAATTACCGAAAATAATTGATTAAATAGGTAGGGAAACACTTATTAATAACAGAGTTTTACTTACGATTTCACAACACAATTATACACGGCACTTGACGGGAAATCTACGTTGAATGTGGATCAAAATATATGACACCGGCTAGTCGAGTTAAAATCTACACTAGAACTATTGACACTTCACTCAAATTAAAACCGAACTGTCGGTCGCTGCGGTTAGCGTGGCTTTTATACCGCGCGTATAGAGTCGAAAACTGTCTGGAGAAATCACGAAACCGACTCTGGAAGCTTCGTGTATCTAGGTAGATACTCCCGATTGCTCGCGTAGGTACGTCAATTCGGGACTATTGCTATCTCGCTTGCTCTAACAATATAACCCGTGGATAAGCCGCCACCGCGCTGCCGTCGTCGCCGCGCCGCCGGCCGCGGCGGTTCCTCAAGAAAACGAATTTAACCGAGATCAGCACGAACATTACCGACCGCTGTTACCGACGCATGCACGGCGCACCGATAAGCGCACTTAAGAGCGCGCGCGCGAGATTCAAATTACTTTTCGAACATATTTTTTTTGGTTTTATTCTGGAATATAATTCAATATTTTTCGAATGTACGAGAGTATTATTTTTGCTGTCGGCGGGCCACCAGTATTCGACCGGCAGCCGCGGTCTGTGCATCTATGTTGTGGAGGGTTGCAACGCTTTATGAGATTTACATTCTACGAGCTCATCTAACAGACTCTGAGTTTCAAATGCTTGCAAGTTATCAATGTATTGTTTAAATTGTGAAATCAGCTCATTAGCTTCAGTTAACTGTAATTTCAATGCAGCACTTAATCTGAGGGCTTCCTCATATTCTTTGCTGCTTCGGTCAAACTCATCGACTGTCCCCTGGAACTGATCCTTTCCTTTAAAATATCTGTATAGTCTCTATGTAACTTAACCATATCACTTTTCAACTGTGTATTTTTCGAAATTATACTTATTACATATTTCCTTTCCGTTGTCATCCCTTTCTTTAAGTAACAGCTCACACTGCTCCCTGGAAGCCTTGAGTTCTTGGAGCGCAAGATGAAGTTGGTTCTCCATCTGGCGCGTATTGGCGTTGCGAGTATTCATTTTACTATGTATTTTAATATTAAAAGAAAACAATGATGGAAAATCAAGGGAACAGAGTAAGCAAATATCTTATTGTAAGACTCTAATTACAGATCTCAAAATAAATTGTCAAGAAAACAATTCAAAATGAAATCCGAAAACAACAACAACACTTAAGAGATATATCGTAAATATTAAAAGGGATAACAAGAATTACAGTAACTTTTAAACGATGTTCGTTAGCTGCTAACATCGTTTAAAAGTATGTTGAGACACTAAAGATTTATTTATTTAGATATTTACCACTTTTATTTATTACACAATACAATTTGTTTGTAATTAACAACTATAACATAAATTTGAGGTGGAAATTATCAATTACAATATTTATTTTTATGAAATTATTTGGGAGCAAATTATTCAACAATTTGCTTTGGGTTGCCACAACCCCAGTGACAAATTTTGTGTTACTTTGCTCAACCGACACAATAACGAAGGGATTTTAAATCGAATCATTACTTGTGATGAAAAGTGGATACTGTACGATAATCGGAAGCGCTCGTCGCAATGGCTGAACCCTGGAGACCCAGCCAAATCCTGCCCTAAACGAAAATTGACTCAGAAAAAGTTACTTGTGAGTGTTTGTGACTAGCGCCGGTGTCGTTCACTGCAGCTTTCTAAAATCTGGCCAAACGATTACGGCAGATATCTATTGTCAGCAACTGCAAACCATGTAGGAAGAACTAGCTGCTAAACAACCGAGATTGGTCAATCACTGACGCTGCTCCACTGCTGCTTCACGACAACGCAAGACCACACACTGCACAACAAACAACCACTAAGTTAGATGAACTACAATTGGAATGTCTGCGACATCCACCGTACTCCCCGGACCTTGCTCCAACAGATTACCATTTTTTACGGAAGTTGGACAACTTCTTACAAGGAAAAAAATTCAACTCCGATGCGGCAGTCCAAACCGCCTTTAAAGAGTTTATTGATTCTCGCCCCTATGGTTTTTTTTAGTAAAGGGATCAATTAACTACCTATGAGATGGCAAAAGTGCATAGATAACAAAGGTGCATACTATGATTAATTAAATATATTTTACAAAAAAATTGACTTTATATTCCTCTCGTACAAAACGCCAATTTCATATATAAGGACCTAATATTTTTATGTAATTATTTGAAAGCAAATTATTTAACAATTTGTCACTGGGGTTGCCACAGATGAAAAAAAAGAAAAAAGACTAAAAATAAGTAACAAAATACATTTCTATCATGTTTAGAATTTTCTGTTTGTCTGTCTGTCTGCCTTTTTGTTTATGAACGTATCACGTTTTAAGTACTAATATTTTTCAAAAGAATCGTTAAGAAAATCATAAAACGTATCTTCGAGTAACATTTTTAGTTTTTGTTTTATTAAAATTAGTTAATTCTATCAAAATATATGATTGTTATATATTATACGGGTATGTTTATTATATATATATACGGGTATGTTTGTCGAGCATTTGTCTAACTTCAAACACTAAAAACTGTCACTAAACTTCAAACAATTATTCCATTACAACGAATAAAATATCAGCTGGCGTGGTTGAATACGTTGTTTATCGGAGTCCTCTTTACTGGAAACGAAGCATTCTATCTTAGTCCTGTGGGGTGACAACGCATCTGCATTTTGATTCTTAATCAAGGATAAATGTGAATGTCTATGGGTCACAGCATCCACTTACCATCAGTTGGACTATGTACTCGTTTGTCACCCTTATTCTTTAAAAAACACGTTCGTCTTTTAAAGAGTGATATTAGTCGTACCTCAGGCGTTTCCGCGACGCGTCAACACGAATTTTTATACGTGATTATTTGATTTAAATCTTGTATAGATTTATAAAACTATTATTATTATTATTATTGGGGTATTTATATAGTATTCTCATCTGGTTGGGCTGAATAAATATATTAAATTATTATTATTATTATTATTAGTTAAGGAAATATATACGGTTTTTTTTACATTAAAATGTAGTATTAAGTTCAGTTTAAAAACATTTTATAATACATACACATAATACATTTTACAACAAACATTCATCAGTGTTTGTTTTTAAATATATTTCTCAACTATTTTTTTCCCAGCCAGCAGTCATAATATCCATTGGTGATTTTAATTATTGCAACTTACATGATCTCAAGTTACTATTAAGGACAAATATATTATGTAGATCTATGCTCAATACTAACCATAGGATCCATTTACCATCAAGTGGACTGTGTACTAATTTGTCACCCTTATTCTGTATAAAAATAAACTATGCCTTTTCCCCTTTCACCGAAAACAAAAAATATAAAATACAATTTTGTATTTTCCATTTACGTTTGGTGAGACTGTCGAAGTGGACATCGACATCAGTCATTTTTATTTAATTTATTACAACGTATTAAAACGAATTGTAACTCTTTACCGTGTAGTGACGGTGTAAGAATATCCACTACCCCACATCATCACGTGGGTGACGTAAGAGGCAACAGAGGAAACAAACTAGGAGATGGGCAGCAGCAGTGTCTTCCTAATAACGACTAAAAATAAAAATCTGCGGTTACTAACCCGCTCGCCAAGCGTGGCAACTATGGCAATTATCCCCCCTATTAGCTGTGGAATTAATTAGACTGTAACGGTAACATATTGTAAGTCACGGTTCTGATTTCGCATTTCCTTTATTGCCTAAAATCATTCCAATCCAGACAAACCTTAAAAATATTAATTTGTACATCTTTTTCTCCACTATCTCATATAATTTCACTGGCGATCATAGGCCTTTCCGTTGGTAGTGAGGATTTGTCTTAATCGCCACACCTAGCGGGCTGAATGATCATTGCAGCACCAGACTTCTCGCACTTTTGACGCTCTTTCGAAATCACTAAGGACAGTGAAATTAAAGTGAAAATACATTCTCACTCCTTCGCAATCGTAATGCTATTTTTCATCATCTAAATGCGGTTGAATAAATATTTTTACGATTTTTGTTAATAAACGCGATAAAATCGTGATAATATTAGTTTTATTCAATGTGTAGTGTTGGCGTAAATATAAAAAAATCATTATCTAACTGCAATATTTACGTTCGGTATTTAAGGTGAACTTAACTCTGAATCGTTTGGCTAAAACTTATTTGTCAGCCGCCAGAGTGAGTCGAATGTGCACAAAATAGGTAAAGTTGGAGACGAACTTCGCATATTTCCCTTCAGTAAAATGTTACTTTTCTCGCAAATTCAAAGAAGTAGATAGCAGTATATAAAGTTATAGCAGGAACAGGAATCCTACTAACTCATATTATAAATAGAAAAGTGATGGTGAAGGTATAATTTTAGTCCGAATCCAAACCAAATTATCACCTATTTGTAATGAACTTAAAACCTTCTTGATATTTATAATTCAAGTACCGTTTACCAGTGAACGGTAGAGTCGGGAAGGGATGCCCTAGGCGAAAGTTTATTGACCAAATTGGCGATATATTGCAAATGGGCCAAACTAAGAGTACCGTTAACCGACGAGCATGTACATGTAGGTATATGGATGTGGAGGAGGCGAGAGAGGCGTGTCAGAATCGTGCCAAATGGAAGTCCGCAGTCTCTGCCTGCCCCTCTGGATGACAGGCGTGAGTGATTATGTAATAATTCAAGTATGCAAGCTTGTGTGTCACCACAAACTGTGTTGCAGGGTCGTGTTTCAGACAAAGAATAAAGTAGGTGATTTTGCTTTGTTTAAAAATATACTTTCAAGTTTAGTCCGCTTAATAAATCATAAAATATGCGAAGTTAAAAATTGATTAATCTTTTATATTTTTAAGTTATGTTCTGATTTATAATTTATTTAACAAAATGTAACTTTTTTTATTCAATATAGATTATAAATAATACTTATTGAATGTGACTCTTTTGTTTAATTACCACTGGTTCGAAAAAAACTTCTGTCCAGGGAAGAACCAGCAAGAAACCCAACGGGACTTTTTTTTAAAAAACAGCTTACAATCATGTATGTTACACAATTAACAACACAACAAACTAGAATTAGCTTGGTAGCGATCACCTCATTCCCAGGGGTTATTATCATCCATAAATTCCTTAATATTATAATAACCCTTTTTATACAAACTTAGTTTAATCAAGTTTTTGAACTTTGAGCAGGTCAAATTTTGTATATTTTCTGGGATTTTGTTGTAAAAGCATATACATCGCCCCAAGAATGAATTACTGACTCGGTGGAGTCGAGTAACTGGTACTACTAGCTTGTGTCTGTTCCTAGTATTTACAGAATGAATATCACTTTTTTTTTGTAAAACTACTTTTATTTTTGTGTACGTACATTATATTTTCATAAATGTATTGAGAGGCCAAAGCTAATATATTAATTTCCTTAAATTTTTGTCACAGCGACTCTTTAAGCTTTAAATCATAAATTGCTCTTATGGCCCTCTTCTGTAAAACAAATATGATTTCAGTGTCAGCCGCGTGTCCCCATAGCAAAGACCTTTTAGTCTAGCTTTTTCAACACTGGTAAGATTTCTAATCTTTTTTACAGCATATGCTGCAGAACTAAGTCTGCTTGCTAGTTTTGATATAGTGGGACTCCATTGAGCTTCGCGTCTAGTGTGTTTCCAAGAAAATGAAAATGTGTCTTATTGCTCAGTGTAATTATTCGTGGACCTAGGCAGTCTGGGTTTAAATCCCCGCTTAAAGTGAAATCGTGTAAAACAAAAACTGTTAATTTTCGCATGTACATTTGTTGCAATGACACTGGGGTTCTGGCACCAAACCTACGCACAATCTTATAGTAAGTCCACTGCTGAATATAGATATCCAGTAGATGTTTCAAAGCAATGTCCTGTATGCATAGACTCCCAGAAAGTTTGCATCCATCTATTCCATCCATTACAGCCTATCAAATATCCTACCCCATTGAATGTTCATAAGGGGGTTAATTGCCATAGTTGCTACGCTTGGCAAGCGGGTAGGGAGATGCTGCTGCCTATCAACTGGTTCAGTTTAGCTCTGCGCCTCTTACGACACCCACTGGATGACACGGGCTAGTGGATATTATTACACCGCCATTACACGGTTATACGGTTGCTAGTATCATCAGGTTGCAACTCCATCTAGTGCGGCTTAGACTAAAACTGCGTTTATCAGTACCAGTACTTGGCTAACTTCTCGCCATAAATTTCATTGTTCACGAGCAACCCGATTTCAAACGTCGCCGGCACCAAGTTGCGATTTTAATTGCTGATTTACCAAGTCATAAACGACAAAAGAATATACATATTACAACATTTCTAACTTAAAAATATTTACATCTATATTACAGAGCGAGCGCTAAGCAATATATTGTTCACTGAGCACAGTTAGTTTCGTTCGAACGAACACGAAATGGGACTGCCCGTGCTGTTGTTATAGCAGAAAAACAATGAAACAAATTTCGCGGTTTATTTGGAGCATGATCAGCCCATAAAACTTCACTGCCGGACATGGGCCGCTAACGTTGTGGGGAGGATTTGCCTTTATCACTATCATCATCATCATCATCATTACAGCCCCCCAAGTCCACTGCTGAACATAGGCCTCCCCCAAGGAATGCCACAAAGCACGGTCCTGAGCCATCCATCGACTTCCTGCATGTCTTACTAGGACGTCACTCCATATAGTGGGGGGTCGCCCTATACTTCACCTACTGGTACGAGGCTGCCACTCGAGAACCTTCATTCCCCATCGGTTGTCGGTTCTTCGAGCTATATGGCCGGCCCATTGCCACTTCAGCTTACTAATCCGTTGGGCTATGTCGGTCACTGTGGTTCTACTGCGGATATCCTCATTTCTAAGTTTATCACGCAGAGGAACCCCGAGCATAGCCCTCTTCATAGCTCACTGAGCGACCTTGAGCGTCCTCATACGGCCAGTAGTGAAGGACTACGTCTCAGATCCATAAGTCATCACTGGCAACACGCACTGATTGTACAATCTCGTTTCCAAGTTTTGAGGTATATCTGACGAGACGATGTGTCGTAGTTTCCCTAACGCTGCCCAGACGAGTTCAAGTCGATTGACCTCTCGGTCGAAGTTGAACTTACCTAGTCTGACTATTTGTCCCAGGTAAACATACTCGTCAACAACTTCGAGCTTAGTGCTCCCAACAACTACCAGCATAGGTGTGACATGGACATTAAACATGACCTTTGTTTTGTCCATGTTCATCTTAAGACCTATCCGTTGGGAGACACTCTTGAGGTCATTGAGCATAGTGCTTAGGTCCTCCAGCGATTCCGCAATAAGGACTATATCTTCAGCAAATTGAAGGTGAGTGATGTACGCGCCATTGATGTTAATACCGTATCCTTTCCAGTTCAGTAGCTTGAAAACGTCTTCCAATGCAGCGGTGATGAGTTTCGGGGATATAACGTCACCCTGTCTTACACCTCTCCGCAGTTGGATAAGTTTCGTACTCTGATTCTTTACTCGGCACTTCTCTTCAGCACTTCGACATACCGACAGCCAAGTCTGATTACGTCAAAATTTGTTTCGACGGAATCAAAGGCTTTCTCATAGTCCACATACGTAAGGCAAAGTGGCAGATTGTGCTCTTTTGTCTTCTGTACAATATGCCGAAGGATGTGAATGTGGTCTATGGTACTTAAGCCTTTTCGGAAACCGGCTTGTTCGGGAGGCTGGAAGTCGTGCGTGGCTGCGTGCGAGACGACTCGTAATGACTCTCGAAAACAGCACGTGGACGCGGCTCAGAAGGGAAATCGGTCTGTAGTTCTTCAAGAGAGCGTTGTCGCATTTCTTGAAGAAAAAGACCACTGCACTACTGCTCCACGGCTCCGGAGTAGTGCCACCATGGCGGGCAGAATTAAAGAGCTTTTGAAGGACTTCAAGTACCGGTTTTCCACCCGCTTTCAGAAGCTCCGCTGTAATTCCATGCTCACCTGGGGTCTTGCCGTTTTTAAGGTGCTGGAGAGCCATTCTAATCTCGCTCAGACTGACTTCCGGGATATTTTCGGAATAGTGTCGGATAAGACTCGCTCTTGGATCGTTACTAACACTTGCGTGTGGCTCCAACGATGATGTGTACAGCTGCCCATAGAACCTCTCAATCTCCCTCAAAATCTCAGGTGTCCCGGAAACGATGCTGCCACACTCGGTCTTCAGCTTTGACAGTTGGCTTTTTCTGGCAGACAGATCTCTGGCTAAGCCTTTGGAGCCTTAGTTCTGCTCGATCGCTTCTTCAATACACCTACTTTATCAATAGATGTAATTAAATTAAACTAATTTTACGTATTTTATCGCGTTTCATTTTACTTTTTAATTCCTGACGATTGGACCAAAAATCACAATCATTACGTTATAAATCTACGAAATCGTTACTAACAATTTTTTTTGCTCAAATTTTACGGCGTTTGCTACAAAATCCCTTTCAGGAATGTGAGCCCGCCTTTGCCCATCATTCAACAAATAGTTTTGAAGTTTGTTTAAAAAGTTTAATTGAAGAATTCTTTCCCTTTCACCTTTACAGACTACTAAATGTTCAATAAAGTCAGAATTTATTAACTTATACAAATTTGTTGTAGCAAAAACTGGTTAATAAAACCAATGCAATTAAAAAGAAACTTTACAAAACTGACTCGGGAAAATATAATCCTATTTACACGGAATGTAATATTTAATTTGGTCTAAATTGAACTTTTTGTTCGCTCATAAGTCTTAGTTTCAAGAATATGTTAATGACATGCTGATTATGAGATATTCCATATTTTATCGCACATAAAATTCAAGAGATCTGATACAAATTTAAGTCGGTTGTTTTTATGAAATGTATAATTTATTTTAAA
The DNA here is from genome assembly GCA_029286625.1 of Parnassius orleans. Classification (NCBI taxonomy): domain Eukaryota; kingdom Metazoa; phylum Arthropoda; class Insecta; order Lepidoptera; family Papilionidae; genus Parnassius; species Parnassius orleans. The sequence goes on along the minus strand of JAGSMP010000499.1, from coordinate 64,113 downwards.
ATACATTAATTTTTATAATGATGATACTTACGTATATTTCGAAAATATTTTAACTAGAAAGAACAACGAGTTCAAACTGCGCACAATCTTTGTGCAATTTTATTTAATAAATTATCGAGTACTTCCACAGTCCGCATCAAACTGCACAATTTGATTCAATTATGAAAATGAAATGGCGTGTCGACTCTTCACATGCGTGCAATTTTTTAACAATTTCAACCTATTTAAACAAATGATTATGTTGTTATTATAATTATGTACATAAGTCTTCCTTTTTTAGTATAAAACTAAAGAAGCAACTTATATGCATCTAAGATAATATGCATAAAAGGTTTTTTAAGGTAAAGCCCACTGCTGTTCTTACGCTTCCTCTCAATTTTCAAAGTCTTTCAGGTAATAAAGAATTTACTATAATTGAAATCTATGAAATAATCAAGAATAAAACTCTTAATTTAATAAGTTCTCCGGTAACCTTCGAGCCTTCTACTAATTTTCTCTCGTTCGATCTAATCAGAACACCGGAAGTGTAATGGCTCATGAGTATGACACGAGAGGGCATTGTCTCATAATTCTATTGATCGTTACAGTCTCGATGTCAGTAATAAGATGAAACTTGTTTCATTTAATGGCATGTTAACAAATCCGAACTGCAAATGACGAAATGCTTAGTGTTTTGTTTTCATTACTAAATGTTTATAAAATGAATCGTTACATCATAAATGTTATCTACTTCTATGAATTTGTGGGAAAAGTAACATTTTACTGAAGGGAAATATGCGAAGTTCGTCTCAAACTTTACCTATTTTGTGCACATTCGACTCACTCTAGCGGCTGACGAATACGTTTTAGCCAAACGATTCAAAGTGAACTTATTGCTTAAAATACCGAACGTAAATATCGCAGTGTAATGTTGGGACAGTGCTATAAATTAAGACTCACTGATGCAGTTTAATAACTCTCTTTATTGGTTTTAGAGGAGACTTATATATAGTAATTGTGACGTAGGTACATAGGTAGGGGAGGGTTTGTGTTACGTGGTTCCAGGTGTAGAGCCATGAATGGTATCTTCTTCTATAAATATAATATGATATTACTGAACTAAATAGATATTATTTCTACCCTTATATAGAGTCCACGTTGAGTAATGATATCATTTAATATTCCAGTAATATTGCTTTGTCATAGTACCTACACATTCTTTTCCTTTATTTAAAAATTTAAAATTCTGTTAGATTTTAAATTTTTAAACATATGACACTATATAACTATATCATCATTTTTATAATGTAATTATTATTACTACTTGTATGTATATGTCTTATACTTAATTAATGTAATGATAACTTTATTATAAGTTCTCTATTCTTAACTTACTCTAATATATTTATTATATAGTCGTGGCGTGGGGCTACACTACACCTCCCATCGACAAAAAAATATTCCAGTAAAAAAAATAATAAAAAGTTAATCCTAAATAAAATCTTACGTTCTAATTACGTATAATATATAAAATTCGTCTTGGCTTCGGTAGGACGGCTGGCCAAACCTCCTAAGCATATTATAATTGCTCAATCACATTAAAATTAGTAAAATTATGCATACATACAACATACGTATTTGACATAATTAGGTGAACATTCGCGAATGTATATTGTTTTGGTCGACACATTATTGTAACATACTTAGATATTGAGTTATTTAGTCACTTATTAAGTAACTTATCCAGATACTCGCATTAAGTAGTACCTACTCTTCCCTTGTATATTTTTTTTTTCACATTTATATTTATAATTGCATACTTTATATTTCATTTATTTATACATTTATATTTGATTAATCGTTACTTTCATGATCCACGCAAATAAGTTATATATTAATACTCTACAATTTTTTCAGAAAACGATGACTTATAAAAGTAAATTCATGAAAATGTATTTATCAAACTTAATTGTTTTTTACTAGATGTATAGTTAAGTAGCATTTGGTTATTATTATTATCTATTACTACTAATATTATTTTTAGCATTGTAGGTAGCACACTAATACAGAAATGCAAAATAACTACATAATATCTCACTTTTTAGATTTGTTCAGGGTTCCTTATTATTACCTCATTTTAATTGTTCTCATGTCCTTTATTTTCATACTAACAGTACTCTCATATCCTTCGTTTTCGATCATCAGGCCTTTTTTATTTTATTTTTATTTTTCATATTTCTTGTACGTACTTTCTTTTATTTCTTAATATTTTTGACCTTTAGCTAGCTTTATTTCTTTTAGTATTCTATTCACTTATATATTTATTATTAATTAGATACCGGGAATCGGAGTATTAATTCACCTCTTTGGGCGTTATTGGCCATTTTTATTATACTCATTTTATAATTAATACATGATATTTATCATGCGGGTACTTTATACATATGGGCCCCCCACTTACTTGGGTATTATATTACTTTTTCATAACATTCATCATTTTATTGGTACATAAACTTTTTTATCGTACTATATCAACGTAAAGTGTACCTTGGGTTGTGCACAATCTAAGGTCAACGTTTAAGTCATTTAAAAAGACTCAACAATTGTCACGGAGGAAACTAAGTTCACACTATGATCCAATGAAGGATACGACCTCAATGTACCATTATTAAGGGTAACAAATTTAAGACTTCTCTGGTCCCCAACAGTATTAATATGTAAACTCGTTCACATCACTTGTACTGAAGGTGTTCCTAGTACCCGTTACTTCGATTTTATCATCCAAACATGGAAACATACCTGCTCGAGGACTATATGCTTTTACCAGTGATGGACGTTCCTATCTCTCCATTACTTATTTATGCAGGTCCTTTTGTTTTATTTCTATTTATTTCTTTACATTTATAGTATTTATTAATCATTATTTAATTGTACCAAGATTATGGACAATATTCTATACTATTCATAATAAATTCTCATTTCCTCATTGATAATACATTAAAACTTATTCCGCATTTAATCATTTCCGAACAAACTTAAAAATTAATCGGTTATTAGTTATTCCAAACTCTCAACTGATCAGGCTGATTGTATGTGGATATGCTAACCACCGACAATTTTCTTTGCTTATGTCACTCAAACTTACAACATTATCATTACTTTTCATTTCTAATTATGTATTCTCTTACTTATCCATAAATTTACTTACATCTTTTACAAATATCACATAGTCTCGTAAAATATTTAGTTACATCATTGTCAGTCAGGGATTGAGGCTCACAATATGGGCACAACAAAATTTAAATCAATTAATTGTATACCTTATGTAATGAGTTTCAAAATCATATAAAGTGAAAATATTTTCTTAATCCACACAAGTACTATTTTAGAGATTATAATAGTTTAAAAGCTAAAAGTTCAAACAATATAAAACCAAAGTAAATTATTACATTTCATATTAAATGAACAAAACAAAGAAATAATAGGGAACATCTTAAGTCATCACTATTATAACAGACAGATCAAAATACAAATTGTACTCTTAGCAGCGCTAGCAATTTGAGACACCTTTGTTTTAAATTCGAAGTAAGTATATGGAAACGTTTGCGATTGTATCGAACTATGATTACCTAAACCTGAACTGAAGCACACCGTGTGATTCATACTTCTAATTTTAAGATAACTTGTACAATATATTATAATATTAATGCAACGTTAAATGAGATTCTAAGTATTTTTAAATTTACAGAAATTTAAATAGTTTCGTCGTTCATATTTATAGTACATACATCCAATAACTCATTGGCTCTTAAAATTTAACGTTGTTAGAAATATTATGATGTTAATTATATCGCATACAAAAAAAATAATTTAAACAATCGCTGTAACAGCTATCGAGTTTATATATAACAAAACATTAATGTATTTAAAATATTGAAAAAAAAATATTTTTATTTATCATAATATAACCTTAAGGTATATCGTGAATTTAGAAAAAAAATTTGTTTACAACCTTTTTAAAATTTGGATTCGAAAATAAAAACGACGAAATGTATCACAGTGTTATTTAACTATAAATGATAGAGAAATCAAGCACGTAAAGATGTAATCTATTATATAATTATTTCATTCATTTTTGCAGTACAGTAATAGAATAATTTAAACTATAATTGAATAAAAGTGAATATAAAATCGTCTTGTGCCTTAATAGATGTGCCACATAGTGTATACGTAACTTAATTTATAATATTGCGTTATGGTTTTTATTTAGGCACAGTGATAAAACTAATAAAATGCTATTGAATCGTTAAGTGTCTGATAAATATTTTAACTTAATCATACTAAATTAAATACAGAATATTTAATACATAACTTCAAATAATAGCAAAAGAATATAAAACAATCTCAAATTGATAAATAAAGTTTTAAATGGAATTAAAATCACACAGGTGCGAAGTTACCTTTAACATCTTTGTTCTTTTGACTCAATTTTCACATTTTTCTGAGTGATGCTCGCTAGAATACAACCGCTTCCTTCCTTTTCAATGAATCCGCCAGTTTTAATTTTTAGTCAGCTTCTAAAACAATATATTTTTGCCTCTCCTTGTGTTTTCATATTATAGTTTTCTTGTCCCATCCGGTATTACTCCATCGCGTTATTATAATGTATATTTTTAATAATATTTACAAGTCAATCCATGATGATGATTTTCTTTTTTTTTTAATATAATATTTTATTATTATAATATTGTATTCTTTTAGCCCGGCGGTGCGCGTGCATTGTAGCAGCGCACCGCCTGCAGGGTCGCCATGTAATGTTGGGACAGTGCTATAAATTAAGACTCACCGATGCAGTTTAATAACTCTCTCTTTATTGGTTTTAGAGGAGACTTATATATAGTAATTGTGACGTAGGTACATAGGTAGGGGGAGGGTTTGTGTTACGTGGTTCCAGGTAGAGCCACATGAATGGTATCTTCTTCTATAAATATAATATGATATTACTGAACTAAATAGATATTATTTCTAGTCCTTATATAGAGTCCACGTTGAGTAATGATATCATTTAAATTTCCAGTAATATTGCTTTGTCATAGTACCTACACCACAGCAGTTAGATAATCATTTCTTATATGGGCGGTTTTATAAAAGTTTGTATGGTGACAAAATGACGCCAAAAAAAAATGTCATGATATTGAGGGTTTCTTACTTCAGATTGACTCTATAATGTCTAAATTTTGTTATAAGAACAAAAAATAAGAGAAAATGCGGTAGAATTTGACAAAATTGCAATTTGAATGGACAATGACCTGAAATCTTCTTCCGCTGCGTTACACATTAAGTACTCCCGTTTATAGGTTAATTAAAAGAAAAGTACAATTAACAATCGTTATTTATTAAAGAAACTAAACATATTGTTTTAAATTCTCTCAAAAATTTCTAAAACATTATTCAAACATAAAAATAAACATAATTTTCTATCTTCTGAGTTACACTATGATTAAATTAACATAATAAAGTTTTGTTTATTTGGCAAAAAACGAGATCTAAATTAAAACTTAAACAAGTAATTAAATACAAGTATCGAGAAGGTTAATTTCTTATTATTAGGTCCTTACATATGAAATTGGCGTTTTATACGGGATTAATATAAAGTATTTTTTTTTGTAAAATATATTTAATTAACCACAGTATGCACCGTTGTTATCTATGAACTTTTGCCATCTCATAGGTAGTTCATTGATCCCTTTACTAAAAAAACCATCGGGGCGAGAATCAATAAACGCTTTGAAGGTGGCTTGGACTGCCGCATTGGAATTTTTTCCTTGTAAGAAGTTGTCCAAATTCCGGAAAAAATGGTAATAAGTTAGAGCAAGGTCCGGGAGTACGGTGAATGTCGCAGACATTCCAATTGTAGCTCATCTAACTTAGTGATTGTTTGTATTGCAGTATGTGGTCTTGCGTTGTCGTGAAGCAGCAGTGGCCTAGAGCGATTGATTAATGTCGGTTGTTTAGTAGCTGCCTCTTCCTTCATGGCTTTGCAGTTGCTGACAATAGATATCTGCCAATCGTTTAACAGATTTTTAGAGCTGTAGGAACAACACCGGCGCTAGTCCACCAAACACTCACAAGTAACTTTTTTTGAGTCAAATTTCGTTTAGGGCAGGATTTGGCTGGGTCTCCAGGGTTCAGCCATTGCGACGAGCACTTCCGATTATCGTACAGTATGCACTTTTCATCACAAGTAATGATTCGATTTAAACCCTTCTATTATTGTGTCGGTGTGTGTAACACAGCATTCGACGCGAGTTTGCAAGTTCGATTCACTCAATTCATGAGGTATCCATCGTTCAAGTTTTTTACTTTCCTGATTTGCTTCAAGTGGATTAATACCGTTTTATCACTTACCCTGATGCCTGCAGCTATCTCTGAAGTGCTTTGTGATGGATCTGCTCCAATAGCCTTTAATTCTTCATTTTCCACTGTCTCCGGGTCAACGGGGTTGGTTCTGAAGGTCGAAATTTCCAGAACGAAAACGTTAAAACCAAAACGTACCGTGCTTTTGCGATACCAGCGCCGAACACATCATTAATCCTTCGAACTGTTTCTGCAGCACTGGTGCCACAGTAGAACTCGAACTCGTAAATATACCGATATTTCATGTTTTCTATTGTGCGGTAATAAGCGACGCCAAAGAAAAAATAATGAGGAAAAAACTTGCTCTTTTTAACCGAGATACGGGTGTACTTTCCGGCCGATACTTCATATCTTTCATACCCGGGGTACAAATTAGAACACTTCTTTGTACCCCAGGCTAGAGTTTGCGTATATGTCAGAAATAACATGTGTTTTCGACACCTCGGCAGCCTTGAAAGTAGGGACCTGTGCATTTTATGGCTGGGCGTAGACAGTGAAAAACATCCCCGCGTCTACGGGTGCCTCTATAGGTCCCATAGCGGTAATGCCGACACAGACTGACTCATCACCCACGTACAAATGTCTGCAGACTCCGTGCTACAACAGGTCCCATCCGCAGAGACTATGATCCTCGGTAATTTTAACGCCCACCACACTGTATGGCTTGTTTCCCATCTTACCGATCATGTGGGTAGATCTGTTTATGAATTTGCCTTGACATATGGTCTGCCACATCTGGTTACTTCATCTACGCGGATCCCAGATGTGCAGGACCGCACATTCATACACCTTCCCTGTTGGAATTTCTGCTGTCCTCTAAGCTGAATGGATATCAGGTGTCCGTCGATGCACCTCTTGGTTCTTCGGACCATTTTTTGATCTTGAGTACAGTGGCACTTACGCTCCCATCGCGGTTGCGTTCTGCAAGTTTCCGCCGTGTTTGGCACTATAAGCCGGCTGATTGTGACAGGGTGTGGTCTATTTTTTCTGTGGTGCCTATCGGTAGCAGAACTCAAACATGGTTTGGTCACTCCTGTAAAATTGCATCACACCATAAGCAGGAGTGCTACCGTACCCTTACAGACGCATCAACGTCTCGAGATGCAAATACTAGCGCTCTTTATAAGAAGTTTAATTTCGCCTCCAGGTCCTTCAAAAGTGTCATTGCTAAGGCAATATCAGAGAACATCGGGAGAATTGGTGAGAAACAAGTTCGACTTCCTTCAAGAAAACGTGCATTCTGGTCTCTCAAATAGGTTGTCCAAGGAAACTTCTGTCAGCCATCTCTGCTATCGCTGTACAGGGAAAACGACTTACTGGCCCATGCCCCAAAGGAGAAAGCTGATCTGCTAGGACTCTCCCTGGACATGAAAAAATTGAGTGGGCCTGATGGAATCCATTATAAACTGCCAGCTTATAGGGTAACTTGAGTATCACCAGCTGGTTAGTGACCGTCAATACGGTTTTCGTCGGGGTCGATCAGCTAGTGATCTTCTAGTCTATCTAACTCATAGATTGGCGGAGGCAGTAGAGTCCAAGGGGGAGGCCTTGGACGTTAGTTTAGACATAGCGAAAGCCTGCGATCGGGTTCGGCACAAAGCGCTTCTTTCAAAGCTATCTTACTATGGGCTTTCTGAGAATTTGTGCATTTGGATCACCAGTTTTCTTGCAGATCGGAGCATCAAGGTCGTAGTACACGGTGCATGCTTCGATTACAAGCCTATTAACGCTGGTGTTCCACAAAGCTGCGAGCCAACGCTGTTTCTTCTGCATATAAAAGATATATTGCAAACCGGTAACATTCATTGCTAAGCGATCGACAGCACTGGTGATGCTTTATACACCGGCCGTGCCAATATTTCTCAGGAAAACGTTGCCAAGTACTGGAACAGACTTTTGTCTGAGGTCGAGACTTTGTTGAACAAAGTCTCAGATTGGGGGCGACTAAATTTAGTCCAGTTCAATCGCCATGAGACACAAATTTGCACGTTTACCGCTAAAGGGAACCATTTTGTCGTATCTCTTCAATTTTAAGGCACTCCTCTTGCCGCCTCAGCTAGCATGGGAATCCTCGGCATCGACATATCGAATGACGTGCAGTTTCATGGTTACTTAGAAGAGCCAAATTGGCCTAAAAAAAGCTTGGCGTGCGAGACAGTATTTCATGACGCAAAACACCGGTAACTTTACTAGACACAGGGTCGACCTCACATGGAATAATGTTCAAATCTCTGGACCGGGGCTCCCCAGTGCCAGCTCCTTCCATTTGATTGCATCCAGCGCAGAGCGTTTCGAATTGTCGGCGACCGAGCTCTTTCTGATCGTTGGAGTGCTCTGAGGAATTGTTCGGACTAATTCCAGCCGCTCAATTTCACCATAGCACATCGCGACAAGACTCGCGATACCATCCATACCATCTCGATGATTGGCGGTCCACGACTTTGCGGTTTACAAGAAGTTTTCTTCCTTGCACAACTTTCTTGTGGAATTGTCTACCACCATCAATTTTCCCGAACCGATACCACTTAGGGACCTTTTTTTATAGAATAAGGGACCTTCAAGAGGGTCTACTCTTTTATTAAAGGTCAAACGCACCCATGATCCTTTGTATTGCAATAGTTCATGTGTAGTGTCGACACTTACCATAAGGTTAGCCGCATGTTCGTTTGCCCCCCTCCCGCCCCTTCTATAAAAAAGCCCAATTAACGACCGGCGTACATAGACAATGCAATGGTATAGTATATATCAATGAAGATGCAAAGTCTTCTGTTACCACAGAGCATTGACAGTGCGTAGTAAGAACAGCTGATGCAAGTGCGCATGAACAAGGAGTGCAATCGTAGCAGGCAATGTGTGGTGGGTACATGTGATAAGAAATTAAGGATCTGATCAAGTAAAACATTTGTTAAACATCCTGTAAAGGTTTCTAAGATATATTTCTCGGAAAGTGAAATGTAGATACGTCTTGGGATGTATTGTATAGTACATATCCTGCGTGTGTAGATTAAGGTAATATTACGCAAATAAATTTGACAAAAAGAAGTTAATTTACGATTTCCTTCGCATCTCGTTCATCTGGGGTCATATTTTAAGTATTTATGGGCTCACTATGGTCTCGTAGCGATAAGTAATTACACCGAATATTTAGTTATTTAAAATTTTATTTAATTACAAAGTCCAAAATTAACACGTTTGATAAGATGTTGGTAATTCATAATCTTATAGTAAAGGTTTCATTTATTTACCCAAAATGCATGCATAATTTTATGCTATTTTAAAAGCCATGACAGCTAAATCAGTGGCACACCTGGCTTTTATTTCTACTTCGTGAAGCTTCATCACAATCGGTTGAGGCATTATAAAAATATTAGCCCGGACAGACAACAAGTCAGAAAAAAATTAAAAACGGTACATATATAATTTGTATGTGCAGTTCGTGTGTTGACAAGGTAAATCTATTTATGTCCTATTCTCTAGTCTTTCGTGTCTTATATCAATGTAATAACAAAGTCCAAAATTAACGCGTTTGATAGGATCTTATTGTAAAGATTTCATTTATTTACCTAAAATGCATACATAATTTTATGCAATTTTAGAAGCCATGACTTTGATTTCTACTTCGTGAAGCTTCAATACAATCGGTTGAGACATTATAAATATTAGCCCGGACAGAAAGAAAATAAAAAATGGTTATTCACATGTCTTAATAGCATGCATATAACCCCTTAAGCTTGATTGAAGGCAGCTATTTCGATATTACAGACAGACACTTTAATTGTGGTATTCGCGAGGATAACTCGGTACATATATAATTTGTGTGTGCAGTTCGTGTGTTGACAAGGTAAATCTATTTATGTCTTATTCTCTAGTCTTTCGTGTCTTCGATATTAGTATGAATACAATGCAATAATTTTACGGTTCTAAATAATATAATCTGAAGTGAGTAGGAAGACTAAATTATAAAGACCGGCAACGGCGTCAATGAGCAGGACTTACTATACGTTGAGAGAGCTTTTATTAAAACACTTCTCGCTTTTATTGACAGAAATTACTGCTACCACTTTATTTTTCTCATGAATTCCAATTATTTCTTTACTCCAAGTCTGATACTAAGTAATTTAGTCCTAGATTAAAAACATCACAAAACCATATGCACATTCCCCGTCGCCATTGTGACTGTTTTTAGTCGACTTCTAACAAAGAGGATACAATTTGAATATGTTCTATATTTTTTGGATGAAGTTTTTAATGTAACTATACAGACAACATTGAAATTATATTAGTCCTTAGTCCACTAACGGTGAAAAATTAACTTTTCATAAAACGTAATAGCCTAATTCAAAAAACTATAAAGAATGAAGTAATTGCACATTTTTAATTCAGGCCCTTAATTCTTCCATACACTTTTACTTATTACAAATAACATCTGCTTGATATTGTGATATTATATCCATTTTATAAATCCATTGAGTTAATCCTAGCTGGAGTTAATTAGATTAGATTATAATTGGTGTATTATCCACAACATTCGCATCTCGTTGCCAAAGCTCTTAATCTTAAAACATTATCATTATTTTAAATACATTTATTATTTTAATTATCTAGCAAATATGCAAAAGTATTAAATATGTATGTGGTGATAGCTATACACCATATCCTTAACACCAGACGTAAAATATACAGACCGGTGACAGGCAGCATTACAGCTGTGAGGCGTCTGTTCTATGATATTTTTGTACACGATCGTATCGATCTACCTGCCAAGCGTGGAAATTAAGACAACCTCCCAACAACGAGAGAAGTATATGGGATACAGCCGTGGTTTAATTTGTTGAGCTGAAGAAGAAGAAGAAGATTTATAAATGTGATATAGAAGTTACAGTTTCACGTCCCACTAAAGAAGTTGCATCAATGCGTGTTTGTGAACTCCTCATGTCTTCGAAAATTTTTTTTTAATTTATAAGGCATGCCGGTTTCCTCACGATGTTTTAATTCAAATTTTAATTAAAAATTTAATAACTCATAACCCACGTTGAAATGGCTGCAGACTCCGTGCTACAACAGGTCCCATCAACAGAGATCATGATCCTCGGTAATTTTATCACCCACCACACTGTATGGCTTGTTTCCCATCTTACCGATCATGTGGGTAGATCTGTTTATGAATTTGCCTTGACATATGGTCTGCCACATGTCAAGTGGACTACTTCACCATGATCCTAGATGTGCAGGACCGCACATCTGTTAACCTTCCTGTTGGAATTTCTGCTGTCCTCTAAGCTGAATGGATATCATGTGTCCGTCGATGCACCTCTTGGTTCTTCGGACCATTTTTTGATCTTGAGTACGGTGGCACTTACGCTCCCATCGCGGTTGCGTTCTGCAAGTTTCCGCCGTGTTTGGCACTATAAGCCGGCCGATTGTGACAGGGTGTGGTCTATTTTTTCTGTGGTGCCTATCGGTAGCAGAACTCAAACATGGTTTGGTCACTCCTGTAAAATTGCATCACACCATAAGCAGGAGTGCTACCGTACCCGAACAGACGCATCAACGTCTCGAGATGCAAATACTAGCGCTCTTTATAAGAAGTTTAATTTCGCCTCCGTCCTTCTAAAAGTGTTACAGGCAATATCAGAGAACATCAGAATTGGTGAGAAACAAGTTCGACTTCAAGAAAACGTGCATTCTGGTCTCTCAAATAGGGTCCATAAACTTGTCAGCGATCTCGCTATCGCTGTACAGGGAAAACGACTTACTGGCCCATGCCCTAAAGGAGAAAGCTGATCTGCTAGGGCTCTCCCTGGACATGAAAAAATTGAGTGGGCCTGATGGAATCCATTATAAACTGCCAGCTTATAGGGTAACTTGAGTATCACTAGCTGGTTAGTGACCGTCAATACGGTTTTCGTCGGGGTCGATCAGCTAGTGATCTTCTAGTCTATCTAACTCATAGATTGGCGGAGGCAGTAGAGTCCAAGGGGGAGGCCTTGGACGTTAGTTTAGACATAGCGAAAGCCTGCGATCGGGTTCGGCACAAAGCGCTTCTTTCAAAGCTATCTTACTATGGGCTTTCTGAGAATTTGTGCATTTGGATCACCAGTTTTCTTGCATATCGGAGCATCAAGGTCGGTACACGGCATGCTTGACGGCGTTTGCTAACGCTGGTGTTCCACAAAGCTGCGAGCCAACGCTGTTTCTTCTGCATATAAAAGATATATTGCAAACCGGTAACATTCATTGCTAAGCGATCGACAGCACTGGTGATGCTTTATACACCGGCCGTGCCAATATTTCTCAGGAAAACGTTGCCAAGTACTGGAACAGACTTTTGTCTGAGGTCGAGACTTTGTTGAACAAAGTCTCAGATTGGGGCTGACTAAATTTAGTCCAGTTCAATCGCCATGAGACACAAATTTGCACGTTTATTGCTAAAGGGAACCATTTTGTCGTATCTCTTCAATTTTAAGGCACTCCTCTTGCCGCCTCAGCTAGCATGGGAATCCTCGGCATCGACATATCGAATGACGTGCAGTTTCATGGTTACTTAGAAGAGCCAAATTGTTCTATAAAAAGCTCGGCGTGCGAGACAGTATTTCATGACGCAAAACACAGGTAACTTTACTAGACACAGGGTCGGCCTCACATATAATAATGTTCACATCTCTGGACCGGGGCTCCCCAGTGCCAGCTTCTTCCATTTGATTGCATCCAGCGCAGAGCGTTTCGAATTGTCGGCGACCGAGCTCTTTCTGATCGGCGGAGTGCTCTGAGGAATTGTTCGGACTAATTCCATCCGCTCAATTTCACCATAGCACATCGCGACAAGACTCGCGATACCATCCATACCATCTTGATGATTGGCGGTCCACGACTTTGCGATTTACAAGAAGTTTTCTTCCTTGCACAACTTTTTCAATTTTCCCGAACCGATACCACTTAGGGACCTTTTTTATAGAATAAGGGCGGGACCTTCAAGAAAAGAGCCACTTTTTAGCAAAGGCAACGCACCTGCGATTTCCTTGGTATTGCAATAGTTCATGTAGCGCGGTCGACACTACCATAAGGTGAGCCGCATGTTCGTTTGCCCCCTTCTATAAAAAAGCCCAATTAACGACCGACGTACATAGATAATGCAATGGTTTAGTATATCAATGAAGATGCAAAAGTCTTCTGTTACCACAGAGTATTGACAGTGCGTAAGTAAGAACTGATGATGCAAGTGCATGAACAAAAGTGCAACGTAGTGCGAAATGTGTAAAGTGATAAAGACTGACTGGAGAAACATTTATGTTACAACATCCTGTTTCTAAGATATATTTGTTAAAGTGATGTTTTATGTATGAGTACATATCCTGCGTGTAGATTAATAATGTTACGCAAATTAATCTGACAAGATGAAGATAATTTACGATTTCCTTCGCATCTCGTTCATCTGTGGTCATACTTTAAGTATTTATGGGCTCACTATGGTCTCGTAGCGATAAGTAATTATACATAATATTTAGTTATTTAAAATTTTATTTAATTACAAAGTCCAAAATTAACACGTTTGATAAGATGTTGGTCTTAAAACATTATCATTACTTTAAATACATTTATTATTTTAATTATCTAGCAAATATGCAAAAAGTATTAAATATGTATGTGGTAGATAGCTATACACCATATCCTTAACACCAGACGTAAAATATACAGACCGGTGACAGGCAGCAGCATTACAGCTGTGAGGCGTCTGTTCTGCGATATGCTTTGTACTGACGATCGTATCGATCTACCTGCCAAGCGTGGAAATTAAGACAAATCCTCCCAACAACGAGAGAAGTATATGAATACAGCCGGTTTAATTTGTATGAGCTGAAGAAGAAGATTTATAAATGTAGATATAGAAGTTACAGCCTACTACGTCCCACTAAAGAAGTTGCATCAATGCGTGTTTGTGAACTCCTCATGTCTTCGAAATTTTTTTTTAATTTATAAGGCATGCCGGTTTCCTCACGATGTTTTAATTCAAATTGTAATTAACAATTTTAACTCATCACCCACGTTGAAATGGCTGCAGACTCCGTGCTACAACAGGTCCCATCAACAGAGATCATGATCCTCGGTAATTTTATCACCCACCACACTGTATGGCTTGTTTCCCATCTTACCGATCATGTGGGTAGATCTGTTTATGAATTTGCCTTGACATATGGTCTACCACATGTCAAGCGGACTACTTCACCTACGCGGATCCCAGATGTGCAGGACCGCACATCTATACACCTTCCTGTTGGAATTTCTGTCCCTGCTGAATGGATATCATGACCGTCGATGCACCTCTTGGTTCTTCGGACCATTTTTTGATCTTGAGTACGGTGGCACTTACGCTCCCATCGCGGTTGCGTTCTGCAAGTTTCCGCCGTGTTTGGCACTATAAGCCGGCCGATTGTGACAGGGTGTGGTCTATTTTTGTGGTGCCTATCGGTAGCAGAACTCAAACATGGTTTGATCACCCATAAGCAGGAGCTACCGTACCTGAACTGACGTATCAACATCTCGAGATGCAAATACTTTATAAGAAGTTTAATTCCGCCTCCAGGTCCTTCAAAAGTGTCATTATAAGGCAATATCAGAGAACATCGGAGAATTGGTGAATAACAAGTTCGACGTCCTTCAAGAAAACGTATTCTGGTCTCTCAAATAGGTTGTCCAAAGAAATTTCTGTCCGCAATCTCGCTATCCCTGCACAGGAAAACGACTTACTGGCCCATGCCCCAAAGGAGAAAGCTGATCTGCTAGGACTCTCTGAACATGAAAAATTGAGTGGCCTGATGGAATTCATTATAAACTGCCAGCTTATAGGGTACCTTGAGTATCACCAGCTGGTTAGTGACCGTCAATACGGTTCGGGGTCGATCAGCTAGTGATCTTCTAGTCTATCTGACTCATATTGCGGAGGCAGTAGGTCCGGGGAGGCCTTGGGCGTTAGTTTAGACATAGCGAAAGCCTGCAATCGGTTTCGGCACAAAGCGTTTTTCGGAACCTTTACTATGGGCTTTCTTGAGAATTTGCATTTGGATCACCAGTTTTCGCAGATTGAGCATCAAGGTCGTAGTCCACGGTGCATGCTTCGATTACAAGCCTATTAACGCTGATGTTCCACAAAGCTGCAAGCCAACGCTGTTTCTTCTGCATATAAAGGATATATTGCAAACCGGTAACATTCATTGCTAAGCGATCGACAGCACTGGTGATGCTTTATACACCAGCCGTGCCAATATTTCTCAGGAAAACGTTGCCAAATACTGGATCAGACTTCTGTCTGAGGTCGAGACTTTGTTGAACAAAGTCTCAGATTGAGGGCGACTAAATTTAGTCTAGTTCAATCCCCATGAGACACAAATTTGCACGTTTACCGCTAAAGGAACCATTTTGTCGTATCTCTTCAATTTTAAGTCACTCCTCTTGCCGCCTCAGCTAGCATGGGAATCCTCGGCAGCGACATATCGAATGACGTGCAGTTTCGTGGTTACTTAGAAGAGAAGGCCAAATTGGCCTATAAAAAGCTTGGCGTGCGAGACGGTATTTCATGACGCAAACCACCGGTAACTTTACTAGACACAGGGTCGGCCTCACATGGAATACTGTTCACATCTCTGGACCTGGGCTCCCCAGTGCCAACTTCTTCCAGCGCAGAGCGATTCGAATTGTCAGCGACCGAGCTCTTTCTGATCGGCTTTACTAACTGGCACTGCGAAGAGATGTTGCATCTAACACGGGGAGTGCTCTGAGGAATTGTTCGAACTAATTCCAGCCGCTCAATTTCACAGCATGAACAAGACTCGCGATACCATCCATACCATCTTGATGATTGGCGGTCCACGACTTTGCGATTTACAAGAAGTTTTCTTCCTTGCACAACTTTTTCAATTTTCCCCAACCGATACCACTTAGGGACCTTTTTTTATAGAATAAGGGCGGGACCTTCAAGAAAAGAGCCTACTCTTTTTTTAAAGGCTGGCAACGCACCTGCGATTCCCTTGGTATTGCAATTGTTCATGGGTGGCGGTCGACACTTACCATAAGGTGAGCCGTTCGTTTGCCCCTTCTATAAAAAAGCCCAATTAACGACCGGCGTACATAGACAATGCAATGGTATAGTATATATCAATGAAGATGCAAAAGTCTTCTGTTACCACAGAGTATTGACAGTGCGTAAGTAAGAACTGATGATGCAAGTGCATGAACAAGAAGTGCAATCGTAGTGTACAGGCAATGTAAGTGGGTACATGCGGATAAGAAATAAAGGATTCGATCAAGTAAAACATTTATGTTACAACATCCTGTTGCGTTTCTAAGATATATTTCTCGGAAAGTGAAATGTAGATACGTCATGGGATGTATTGTATAAATATCCTGTGTGTGTAGAAGGTAATGTTACGCAAATTAATCTGACAAGATGAAGTTAATTTACGATTTCCTTCTGCATCTGTTCATCTGGGGTCATACTAAGTATTTATGGGCTCACTATGGTCTCAGCGATAAGTAATTATACCTAATATTTAGTTATTTAAAATTTTATTTAATTACAAAGTCCAAAATTAACACGTTTGATAAGATGTTGGTCTTAAAACATTATCATTACTTTAAATACATTTATTATTTTAATTATCTAGCAAATATGCAAAAAGTATTAAATATGTATGTGGTAGATAGCTATACACCATATCCTTAACACCAGACGTAAAATATACAGACCGGTGACAGGCAGCAGCATTACAGCTGTGAGGCGTCTGTTCTGCGATATGCTTTGTACTGACGATCGTATCGATCTACCTGCCAAGCGTGGAAATTAAAACAAATCCTCCCAACAACGAGAGAAGTATATGGAATACAGCCGTGGTTTAATTTGTATGAGCTGAAGAAGAAGAAGAAGATTTATAAATGTAGATATAGAAGTTACAGCCTACTACGTCCCACTAAAGAAGTTGCATCAATGCGTGTTTGTGAACTCCTCATGTCTTCGAAAATTTTTTTCATTTATAAGACATGCCGGTCACGACGTTTTAATTCAAATTGTAATTAATAATTTAATAACTCATCACCCACGTTGAAATGGCTGCAGACCTGTGCCACAACAGGTCCCATCCGCAGAGATCATGATCCTCGGTAATTTTATCACCCACCACACTGTGGCTTTGTTTCCATCTTACCGATCTGCGTGGGTAGATCTGTTTATGAATTTGCCTTGACATATGGTCTGCCACATGTCAAGCGGACTACTTCACCTACGCGGATCCCAGATGTGCAGGACCGCACATTCATACACCTTCCCTGTTGGAATTTCTGCTGTCCTCTAAGCTGAATGGATATCATGTGTCCGTCGATGCACCTCTTGGTTCTTCGGACCATTTTTTGATCTTGAGTACGGTGGCACTTACGCTCCCATCGCGGTTGCGTTCTGCAAGTTTCCGCCGTGTTTGGCACTATAAGCCGGCCGATTGTGACAGGGTGTGGTCTATTTTTTCTGTGGTGCCTATCGGTAGCAGAACTCAAACATGGTTTGATCACTCCATAAGCAGGAGTGCTACCGTACCCGAACTGACGTATCAACGTCTCGAGATGCAAATACTAGCGCTCTTTATAAGAAGTTTAATTCCGCCTCCAGGTCCTTCAAAAGTGTCATTGCTAAGGCAATATCAGAGAACATCGGGAGAATTGGTGAGAAACAAGTTCGACTTCCTTCAAGAAAACGTGCATTCTGGTCTCTCAAATAGGTTGTCCAAGGAAACTTCTGTCAGCCATCTCTGCTATCGCTGCACAGGGAAAACGACTTACTGGCCCATGCCCCAAAGGAGAAAGCTGATCTGCTAGGACTCTCCCTGGACATGAAAAAATTGAGTGGGCCTGATGGAATCCATTATAAACTGCCAGCTTATAGGGTACCTTGAGTATCACCAGCTGGTTAGTGACCGTCAATACGGTTTTCGTCGGGGTCGATCAGCTAGTGATCTTCTAGTCTATCTGACTCATAGATGGGCGGAGGCAGTAGAGTCCAAGGGGAGGCCTTGGGCGTTAGTTTAGACATAGCGAAAGCCTGCGATCGGGTTCGGCACAAAGCGCTTCTTTCGAAGCTTTCTTACTATGGGCTTTCTGAGAATTTGTGCATTTGGATCACCAGTTTTCTTGCAGATCGGAGCATCAAGGTCGTAGTACACGGTGCATGCTTCGATTACAAGCCTATTAACGCTGGTGTTCCACAAAGCTGCGAGCCAACGCTGTTTCTTCTGCATATAAAGGATATATTGCAAACCGGTAACATTCATTGCTAAGCGATCGACAGCACTGGTGATGCTTTATACACCGGCCGTGCCAATATTTCTCAGGAAAACGTTGCCAAGTACTGAAACAGACTTTTGTCTGAGGTCGAGACTTTGTTAAACAAAGTCTCAGATTGGGGCGACTAAATTTAGTCCAGTTCAATCCCCATGAGACACAAATTTGCACGTTTACCGGTAAAGGGAACCATTTTGTCGTATCTCTTCAATTTCAAGGCACTCCTCTTGCCGCCTCAGCTAGCATGGGAATCCTCGGCATCGACATATCGAATGACGTGCAGTTTCGTGGTTACTTAGAAGAGAAGGCCAAATTGGCCTGTAAAAAGCTTGGCGTGCGAGACGGTATTTCATGACGCAAACCACCGGCAACTTTACTAGACACAGGGTCGGCCTCACATGGAATATTGTTCACATCTCTGGACCGGGGCCCCTGTGCCAATCTTCCAGCGCAGAGCGGTTCGAATTGTCGGCGACCGAGCTCTTTCTGATCGGCTTGACTAACTGGCACTGCGAAGAGATGTTGCATCTAACACGGGGAGTTCTCTGAGTAATTGTTCGGACTAATTCCAGCCGCTCAATTTCACCATAGCACATCGCGACAAGACTCGCGATACCATCCATACCATCTTGATGATTGGCGGTCCACGACTTTGCGATTTACAAGAAGTTTTCTTCCTTGCACAACTTTTTCAATTTTCCCGAACCGATACCACTTAGGGACCTTTTTTATAGAATAAGGGCGGGACCTTCAAGAAAAGAGCCTACTCTTTTTTTAAAGGCCGGCAACGCACCTGCGATTCCCTTGGTATTGCAATTGTTCATGTGTAGCGGTCGACACTTACCATAAGGTGAGCCGCATGTTCGTTTGCCCCTCTATAAAAAAGCCCAATTAACGACCGGCGTACATAGATAATGCAATGGTTTAGTATATATCAATGAAGATGCAAAGTCTTCGTTACCACAGAGTATTGACAGTGCAAGTAAGAACTGATGATGCAAGTGCATGAACAAAAGTGCAATCGTAGTGTACAGGCAATGTAAGTAGGTACATGGATAAGATAAGGATCTGATCAAGTAAAACATTTATACACAACATCCTGTTGCGTTTCTAAGATATATTTTTGAAAGTGAAATGTAGATACGTCATGGGATGTATTGTATAGTACATATCCGTGTGTAGATTAAGGTAATGTTACGCAAATTAATCTGACAAGATGAAGTTAATTTACGATTTTCGCATCTCGTTCATCTGGGGTCATACTTTAAGTATTTATGGGCTCACTATGGTCTCGTAGCGATAAGTAATTACCTAATATTTAGTTATTTAAAATTTTATTTAATTACATAGTCCAAAATTAACACGTTTGATAAGATATTCAAAACATTATCAATACTTTAAATACATTTATTATTTTAATTATCTAGCAACATGCAAAAGTATTAAATATGTATGGTAGATAGCTATACACCATATCCTTAACACCAGACGTAAAATATACAGACCGGTGACAGGCAGCAGCATTACAGCTGTGAGGCGTCTGTTCTGCGATATGCTTTGTACTGACGATCGTATCGATCTACCCGCCAAGCGTGGAAATTAAAACAAATCCTCCCAACAACGAGAGAAGTATAGGAATACAGCCGTGGTTTAATTTGTATGAGCTGAAGAAGAAGAAGATTTATAAATGTAGATATAGAAGTTACAGCCTACTACGTCCCACCAAAGAAGTTGCATCAATGTGTTTGTGAACTCCTCATGTCTTCGAAATTTTTTTTATTTATAAGACATGCCGGTTTCTACGACGTTTTAATTCAAATTGTAATTAACAATTTAATAACTCATCACCCACGTTGAAATGGCTGCAGACCTGTGCTACAACAGGTCCCATCCAGAGATCATGATCCTCGGTAATTTTATCACCCACCACACTATGGCTTTGTTTCCATCTTACCGATCATGGGTAGATCTGTTTATGAATTTGCCTTGACATATGGTCTGCCACATGTCAAGCGGACTACTTCACCCACGTGATCCTAGATGGCAGGACCGCACATTCACACCTTCCTGTTGGAATTTCTGCTGTCCTCTGTTGAATGGATATCATGTGACCGTCGATGCACCTCTTCTTCTTCGGACCATTTTTGATCTTGAGTACGGTGGCACTTACGCTCCATCGCGGTTGCGTTCTGCAAGTTTCCGCCGTGTTTGGCACTATGTCGGGCCGATTGTGACAGGTGTGGTCTATTTTTCTGTGGTGCCTATCTGTGCAGAACTCAAACATGGTTTGATCACCCAGCAGGAGTGTTACTGTACCTTGAACTGACGTATCAACATCTCGAGATGCAAATACTTTAAGAAGTTTAATCCGCCTCCAGGTCCTTCAAAAGTGTCATTGCTAAGGCAATATCGAACATCGGGAGAATTGGTATAACAAGTTCGACGTCCTTCAAGAAAACGTGCATTCTGGTCTCTCAATAGGTTGTCCAAAGAAATTTCTGTCCGCAATCTCTGCTATCCCTCACAGGAAAACGACTTTACTGCCCATGCCCCAAAGGAGAAAGCTGATCTGCTAGGACTTCCCTGAACATGAAAAATTGAGGGCCTGATGGAATTCATTATAAACTGCCAGCTTATAGGGTACCTTGAGTCACCAGCTGGTTAGTGACCGTCAATACGGTTTTCGTCGGGTCGATCAGCTAGTGATCTTCTAGTCTATCTGACTCATAGATTGGCGAGGCAGTAGAGTCCAAGGGGAGGCCTTGGGCGTTAGTTTAGACATAGCGAAAGCCTGCAATCGGTTTCGGCAAAAGGCTTTTTCGAAGCATTCTTACTATGGGCTTGAGAATTTGCATTTGATCACCAGTTTTCTGCAGATTGAGCATCAAGGTCGTGTCCACGGTGCATGCCGATTACAGTTTATTAACGCTGGTGTTCCGTTGCGAGCCAACGCTGTTTCTGCATATAAAGGATATATATTGCAAACTGCATTATTCATTGCTTGCGATCGACAGCACTGGTGATGCTTATACACTGGCCGTGCCAATATTTCAGGAAAACGTTGCCAAGTACTGAAACAGACTTTGTCTGAGGTCGAAACTTTGTTAAACAAAGTCTCAGATTGGGGCGACAAATTTAGTCCAGTTCAACCCCATGAGACAACAAATTTGCACGTTTACCGCTAGGGAACCATTTTGTCGTATCTCTTCAATTTCAAGCACTCTTCTACCGCCTCAGCTAGCATGGGAATCCTCGGCATCGACATATCGAATGACGTAGTCGGTTATTAGAAGAGAAGGCCAATTCCTGTAAAAGCTTGGCGTGCGAGACAGTATTTCATGACGCAAACCACTGGCAACTTTACTAGGGGTCGGCCTTACATGGAATATTGTTCACATCTCTGGACCGGGGCCCCCAGTGCCAACTTCTTCCAGCGCAGAGCGGTTCGAATTGTCGGCGACAGAGCTCTTTCTGATCGGCTTGACTAACTGGCACTCGAAGAGAGATGTTGCATCTAACAGGAGTTCTCTGAGTAATTGTGGACCAATTCCAGCCGCTCATTTCACCATAGCATCATGACAAGACTCGCGATACCATCCATACCATCATGATGATTGGCGGTCCACGACTTACGATTTACAAGAAGTTTTCCTTGCACAACTTTTTCAATTTTCCCGAACTGATACCATTTAGGACCTTTTTATAGAATATATGGACCTTCAAGAAAAGAGCCTACTTTTTTAAAGGCCGGCAACGCACCTGCGATTTCTTGGTATTGCAATAGTTCATGTGCAGCGGTCGACACTACTACAGAGCTGCATGTCGTTTGCCCCCTTCTATAAAAAGCCCATTAACGACCGGCGATATAGATAATGCAATTGTTTAGTATGAAGATGCAAAGTCTTCTGTTACCACAGAGTATTGACATGCAAGTAAGAACTGATGATGCAAGTGCATGAACAAAAGTGCAATCGTGTGTACAGGCAAGCAGGTACATGGATAAGAAATAGATCTGATCAAGTAAAACATTTATGTTACAACATCCTGTTGCTTCTAAGATATATTTTTCGGAAAGTAAATGTAGATACGTCATGATGTTGTATAGTACATATCCTGGTGTGTAGATTAAATAAGCATGTAACGATCTGATACATGAAGTTAATTTACGATTTCTTCGCATCCGTTCATCTGGGGTCATACTTTAAGTATTGGGCTCACTATGGTCTCGTAGCGATAAGTAATTATACCTAATATTTAGTTATTTAAAATTTTATTTAATTACATAGTCCAAAATTAACACGTTTGATAAGATGTTGGTCTTAAACACACATTACTTTAAATACATTTATTTTTTAATTATTCCAGCAAATATGCAAAAGTATTAAATATGTATGTGGTAGCTATACACCATATCCTTAACACCAGACGTAAAATATACAGACTGGTGTTGCAGGCAGCAGCATTACAGCTGTGAGGCGTCTGTTCATGATATGTTTGTACTGACGATCGTATCGATCACCTGCCATGTGGAAATTAAAACAAATCCTCCCAACAACGAGAGAAGTATATGGAATACAGCCGTGGTTTAATTTAAAGGAGCTGAAGAAGAAGAAGATTTATAAATGTAGATATAGTTACAGCCTACTACGTCCCACTAAAGAAGTTGCATCTGTTTTGTTTGTGAACTCCTCATGTCTTTGAAATTTTTTTTAATTTATAAGACATGCCGGTTTCTCACGACGTTTTAATTCAAATTGTAATTAACAATTTAATAACTCATCACCACGTTGAAATGGCTGCAGACTCCGGCTAAACAGGTCCCATCCGCAGAGATCATGATCCTCGGTAATTTTATCACCCACCACACCGTACGGGGCCCCCAGTGCCAGCTCCTTCCATTTGATTGCATCCAGCGCAGAGCGTTTCGAATTGTCGGCGACCGAGCTCTTCTGATCGGCGGAGTGCTCTGGAGTGAACTTCGACTAATTCCAGCCGCTCAATTTCACCATAGCACATCGCGACAAGACTCGCGATACCATCCATACCATCTCGATGATTGGCGGTCCACGACTTTGCGGTTTACAAGAAGTTTTCTTCCTTGCATAACTTTCTTGTGGAATTGTCTACCACCATCAATTTTCCCGAACCGATACCACTTAGGGACCTTTTTTTATAGAATAAGGGACCTTCAAGAAAAGGGTCTACCCTTTTTTTAAAGGCCGGCAACGCACCCGCGATTCCCTTGGTATTGCAATTGTTCATGGGTGGCGGTTGACACTTACCATAAGGTGAGCCGTATGTTCGTTTGCCCCCTTCTATAAAAAAGTCCAATTAACGACCGGCGTACATAGACAATGCAATGGTATAGTATATATCAATGAAGATGCAAAGTCTTCTGTTACCACAGAGCATTGACAGTGCGTAAGTAAGAACTGATGATGCAAGTGCATGAACAAGGAGTGCAATCGTAGTGTACAGGCAATGTAAGTGGGTACATGCGGATAAGAAATTAAGGATTCGATCAAGTAAAACATTTATGTTACAACATCCTGTAGCGTTTCTAAGATATATTTCTCGGAAAGTGAAATGTAGATACGTCTTGGGATGTATTGTATAGTACATATCCTGCGTGTGTAGATTAAGGTAATGTTACGCAAATAAATCTGACAAGATGAAGTTAATTTACGATTTCCTTCGCATCTCGTTCATCTGGGGTCATACTTTAAGTATTTATGGGCTCACTATGGTCTCGTAGCGATAAGTAATTACACCTAATATTTAGTTATTTAAAATTTTATTTAATTACAAAGTCCAAAATTAACACGTTTGATAAGATGTTGGTAATTCATAATCTTATAGTAAAGGTTTCATTTATTTACCTAAAATGCATACATAATTTTATGTCATTTTAAAAGCCATGACAGCTTAATCAGTGGCACACCTGGCTTTTATTTCTACTTCGTGAAGCTTTATCACAATCGGTTGAGACATTATAAAAAAATATTTGCCCGGACAGACAAAAAGTCAGAAAAAAATTAAAAACGGTACATATATAATTTGTATGTGCAGTTCGTGTGTTGGCAAGGTAAATCTATTTATGTCCTATTCTCTAGTCTTTCGTGTCTTATATCAATGTAATAACAAAGTCCAAAATTAACGCGTTTGATAGGATCTTATTGTAAAGATTTCATTTATTTACCTAAAATGCATACATAATTTTATGGAATTTCAGAAGCCATGACAGCTCAATCAGTGGCACACCTGTCTTTGATTTCTACTTCGTGAAGCTTCAATACAATCGGTTGAGACATTATACATATTAGCCCGGACAGAAAGAAAATAAAAAATGGTTATTCACATGTCTTAATAGCATGCATATAACCCCTTAAGCTTGATTGAAGGCAGCTATTTCGATATTACAGACAGACACTTTAATTGTGGTATTCGCGAGGATAATTCGGTACATATATAATTTGTGTGTGCAGTTCGTGTGTTGACAAGGTAAATCTATTTATGTCCTATTCTCTAGTCTTTCGTGTCTTCGATATTAGTATGAATACAATGCACTAATTTTACGGTTCTAAATAATATAATCTGAAGTGAGTAGGAAGACTAAATTATAAAAACCGGCAATATCGTCAAGGGGCAGGACCTACTCATGCTCCGAGAGAGCTTTTATTAAAACACTCTCTCGCTTTTATTGACAGAAATTACTTCGCTACCACTTTATTTTTCTCCAAGTCTGATACTAATTAATTTAGTCCTAGATTTTAAACATCACAAAAACATATGCACGTTCCCCGTCGCCATTGTGACTGTTTTTAGTCGACTTCTAACAAAGAGGATACAATTTGAATATGTTTTTATATTTTTTGGATGAAGTTTTTAATGTAACTATTCAGACAACATTGAAATTATATTAGTCCTTAGTCCACTAACGGTGAAAAAATTAACTTTTCATAAAACGTAATAGCCTAATTCAAACAACTATAAAGAATGAAGTAATTGCACATTTTTAATTCAGGCCCTTAATTCTTCCATACACTTTTACTTATTACTAAATAACAAAACATCTGCTTGATATTGTGATATTATATCCATTTTATAAATCCATTGAGTTAATCCTAGCTGGAGTTAATTAGATTAGATTAAGATAATTGCTGCATAATTATCCGCTAACATTCACCACTCGTTGCCAAAGCTCTTAACGTCTTAAAACATAATCATTGCTTTAAATACATTTATTATTTAAATTATTCAGCAAATAAGCAATAAGTATGAAGTATGTATGTGGTAGATAGCTGTATACCATATCATTAACACCAGACGCAAAATATACAGACCGGTGACAGGCAGCAGCATTACAGCTGTGAGGCGTCTGTTCTGCGATATGCTCTGTACTGACGATCGTATCGATCTACCTGCCAAGCGTGGAAATTAAGACAAATCCTCCCAACAACGAGAGAAGTATATGGAATACAGCCGTGGTTTAATTTGTATGAGCTAAAGAAGAAGAAGAAGATTTATAAATGTAGATATAGAAGTTACAGCCTACTACGTCCCACTAATGGGGCACAGACCTCCTCTCATTTTTGAGATGATTTTAGGGCTAGGAAAAGTCCGTCGCGTTGCATCAATGCGTGTTTGTGGACTTCTCATGTCTTCGAAATTTTGTTTTTAATTTATAAGACATTCAGGTTTCCTCACGATGTTTTACTTCAAATTGTAATTAACAATTTCATATAATAAATATATAACAAATGAAAAATATTTTGTAATACATATGAAAACAGCAGTTACAAAAACGATGTACTAATTACTTTTATTTTTCATTTACCAATCGACATTTAATATCGACGAAGGGAACATAGGAAATGAATAAACGGTTATTTTATTCTGATTCCAATTGAATTAAATTACCCGCTGCACTTTAGCGTTAAGGCATTATACTTGTTCTTTATGCATAGTCGGCCTTAAATGATAGTGTGTTTGTAAAACTGCCAATTTTATTGCAGTTCACTTCAGAAATATTTTGCTGCAGGACAATTATTTTAATAATTCTACATGTAAACAATGGAATTTCCTTAATTTTAATCATGGAAGCTAGGGGTAGAATAACGCTCGTTTGATTCCCTCTAATTTCTTATTACTGGTGCAGTCTGAGTTCGAATCCTGCCGTCGTCAATGATGGCGGACTGTGCCCTACAGTGTGATGTTTGTGTACATTACATTAATAATTCCTACCAATCGTGATTTTGAGTTTGCACATAGCTTTGCACATCAAAATGAAGCTTTAACAAAAACTTCCAAGTTCACATAAAATTTATCAAACTTTCGTTCGTAAACTTCGAAACAGCTTGGCTTTAAATGCAGTCATGTCAAAATTATAGCAAAAGCAGTCAACGAAGGTAGTTAACTATAACGTCAGCGGGTTTAGCCAAGATGATATTCTACTATCGTGAACGCTAAAAAATTAACGAAATCAATGTTAACGTTTAACACCTCAGTGCACCCCATCCATCCCCCAGATCACGGGTGCTGTTAAGCGTCTGAAACGTCGTGTACGTATCGTGTAGTTTTTGCGGAAACTTAATAAATCATTATATGTCAAGATAAACCATAATAATAAAGCGCTTTGCCACTGCGCTACGGAGCCGGCAAGACAGCATCTACTGATGTTTTTACATTTGAAAGGTAAGAAAAGACTGTATTATTACAAGATGTGAGGTATACACCATCTTCATTCTAACCCTTACCTTAAAACCCTTACCTTTGTAATAATTTTATTTTAATTAAACGTTTTGAGTCGTTATTACAATTAGTAATATGTTTAAATTTTAACACATTTTAATAGAAAATAGTAGCTTGAACTTTTAAATTATAAAGAAAGCTAAAACATATTGTAGGAACCTTAATGACAACAATAAAATTAATTTGCACACAATGTAATAAAGTAGTAGGTGAGTGGGGTTGCGTTTGTATATCAACCCGAATATCTCTTTTTTATATTTATATATTACCAGCGATGCGCCCCGGCTTCACACGGGTGATTTCTGGATCTCGACAACAGCGTCACTTTTCGCGACCAATTGTGAATCTAAACTTAAGAAATATTAGATAAATAGCAATACCATAGTGCCAATAATAAGTTATGGACTTTGCTTATATGGGGCAATCTCTTATTTGTTTTATGGGAACCAATTGTCAGTAATTCGATCGGCATCAAATTGTGGATGACGTTATTGCGATAATTTTCACGGTAATAATACAAACTTATTATTTGCCCAATTCGTTTCATGGTTCGTTTTTTGTTCGTTAGTTTGTCTAATTCACTGTCTTATTGAATGTTTTTATACAGAATAGTGTCTTTCTAAATCTTCGCGTCAGTTAAAAGTAAAAATAAATCATCATCACTTATCATAACAAAATCACTAATTCCACGCCAACGAAGTCGCGGGCACATCTAGTTATAAATAATAATAGTTGTAATTATGATATTTTCTTTGAAAATTCTAGAGAAGGAGTAAACTAATTCAAAACCTATGATCAATCGTCATTTATTAATTGTTTGGGATAGCACTTTATTTACTTCAACACTTTGTTTCGATGAAGTTGTTCCGAAATTTTTTCTTGACTAAGAACAACGTAACGAGCTTACGGCGAACTCTAGAAATATAAGACAAGAGAACTTACGTCATCAAATAGTTAGGAGTTAGTAATATCATGTAGTAATTACTTACAGTTAAGCTTAATGATTCCTTGGACTATGTCAGTTACTCTGATGCTATACTGGCAATGGGCCGGCCATATATCTCGAATAACATACAATCAATGTAGAAGAAAGTTACCCGAGCGGCAGCCTCGTATTGGTCAGGCAAACGTAGAGCGGGCCTCCACTAATTGAAGTGACGGCCTGGTGAGATATGTAGAAAGTGAATAGCTGGAGGAGGCTCAGGACAATGTTTTATGGCATTCCTTGGGGAGGCCTGTGTACGTCACGCCGGGCAGGCAGAAATGCTATCTTGCCTTTTTACAGCTGTGGGACATTGGGAAAGTACCTACATATGTCTAGACTAGAATAGTGTAGGTGTCCATGCATCAATTTGATCTCTTAAAATGTCATGCCCTATGCGCATGTGTGTTAATATTGAAATAGATTAGGAATACAGCTCAGTCAAAAAAGTTTATGTACACTTGCCTTGAATTACACGGTCCTCGTTTCACTTCCTCATAATTCATCTCATCGCAAAGCATGTTGGAGTCACACAATAAAATGTTCACATAGTATTAGTATAGATTATTAACAGGTTACGAATGTGAATTTTCTTTTATTACACAAACAAAATATTATATTCCTTTACTTATTTACGTTGCTAGTAATAAGTAAAACCACTCTGACACGACCTGTATTATTTATTAGGTTCGACATCATTAACTCTCATTCGCCGCACTTTTAAGGACGACGCACTTTTCTTTCTCACCACATATCTTCAATTGAGTGAGATTTATTAGGCTCTCTAATACAGGCTAGCAAGCTATAAGAGAGGCCCCAGTAAATAGATGATTATTAGGTTATTTCGAATAAAAAGCATAAGTTGAATAATCAGGCAATTCATAGGGAGGGTTATGTTCAGCCGTGGGCTTATATGGGTTGTAACAGTAATAGTATATTCCTAATGTAATAAAAGTAACAGTTTTCAATACGTTTAAGAAACTAGATGATGATCACCTAATAATAATCCCATCTGAAGAAATTTACAACATTTTCCAGTTCCTTACTTAATTTTTTTGTAAGGAAACAGACAGATTATACTCAACCAAATCTAAGAAATACCTTTTGACAGCTGTCACATTTATTGAACTAGGCATTCCAACTCAAAAGTCCGTACCTAAAATATTCGATTCAATATCGATATCGATTCTTTAGAGTTGGTAATCATTTACAGTTTTATCTAGATTAAAATACCAGAATAAATTATAAACAGATAACTCGAAACACAATATTTATCGGTTTTCTTTTAAATATTTATTGCCTACTGCTAACTGCTAGAGATAAAGTTATGTAAGTAAAAGACTGCACTACTTAGATTAAAAACAAATTTATTTCAGAAATCACTTTCACTACAACTAGTTGAACTGTCATCATCATCATCGTTGTTTACATTAATTATTATTTGATTTTCTATAATGCACCCAAAATGGAAAGCCTCTTTCATAGTCGTCCGTAGTAGGTCAATGGTCGTTCATAACAATTTTCTTTGTATTCTTCATCATTTTGGCCCAGTGATCGCTTGTTTGTACTTTCTACAAATCCTCCTTCCACATGCCAAATTATGAGGCGTCCATCTTTTCCCACGGGCACTTGCCATCCATGTCTATGGCACAGGGTGGTTGGTGTTTAGCCATGTTTCATCAATGAATATAACGATGTCCCAAGTATTTTTAATTTCTGGTAAAAATGTTGTTCTTTGCTTTCATGTCTCTAAATAATTATTTTGCATTTATCTTTTTTTTTTTGTAATGGTTCTTATTGAAAATTCCTTTTCAAATGGTTCGTAATGACTATATACTACTATCGTATAAGTCGTCTTCTTCTAAACTTACTCGCAACTACGCCACAGTGGGATTGACAAAAATTATTGAAAAAAAAAATAGACTTGTTTAATTCATGATTCATATAATTTATGAAACTCTAAAAATATAAAAATTTAAATAAAGAAATGATGAATAAAAAAATGTTAAGATTCGATTATTTGAATATTTTTGCCGGTTATTCGCATTAGCTTGAATTTGAATCATGCAAACACTACGATCAGGTGCATAACGACATATCATTGAAACAACGTCAAGCATAAAAGTTAATTCTGGTATTTTTTTTATATTTTGCTTTATTTGAAAGATTCGAATTTAAATTGGTGTTAAAAAACTATACGTGTTGTAATAAAATATAGATAACTTCACAATTCTTTGGATTTACGTAAAATATTATTATAAATCGTGTGAGAACGCTTGTACAAAGTTATTGTGGATTGAATAATGAGAAACGTCAAAAGGTATCTCTTAGATTTGGTTGAGTACGAGTATAATTATATTCACATCATTATTACAAAAATTTTAGTTTACCAGTGCTAGTGGTGCAGTGGCTTATCATTGAGTTTTGGCGCTGAGGGCCGCTGATTCGAATCTCGCACGGAACATATATTTGTGTGACCTGTAAATAATTGTTTCGCATCTAAATGTGTAATTGAAAATGTCGTTTACGCTAGACGTTTAATAACATACAGACCGGCGATAGGAAGGTATGAGATGTCTGTGATCTCTGCGGTCATAAATCGTGCGTCACAAAGCGTGACGATTAAGACAAATCCACCCTACAATGAGAGAGGCTCGCCTACAAGTGACTTTAATAAGCTGCCACAGAGATGACGAAGCCATCATTAACATTTTATAGAACCAAATTTTATCGGTATAGGTATCGGTATAAAAATGTTACATTTCAATGACATTTTAAACCAACTTTTACATAAAATACAATATTTATAAAAATAAAGGAAAGTAAAAATTAAATAAATAAATGTTTCTAATACCCGCAGAACAGTGCCTCGAACCCCTAACTTAGCCTTTGGGTGACAAACGAACCAGCTCTCTTGTTTCCAGTGGCATCGACCAGTAGGGAATACAATTCTTTTAGAAACTTAACCGCACGTGGAATAGTAAATACAGTTATTACCAACTTTTGCAAAAAGATTGAGCAAATTTAAGCTTTTCAGACAATAAAAATAATAATCATTTATTACGGACTATAATCCATAATGGCAAGTAAGTAATTTATAAACTAAAATATGTTTGTAACAACATTGAGGATGCGTGACCTGGTAATAGGAAAACCTGGTTACAATCACAGCTGTTGCCACCATTTGTGCGAGCTCTCACGGCATATCGTTTCTTGCCGGATTCTGTACATTATGAATGAATCAGTGAAATTTACTATACCTATTGTACACCAATAAAAAAGAAAAAATATAAATTATGCAAAGGTACAATGGGCGACGTTATCACTTAATTTTAAACCCTATCAAAAATCTACTACTGAACATACGCCTCCCCTTAGATTACTTCATTAGCTTACCTCATCATATGAGACATAGTTGCCACTCTTGGCAGGCGGTTGGCAACCGCAGTCTTTTTTTTAAGTGTTATTAGAAAGACGCTGCTGCCCATCGCCTGGTTTTGTTTCCCTTTGTCGCGTCTCACGAACCCACGAGACGATATGGGGTAGTGGATCTTCTTACACCACCACTACACTTAGAAGGTTATCACTTAAAAGGAATCTATCCCAGGCCAGTGAGAGAGGTAAGCCGTTCCAAAAACTTTGTATATTGATCGTGTTTGATTTAAGCTGCCAAGGATTTACGGTAGGAAGAGGCTACTTACATTTGGAACGCTCCTGACACACCTCCCTCGTTTCTTTCAAATTCGTTTATTTAAGTTTACACGGATCGGTTATGGATATTCTTAATTTGGCTCATCTTCAATATATCGCAAATTTGGTAAACTTTCGTCTAGGCATTTGCTCATTCTGTCACAAACTTCTACATTATAAATTTGCATTGTCACTCTTTCGTCATTTATTTTTTTTACCTGTGCAAACCATAAGAGCATTATTTTCTTAGTGCTAGTATCATCGTCGTTTCTAATACAATTTGAATATTTTAGCAGTGCGTACAACGCAGTACCAAGGCCTTCACAAATGCATGCGTAAATGTAGAGCAGTAGACGTACGACAAGTGTAATAATAGAGCACTTATTCGTCGTAAGCTATCTGTAGATCAGACTTGCAACCAGTGTCGGAGACACAGTACAACCAATAGTACAATCAGTATACGTCGAGACTCAAAACGAAACGAGTTTTGAGACATTCTGAAATATAGTTTATATTGACAATGTTAGTACATTTTTTTTTTTTTTTATTTTATAGGATCGGGTGACAAACGAGGCACAGTCCACCTGATGGTAAGTGGTTGCTGTGACCCATAGACATCTACATCTATCTTCAATAAAGAATCAAAATGCAGACGAGTTGTCACCTGTGAGGACTAAGATGGAATGCCTCGTTTCCAGTAAAGAGGGTCTCCGATTTTCTACACTAACCATACGAAACACAGCAGCGTTAAGCTGCTATTTTACGCTGGTATTCTGTGAGAGCGTGGTCCTTCCCCGGTCGAGCCGACCCATTCGTGCTACAACTATACCAGTAATATAGCTGCAGCGGCTCTACCACGTAAAAACTCATATGTATGTGTTTTTTATTCATATTTCATCAATATATTATATTGTTGAAATTAATTTCAAGAACGTTTTACATAGGAAATACAGTCAGCTAAACTTCAATCAAGCTACAAGTGGCTCTACTAACTGTAGTTCATACAAGTTATTGTACTATATTAGTTTCAAAGAGTTATTCCTTAAATACTCTTCAAGATTATGAGTAAATATACATTTCCTTTATATATTTCCTCCACCAAATATTTTATGTAGGAAAGCATTACGCATTCAGATCGGCACAGCTTGCACGAGCTGTCTTGATTTCGACTGAGTTAATGTTGCCTTAATAATTGCAGCGAAGATTCAAATATGCTACGTGATTTCAACCTTAAGTGCGTCTTATTTGTTTTAAATATTTACCTGTTACCTATTTCTGCACAGTGAAATCATGACCAGCGCTTAGTTCTTAATTTACCAAGGCACGGCATGGAGTATTTACATAGACTATGTATTGATTATAAGTTATTAAATATACTGTGATAGTAATTGCTTAACGAAACGTGTAACTGTCGATGCCACATGCCTGCATACCATACGTTACGCTGTGTCCACGTACTGACACTTCCCATAGTCTTGAAAAGAGAGCGATGTATAGCTCCTGACACTTGTAAGCTATCTCTCATCCAAAAGAAAATTGCAAGCTAGTGCTAGAGCCATTAATTTGTACAGAGCTTTGAAGACATGTCTTGGTTGTTATGAAACCCCGCAGTTGTTATTACTATTCCTTGTTAGGTCGTTTTCATTATTTTATTGTAACTATACCTTAATGATGTAAATATTTAACCTCTGACAGATAACTAGATGATACAGAACAGTTTTGATAAGTGGGACAGATATTCCCTTTGACATTAAACTTTTCCAACATCCTTGGGAACAACAATTTTATCAACTTTTAAACCTAAGTATGTCAGCATTCATCAAGTAACCATTTATAAAAAAGGATATTAAAAATAAAGATAGAGATATGATACTGTTTTATTTTCGAAATTAATTTTGACATTATAAGGTTTACAATATAAGTATATAACTACACGAGTTTAGTAAGATTACAATTTAAAAAATCAGTGTTTTGTTTTTTATCAGACGCGAAAGGTATTCGTCGACAGTTTTTATCTGTACTGAATTTTAAGAATATTCAACGTTTCGAATATTTGTTTTGCTTATTTTTATTTTCATAAACCTGTTTTATACGTGGTAGAGCCATGCTGCAGCTATATTAATAGTATAGTTGTAGCACGAATGGGTCGGCTCGACCGGGGAAGGACCACGCTCTCACAGAATACCAGCGTAAAATAGCAGCTTAATGCTGCTGTGTTTCGTATGGTGAGTGTAGAGAACCGGAGACCCTTTTTACTGGAAAAGAGGCATTCTATCTTAGTCTTCACGGCTGACAACGCATCTGCATTTAAATTCGCAAACGAAGATAGATGTAGATGTCTATGGGCCACAGCAACCACTTACCATCAGGTGGACTGTGTGCTCGTTTGTCACCCTTATTCTATAAAAAAAAAAATATCCGTATGACATGCCAAATTTAAAGAAGCTCTTACTTTCACATAATTCACAGTTGTTGAATTTAAAATTTTAGCATGAAAAGTGATCCTGTTCACCCAACGTTCGTATCTGTATATAGGTGTTATAGACTTACTTTTTAAAATAAAAACGGCATTAGTCATACTTCAGTAGTTTTCGCGTTACTAAGGTACTTTATAGTCGCTCCCGGCGTCTCTAATATTCAGTTGGGAGTAAATATTTAATTAAAGATAGTTAATTACTCAAGTTTTTTGGAAGTAATTGAAAGTAAAGATTAGAAATGAGTTGGGGGGGGGTGACTCGAACTTTAGGCCTAGTCAGTTTGAATAGACTATAATGTAGAGGATGTCATGGGCTTCATGGTTGAATAGGGGCAAAAAGTTCTCAAAAACGTAGTGTTACTAGGGTTTAGCGGATTTAAGGTACCAGTACACTAATGCGATGGCCTTGTATATTGCGGCTCTCCTGTACAACACGTCTTTATCTAAATATATATTAACAATTTATATCTGAATAATTTATGAAAAGTGACTACTTAAACATTTATATTTTTGCTGTAATATCTGGTACCAATATCATACATAATATGCAAAATTCGTAAAACACAATTACATTTCTGAACGTATGCCACGTTTCGCGCATCCCCGGCAGTTCTTCATTACGTCACGAAATTAAAACTCCAAAAATTTTAATTAAAACAGACGAAGGCATGAAGCCTTTTCCGTTAACAGAATTCCTAAAAAATATGAAAGAAATCTTATTATATTGTTAGAATACTTTTAATATCACTCATAAAAAAACTGTTGATAAAATGTTTAATCTATGTATATAAGCATTTTCAAAGCGTTTCGTCTTTGGCCACTTAGTTTACTTTTAATTGGAAGTGAATATCAACTGTTAGGACCTGAGACTAACAAAGCGAGAAAGAGCCGCGCTGCGTAAAATTCAAGTGATGCCAAAATCATGCTCAACTTCCCGTATAAATTCATTGCTGGACGCAACTAAATAATAAATGCACCTAAACCATGTTTTTGTTAGATGCATATTGTACGTAAAATAAGTTAAGCATGTTTTTGGCATGGTTTTTGCATTACTTGAAATAATATTCCCAATGCTCCATCTTTTTTCTTTGTTGGTGTGACGTTAGTACTTGTACTACACAGTGCAGTAACAAGTTCAGTTTAACAAAACCGCACTTACATAGCGCTGTAGATGCGAGCACTAGTTAAACAAATTCATTTGCATTATGTCTGAACTTGGCGCTATCTAGGTCTGTTTTACAAAATACAATCATATTTTTAAACTACTCAAAAAAAGAAGGAGTTTCTTTATTCATCGCGCATGTTTGTTTATATTAAATAGGACATTTAGTTTGCCACAAAGTTCATGAAAAGGCAAAAAACTATCACTCTCATACCTATTAAAGGCTTTATGTAATTGAAAATTGAAGTTGGTTAAAAAATATTTTATAATTAAATAATTTTAAATTAATAATTACAATATCTGTATAAGTACTTGATTTTTAAGTATTTTGAAGTTTTCAAGTGTTGTCTGTATCATCACGAAGACACGATACTAAAAGTGACCAGTGGTTTCTTACTACGCAGCGCGACGCCGCGAGATGCGTCGCAACGTCGCGAGGCTCATCGTGAGTTGCTGGTAGCCCGACGTCTCGCTGCGCAACGAGACACCACGCGGCGCAGCGAGACGCCGCGCCTGTCATCAGAGGAAATAAAGGCTATTTTAAGATTTGTTGGTAAAATGCTGCTACCCATCTCCCGTTTCATTTCTTTCTGTCGCGTCTTACGGCACCCACGGTATGAGATGGTAATTGTTAATACTACACTCAATGTATTTTCCAGCAGTTTGTGTACAGATTCATGCAATAAAATTCTATTCAATTCTCACCATCTGATTGACTCATTAGCACTTTTGGCGCTTTAAATTAATAAAGATAAAAATAAAAATGTATTTAAATAAAGATTAAATATAGCTATTACGTAGTAGAGCCATGCTGCAGCTATATTAGTAGTATAGTTGTAGCACAAATGGGTCGGCTCGACCGGGGAAGGTCCACGCTTTCACAGAATACCAGTGTAAAATTGTAGCTTAACGCTGCTGTGTTTCGTTTGGTGATTATAGAGAACCGGAGACCCTTTTTACTGGAAAAGAGACATTCCATCTTAGTAATCGAGGATAGATGTACATGTCTATCTACCATCAGGTGGACTGTGTGCTCGTTTTTCACCCTTGTCCTATATAAAATGCTCTGCTTTTAAATTATGTTATATGTAATATAGCAGCGACTGAAAATGACAGCAAACATCTTAAGCATTTCTAATGACTTGTAAATGTTTAACATTTTGAAATGCCTCAACAAATATTTTCCATGGGACATAACATGGGAGAAATGATACAACATATAAATACTCGAGTTTCATTACTTAAAGCGACTGGAATTCAAAATGGTTTTTAGTTTAATAAACATTCATTAAGCTAAGACAACTAAGTACAATCTCGGTCACATCATCTGACAACATCATGTGTATAACATAATAAACATTCATTCATCATCGTCATCATTACAGCCCTTCACAACTGCAATGCTGAACATAGGGCTCCCCCAAGGAATGCCCCAAAGCACGGCCCTGAGCCACGTGCATCCATCGACTTCCTGCAGGTCTTACCAGGTCGTCACTCCATCTAGTGGGGCGTCGCCCTCCACTTCACCTACCGGTTCGAGGCTGCCACTCGAGAACCTTTTTTCCCCATGGGTTGTCGGTTCTTCGAGCTATATGGCCAGCCCATTGCTACTTCAGCTTACTAATCTGTTGGGCTATGTCGGTGACTCTAGTTTTACTGCGGATATCCTCTTTTCTAAGTTTATCCCGCAGAGAAACTCCAAGCATAGCCCTCTCCATAGCTCGCTGAACGACCTTGAGCGTCCTCAGGCTAGCAGTAAAGGACAACCGTATCTTTCCCAGTAGCTTGAAAACGTAATATAAAAAGGTATTCAGTGCAATTATGTAAACAGAGTGAGGACAAAACCATCAGGCGAACAATTTTAAACGTATTCACGAATTCACCTTGAATTTCTTAAAGTTATAGCTTTGTAATGCATACTCTATTTGCACAATACCACAGTTTATCTTTAAACTGTGATAATACTTTGATTTCATATTACCACGGTATGAAAATAACACAATGTAAACTAGACCTAACGCGGACTATATACTACTTTTAATGCTATAAAACCACTTTCGTTTTTTTTTTTGCTTTGTGTCTAGCTTTAATTCGGTACACGAAATATGAAATATGTCAAGCACCTCGTAATTTCGTTTAATCTTCTTCTTGCTTTATGTTTCATGTATGCGCACAAAAAAAAAACATTTCCACTTCCGTTTCTATTTTCATATAGAAGTACAAATCAACTAAGTAAACAAAACAATGTTTTAAGATTTAATCAAGGATTGTACGCGACACCGAACAAAGTGGACGTGTTATCGGTTGTAATTACAAAAATAATAAAATACGCTTAAACGAACTTAATCCTTAAGTTAATAGGGTGCATATAATAAATCGGCATACACTCCCCTACGCTGTTGTGACATTACTCTGCTAAGTAAGCTGCGAGTGAATACACGCGCCACAGATCAACATGATGCCAATACGCTCACCTACTAAAGTGCAGGGTGCCGGACTTAGTGGTTCACAGCCAATTTGTCGACGGGGAGTCAGCCACAGACGTTTCTACAGCGCCACAAGTTACATTTCGTAGTAAGCGGAAATACACTGGTGATCAAGATATTAAAGAAGAATTACCGAAATACGAAAGGAATGGCAGAAATGATGCAAGTTCTAACGTCAATAAACGCGAATCAAACGGAAGCCATAAACAAGATATCGGAAGATGTAAGTTCATTGAAAGAACATGTAAAAGATCTTAAGACCGAGATAGATAGTCTCCGATTCGAAAATGAGAAAATAAAGCGTAATATAGAGAACTTGATCAGTAAATATAACGAAAAGATAAACAAATAGAAACGTTAGACTCTGAAATAAAAACCTTCAAAGTACAAAACTATTAGATCCACTTACCACAACAACCATTAGTAGCACAATAGAAGATACTGTGATGGCAGAACTTTCTGATCGATTGGTTAGAAGCAAGAATATCATAATAACTGGATTAATGGAAACAAACATATCTGACTATAAAGAAAGAAAAGAGGCTGACAAGAGAGAAGTGCTTGGTTTATTAAAAAAGATCTCAAACGATTGTACAGAACCAAAAGTATTACACGCCTGGGAAAGTATGCGCCAAACAAGCAACGCCTACTCAAAGTGTGTTTCTCAACACCAGAAGAAGCTATTTTGTATTACGTTCTAAAAGTAATGAAAACTGAGTCCCATTAAAATTTTCCCCGATCAAACGCCTCAACAACAATCTTTCTACAAAAACTTAAAGAAGAGTTGAAACATCGTAAGGACAATGGAGAGATGAACCTAACTATCAAATACAACAAAGGTATACCTAAAATAGTTAAAATTAAGCCAAAAAACTAACAAAATTCTATTATAATCAAATTCCAATCTCTACAAATATTTCATACCAACTAGCTTCTCAGTATGAGAATATCATAACGACAAAAGACTCTTTAAAATGCCTATATATCAATGCACGCAGTATAGTTAAAACCGGCAAATTTGACGAACTAATATGTATTTTAAAATGTTTTAAATTTACGATTCACTTAATTTTGATAACGGAAACCTGGATAAAGTGTGAAGAGGAAGCTAAACAATTTCAGATATGTGGTTATACCCATTACTATAACTTTAGACCTAGTAGCAGAGGTGGTGGAGTATCAATTTTCGCACACAATATTATGAAACATAATTTTATAGAAGAACAATGTCTTGATAACAATCATTATCTATGGATACATGTTGACAAGTATTCGCTGGATGTGGGTGTTATCTATAGAAAACCGACAACAGCAATATTAATAAATTCATAGAAACATATTCAACAAAATTAGAATCGCGCAGAAGGGCAGTGGTATTTGGTGACTACAATGTAGACCTATTATCCCAAGAACGTACAACTTCGATGTATATGGAAATGTTGGAACAGTGTGGCTACAAATTATTAAATAAAATTGACCCCGAATACTCTACCCGTGTAACTTCTTCTTCGAATACTATTATAGACCATGTCAGCACGAGTCTCAAAGAACAACAATTTCACCTTGCTATAATAGAATCAGCTATGTCTGATCATAAACAGATCTATTTTGAAATCAAGAAGTATAAGCAAGATTCGGTATCAAAATATGAATATAAATCAATAAACTACACCAAATTGTATAATACAATAACTGGAAACAGTAATAATTGTGAATATGTAAAACTGGAAGAAAAAATCTTATCTAGTATAAATAAAAGTAAAGACACTAAGATCAAATTCCTCAACCTACCAAGAAGAGATTGGATTAATAAAGATATCTTAAACGAAATAAACGCAAGAAACAAATTATGGCACAAATATAAAACTAATCCTGACAATGAAAGTACAAGAGATAACTTCGTGAAGAAAAGAAATGAAGTAAGCAATATAATACAAAAAACTGAAAGTGAATACTACTATAAGGCGTTTAAAGACTGTAAACACAAACCAGCTAAAATGTGGAAACTGATAAACGATCTATCAAATAACAAGATCAAAGAAACTACTGCTCCAAATAAACTGATCACGCAAGGGGGATCTGTCGTTAGTGAGGATAAAGCTATCTGTGAATGTTTTAATTATTTTTTCGCGAATATTGGTTCAATCCTGGCAAATCAAATACCTAAAGTTAATCAAACAGTATTAGACGCAATAATTATCGAGACTGGAAGTAATGTTATGTCTTATTGTACCGTAACTCTACACGAAATTGACAACATTATAGATGATTTAAATCCTAACACTAGCAATGGATTAGACGGGGTAAGTACGAAATCTATAAAATGTATCAAGAACATAATTGCTGATGAGCTTGTAAACTGCATCAATAATTGCTTTGAACAAGGCGTATTTCCAGACAGTCTAAAAGTAGCAAAAGTAACTCCAATATATAAAACCGGAACTAGATCAGATCCCGGAAATTACAGACCAATCTCAATATTACCAGTACTATCCAAAATTTTCGAGCGTGTGTTATATAATCGTCTTGCAAACTATTTAAATTCTAAAAATACTATTCGATAAACAATATGGCTTTAGACCGAAATCGAACACTCTTTCAGCTACAATAGATTTAGTCACAAAATTAAAGTTGGCATAGACAAAAACAAATAGCGCTCGGTATTTTATAGATCTTAAAAAGCATTTGATACAGTTAGCCATGAACTGTTACTGTGTAAATTAAAACATATGGGTATTTCCGGATCTGCTTTGAATATTTTTGCTTCATATTTATCCAATAGATATCAAGTAGTAAAGATTGGCTCTAATCAAAGTGAACCAAAATTAATCACTTTGGAGTACCGCAAGGTTCCATATTAGGACCGCTGCTTTTCTGATTTACATCAATAGTATTAAGGATATAGGGTTAAAAGGTAATATTACATTATATGCAGACGATACAAGTCTGTTTTACTATGGATATTCAATTGACGAATTGATTACCGATGCCCAATTAGATCTCAACACATTGAATCTGTGGTTTCAATCTAACCGTCTAACTATAAATATTACTAAAACACTATGTAATTTTACATCAAAAATTAAAAAAATTGGTAACTATAAGCCTCTCACAATAAATAGTGAACCAATTTCTAAAGTAGATAATGAAAAATACCTTGGTCTCCGGTTGGATAATCATTTGACATTTAAGTCTCATATAAATAATATTAAATCTAAATTAGTTTCTCTCACTGGCGCACTGCGAAATATAGTAAAATGTTTCCCACGTAGTGTGCGTTACACTATTTATAATTCATTAGTCAAACCACATATTGAATACCTTATAGAAGTCTGGGGCACAGCAGCAAAAACCAATATAGAAACAATACAGGTAGCACAGAATAAACTGATTAAGGTACTTTTTAATTACGACTTTTTCACTCCAACAGCCCAAGTTTATAAGG
The DNA here is from genome assembly GCA_029286625.1 of Parnassius orleans. Classification (NCBI taxonomy): domain Eukaryota; kingdom Metazoa; phylum Arthropoda; class Insecta; order Lepidoptera; family Papilionidae; genus Parnassius; species Parnassius orleans. The sequence goes on along the minus strand of JAGSMP010000499.1, from coordinate 22,407 downwards.
ACACTAAAATCATGAATATATCACTTACATATAAATATTATACTTGCATTTTAGTACGTAAAATACTAAATAAAAGCATTCACACAGAATTAAGTTTTACAAAAAATAAACCTATAACAAAACTAAGACCAAGACTTTACAGAGAATTAAAACTACGTACAGCACGTACTAACTACGGTAAAAATGTATTTTAAATGAAGGTGCCTTAATCTACAACAAACTACCAAAAGAGATAAGGGATGCCAAATCTATGACAACCTTTAAAAGATTACTAAAACAATATTTTCTAAACACATAATCAAGGTGGTTTACTTCTTCGTGAAATTGTGCTTAATTTGATTGGGTGGTTGTAATATTGCTAGGTAAATTAAAATGCTAAAATGTTAATAAATTAGCATAATATCAGCTTCGATCTAATAAAATTATGATTAATAAGCCTTACTTTTATAGCAATATAAATATGTGTCTATAGGTATGTATATATGTATGTATATGTATGTATATACGTATATAAAATATGATTAAATATATATGTATGTATGTACTAATAACTAATAAAAAGCAAATAAAACAAAATATTAAAAAGGACTTCTTAACAAGTATACATATAAATACAGATATAGTTATTAAATTTCATTAGGTCATTTAATTATCCAACCAAGTAATAATTGCGCTCAATCAAGAATATAATGTCACTTCCAGTCTCTATTGCTCAACGTAAATTCGATTCAATGAAACTAAAAGTCGGTATATGAATATTTTTGCACTCGGCGATCGAACCAAATAAGTAAGCGTAATGAATGTTTACCTTAATCTTTGGTAGCCTTCTTTTATTGTTGTACTATGTACTCATAACGTTTTAACATTATTTGTTTAGAGTTTAGACTATATAAAAATGGTGTATTTTTATTTTGTTATCAGTTTGTTTGTGTGTCGTGCCGTTTAATATAAAATTATGTTAGTGTTGTACATTTCTCATGTAAGTGAATTTTAATTCTTTTGAGAAATAAATATCTTAAACCATAATCATAAATTTATTCATGGAAAAACCAAACACATCGGGCCTGAGTTCTGCTTATTGCTTACTGTCTTCTAATGTAGATAACAACAGTTAAATGTGTCTGATATGTGTATCCCTTTAATAATGCGAAATAATATCAAGTTTAAATACAAACCAACACATACCCGCTATACAAATCTCAAATAGTTGACATAACTAAACTGAAAAAGTTTCAGTACACGTATTCAAACATCAATCTGAAACGTAACGAACTGTTAGTGGACGTGACGGGGTTGAACTCACGAACTACTGGTGTTGATATTCATAGAAAATATTTAATACAACAAGTGGGTTACATATTCGTCTCACGAAACTTATTTTAGTTAACCTTTTAGGCAAAAAGTTGTTTGACTACACCTATAAAAGCTACTTTTGAACTGAAAATAAAATAATTCAAAAGGTCTGCTAGTAACATACTAAATATGGTGACTTGGTTTTAATCGATCCCTTGGTTAAATCGTTAGAGCACCTTTATCTCCAGGTCCCGGTCACTTCTCAATTGTAAACAACACTTGTGCAGAAAAACAAATTGTTGATTTTTTACATGCAGGAACTATCCATCAAAACGTTGAAAATATTTACTAAGCAAATATTGTTTATTACACTACTAAAGAGTACACGATTAATAATAACTCCTTGGAATGAAGTGATCATTACCATGATGTTTTTAAATGTTTTCATAGTTAATTTTATAAAATGTTATATTGTAAATTAATGTTCTAACATCCATTTGGGTTTCTCGCTGGTTCGTCCCATTAAACCAGTAAGTAACCAGTGTTAAACTTACACGACTTTAAATAAATATTCTTGTAATCTATAATGAATAAAAATTATTCCATTATTTTCTATTCTATTCAATAGGACTGATAATGCCCATATAATTTTATTTATATTTTCGTATTGATTTTATTCTAGCTATGTATTTTGGCGGTGTAAGTAAATCGTGAAAACCTTTATAATACGAGTAATTTACGTTAGCGATCATTTCTCAAAACATGTAATAAAAAATTCAACGTACAACCTCGAAACTTGTTCTAAACTACCATTGAAATTCCCCTCATATTAAAGCAATTGTTTCAATCTTATTGCAGTTCGATAACGTTTATGAAGTTTCTCAGAAGTTTGCTTCACTCCTTAAATTGCTGAAGCTGCTCGACGCGTGGCGATTTACCTTTTTCAATTCGAGAAATAGATCCATTACTGTATATTATTATTCATAATCAGCTTATAACAGTCCATAGCTAGACATGCGCCTCTGTTATAGTAATAAGGATTTTTCTAAACCATCGCGCTTGCCGGGCGGATTGACTTTCGCATACAAAAAGAATCACATTTTTGAAGCTGCTTGTCGTCGCATTTTGTTTATAGATTTTAACCTAGTTATTATATAATGAGCACATAAACATTATTTATATATGAGGTCCTTACATATAAAATTGGCGTTTTGTATGGGAGGAATATAAAGCCTTTTTTTTTTGTAAAATATATTTTATTAATCAAAGTTTGCACCGTTGTTATCTATGCACTTTTGCCATCTCATAGGTAGTTCATTGATCCCTTTACTAAAAAACCATGGGAGCGAGAATCAATAAACTCTTTGATGGCGGTGTGGACTGCCGCATCGGAGTTGAATTTTTTTCCTTGTAAGAAGTTGTCCAAATTCCGGAAAAAATGGTAATCTGTTAGAGCAAGGTCCGGGGATTACGGTGAATGTCGCAGATATTCCAATTGCAGCTCATCTAACTTAGTGGTTGTTTGATGTGCAGTGTGTGGTCTTGCGTTGTCGTGAAGCAGCAGTGGCCTAGAGCGATTGACCAATCTCGGTTGTTTAGCAGCTAGTTCTTCCTTCATGGTTTGCAATTGCTGACAATAAATATCTGCCGTAATCGTTTGGCCAGATTTTAGAAAGCTGTAGTGAACGACACCAGCACTAGTCCACCAAACACTCACAAGTAATTTTTTCTGAGTCAATTTTCGTTTAGGGCAGGATTTGGCTGGGTTTGCAGGGTTCAGCCATTGCGACGAGCGCTTCCACAAGTAATGATTTGATTTAAGATCCCTTCATTATTGTGTCGGTTGAGCAAAGTAACACAGCAGTCGACGCGTGTTTGCAAGTTCGATTCACTTAATTCATCAGGTACCCATCGTTCAAGTTTTTCTAGTTTCCCGATTTGCTTCAAGTGGATTAATACAGTTTTATTATTACCTTCAGAACCAAGTCCACGGGGTTGGTTCTGAAGGTCTAAATTTCCAGAATTAAAACGTTGAAAGCAAAAATGTACCGTGCTTTCTTTTGCGACACCAACGCCGTACACATCATTAATCCTTCGAGCTGTTTCTGCAGCACTGGTGCCACGGTAGAACTCGTACTCGTAAATATACCGATATTTCATGTTTTCCATTGTGCGGTAATAAGCAACGCCAAAGAAAAAAATAATGAGAAAAAAACAAATGAATGACTGTTTTCAAAACTCAAATGTGCCAACTAAATAATTTTATAAATTTGAATTTGGAATTCTTAACGAGAGAGGAGATATTTCAGATCAAAGTGGTCAGTACGACAAAACGCTAATTTCATATGTAAGGACCTTACATTTTATATACATTATATACGTTACATTATATACATTATATATATAATGTATATATATAATACATTATATACGGTACATTATATACATTTTATATATTTATATATATATATAGGTCCTTACATTTTAATACCTTAGTTGTAAGGTGTTACAATGAAGAATATATAAATAAAAAATAAATAAATAATGTCTAGGAAGAGGAGGCAGGATGTACTAAAGTTAACAGTTTGGTGACAGTGTAAGAGAATCGTCTAATTTCGTTCCGTGAGTGACGTAAAAAGCTGCTATAGGTATCACCAGAAACTTTTTGTGGCTTTATGCCGGGCTTGAAATATTCTGGCAACTGGGAGCAAAGTCGAACGGGAAAGGTGCGAGACGTCTTGTACTGCGATTGTCAATCCGCCTGGCAAGCGTGAAGATTAAGCCGAATCTTCCCCACAACGGGACAGATCCATGTAGACTTTACATGCTAGTGAGGAAAAGAAGAAAGTTGTGAATGCTATCAAATGCACCAGTAGTGAACTGGCACCAGTACGCTGGCAGCGTTAGTGTAATGATATCTTATGTTTACGGGAACACTACACATTTATTTAAAACTAATTTTCACAGATTCTATCGCGTAGCACCTATGGTCACGGGAGGGACTGAGGTGTTCGACGTCCCAGTGTCATAATTAACCACGGCTACATTCAGATTAAAATTAACAATTTTTGGTCCGATCTACGCAGTATTAACTTATAGTATCTGAAAGTCTTGCAGTTGTATGCTTGGGTTGGGATTTAATTTTATTAATTATAGGATCCCAAGCATATGGTAGCACCCAGCCAAGTCAAAAATTGCAAGGCTCCACATTTCGCACTGTTCAGCTTAGTATGGGCAACATTTTACTTTAGTAGTTTATAAATTGAGAAACAAAACTAAGAATAATCAACTTTATAGCAAAATACTTAAATATAGCTATTCATAGTCAAACTTAAATCTATATTATTTTTGGAATGAATGTATATATTATAATTATTAGTTTAGCCTACTTACTATTCAATTAGGTATTTATTGCTACTAAATAATTTACAATACTGCCCTAATACGGAAGAAGGCGGCTAAGCCACAAAAGTATGTATCGAGAAAAATTAAAAAAAAGCGCGAAATTGGTTTTCTTGATAGATATCACTGAGAAAAAAGTTTCAACTATTGGAATGCATGAAAAAAAAAATTACGAATCTTTCATAAATACTTTTAACTGAAATTATTGACATCCTGTTCTGTAAAATCCAAAAATGTAGTTAACGTAAGTATTGAAACATTATATTTGAATATTTGTCACAATTTAAAAGGCAGTTATGTATACCCTAACTGCTTTTTAGTATAGCACTGACAATAATCATACGCAAAAATGCGGCTAACCTACTTTAACTTTCTTTTGATTTCTGACGCATTCTTTAAATTATACTCTTAGACTACGCTTTATTGCTGTTTTGTGATTTGACGGCCTTATAGTATAGTTTATCAGCAAATAATCAAATTAAATAAAAGTGCAACTAAACTAAAAGGTAGTTAAATGTACATCAATCTCACGGAACCGCTTTTTTGGTTAGCATGAGCATAGGTACATTATTATTATGTAAGTTTGAAAAGTTGCTAAGTGTAAAATAAAAATGTGCTTTAGTTTAAAGAATATCAAAATTTTATTTATGCTTAGCACTAACAGCTATTAGGAAAAACAAGACAACGATTTTTATTCTTATAGACCCTGTTTTTTTTGAAATGTGATGATGTGATGCTCTACTAAACTCTTTTCAATTATAATTCTTCATCTTCTTCCAAATCTGATCTGATGAATCTGTTTTATTTATTGATTTATGATATAGAATGATTTTCATCTTCTTCGGAATCAGAAATGTTTTGCGACATTTCCACTGACGGCATGTAGTCCTTATCTTTTACAGAATCGTCAGAGTCAAAATCTTCACCGCTTTATTCTTAATAATGGCGCTCTTCTATTGATACTAGAAGACGTACTGTAGACGGCAAGGAGTAACTAATTTTACAGACTTTTACGAACAGATTGTAGACTTCTTGGCACATAATTTTTACCTTCCCAAGAATCATCGGAGTTAAAATCTTTATCGGCTAATTCAATGTTATGGTGCTCTTTGACATATTCTGGAAGTGGTACAGTAGGCGGCAAGGAGTAATTAATAGATTAATTGTTATTTTCTTCAGATTTGAAGTTATTCTGGATCATGTTCATCGGTTTCACACAGTTTTTATCTATAGCGATCAATTCATTACAATCAAAAATAAAAAATATTCAAAGAGTTTTATTCGTTTTTAGTTACGTCAATTCATTGTGTATCTTCATTTTCGTGTTGCAAATTACCAAGTTTGAATATTTCACGCAAGTTTTGGAGTCGACAAGATTTTGTAAATTGATTCAGAATCAGTTAAGAGATCCATAGAGTATGGTCAAAATAAAAGTGAATAAATTATTAAAAAACGATTAGCCAGTCGTGACCAATGTGCCCACTAATTATGTTTAAATGATTTATGGTCTTCTGCTGCCTCTTTTATTGCCATGCTCACTTACTTCTTGCCTTTGTTACCAAGGCATTATTTAATGTGTAAAATAAAAAAAAGCATGTGTGCAGTTCACACGCGGTAGAAGTGAAACATTCAATTGAAATGAAATATAAAATAAAAATATTTCTCAGCAAATTATTTATTTCATTTGATAATTTTAACAACAAGTGCGGCATAAAATATAAGATAAAAGTTTAATTTAATAGCTAATAAATGTTACAATTCTTATTTTTAGACATGTAGAGCCTAAATTTTAGTGCATTATCTAAATCAAAAGAATATTTTCTTCCGACTAAAATTGCTTTGAAAGAGCCACATCTATTTCATTCTACAGGTAAAGTCATTTTATCGAACAAAAATTGATTGACTCTCAAGTTGGTCCATAAATCGGTAAGATATAAAAGCGTGGATTGATAAGAATGGTTTGGATATGATAATTTAATTCAATATAATTAATTTTATTTATTTGATAAGTTTGTAATTTTTTAATTCTTTTTTTTTATATTTACAGTTAAAAGTTATACTAACAATCTTTAAAGCACCGCAAATAGAGGAGACCGAGATAATAGGAAACACTTTCTACTGTACTAGCTATGTCCCGCGGTTTTACCCGCCGTCTGCGCCACGTGACCTTACACCCCGCTTATTTTAGATTTTAATCGAGTGGCTAGGCGTCGTTCACGCATTGAGCCTAGTGTCGAATTAAACTATGCGTCCAAATAACATGCAATAAAGAGCAAAATTTATCTTCATGAAATTGTCTTGATGATAAAGTTACTTTCGTTCGTAAGGATTAATATGTCATGCGTAATAATAACGGTCAAAAATCACTTTTTGATTTTCAATATTTTTTTGGCCTTGCATGCATAAAACTCCTTGGCCACAGCGTATATTAATATTGTTTTATTGTGAATATAACGATAATTTTTTACATATTAGAGACGTAGTGAATAAAATATGCCATTAATGACTATAACTTTTTAATTACTTACTAAATCAGGGTTTTAAGATATAAAAGTAGCAAAAATTTTTTATATTTATTTGGATCAAGTACTAATCTGTATGTGGTATGTGGCAATCTCAATGGAGGTGCTATTTTAAAAAAATATGAAGTTAAGTTTAAAATGAGTGGAAAATGTCATTGTAAAAATAAGTATAATTATTTTATTTACTTTAAATTCTATTAAATTTCTTCCTCGCAATTTAGATTTGATCTGCAAGCGGTGAGGAAAGTTGAGTTTTAAGTTCCTTTTAATTGGAAAAGACATTTTTTTTGACTGTAAAATAGTTTTCAAAATCAAAGTCTAAACCAAGGAATATACCTCTGACGCACTCTGACAAGAGCTCTGATCGCACTTGCAGATCGAACTCTTCACGCACACATCGATTGCTAAACTTACTCTTAAACGCTTTTAAGCGTAGCACATTCAGTTTGCCGCTTTTTAAATATTATTTCAAATATAATTCAATTTCATTCATACACTAAAAAGCCGTGACTGCTTTTTTGGGAAGTATGTGGTTTTAATTTATTTTTTTAATTCTACGCTTGATAACAGTTAAGTGTTTTTAGCCGTGTTTTAGCTTCTACTACTAGTGTTTACCGCTTTTTAGCATATTATTAAGGTATAGCCTAGCAAAACTGCTGCTAAGGAATAAAGCAATTACCTACGCTTAACTGCCTCTTAGCTTAGTAAATGTGTTTAACGGTATTTTTTCTTAGTTTTACATAATCAAATATTATACTTCAACTTAGAAAATAAATCGTTAAAATCACTTAACGGTTTTGTAGCGTAGCGATGTATTGTAACTGATTTCTAGCGTATGACAGCAAAGAAAATTTTGCACTTAACCGCCATAATGCTTAATCTATCTCTGAAACTATCAAACGTAAATATATAATTCCAATATTGGACGATAGAGAATTTTTCGCTTAGTTTAGTGGTGCTGAAAACTCAAAATCGGCAAAATGCACTTAGCCGCCTTCTTCCGTATCAGGGCAGAATAAATATGTAACGTACCTAATTAAAAAAGTATCTTTATATACTTTTTTTTGAAAAATCTATAGTAAACGGAAGTTTTTTTATCCTATAACGGATACTTGTTATTACTAATACGGATATTCACCATTATCGTTTTTTCCAAACCTTACTAATGTTTTTCACATTTAATATATTCGTAATGACTCATAATTATAGTAAATTAAACACTTTATTTATTTATAGGAGAGCCGTGGTAGCTCAGATGGTTAGCGCTCGCTGTAAGTTTCACAGTACGCAAGCAACCCGGGTTCGATCCCCGCCGGCACCATTGAAATTGTTAATTGCAATTTTAAGTGCTGATTTACCACGTGCTCGGCGGTGAAGGAAAACATCGTGAAGAAACCTGCATGTCTGAGAAAAAAGAAAAAAATATTTCGAAGACATGTGAATTTCGCCAACAAGCATTGGGGCAGCGCAGCGGACATTTCCTTGCCCTAAAACCCTCTCAGAGATGAGAGGAGGCCTGTGCCCAGCAGTGGGACGTATATAGACTGTAAATTTTTTGAACTTTACACACTTTATAAAAAACAGTAGACGTAGCGATAGCTACTTCGACGTCCATCTTCTTCAAAGGTATGTACCATTGTGCGCATTTTAAGACTTAAATGGGTATTTTCGCGCCACGATCTAGCGCGTTATTCGCAAATTAAAATACATACGCGCTACGCGAAATTTTAAATAATGCCTGCTCTGCACTTATTGCACTTATTAAGAATGTATTTTGCTTTCACGTAATTAATAAATGCGGTATGAAATTAGAGATATATGTATGAAATTGGTGATAAAATGTCATAAAAGTTATTTTATGCTAATAATTACAAAATATAAATCCCGCTTTATGTAATAAAGGGAAAGTATGTATCATTTTTAAAAGCTTTTATTTAACTTGCAATGTAACTATGTTTGTTCGGGTGGAATCTTACAACTCAATTTTGAAGCAGATATCTTCAACCGATTGAGCTGAAATTTTGTATACACGTTAAGTTTGGATGACAGTGCATGGTAAGCTGTGTGAAGTCATTCTAAACCCAACATGGCGGAACACCCAAGATGGCGCACTAGTAATTTTAATGGACTCCTACAATATGGGTATCAAATGAAAGGGCTTGCTGAGTATAACTCGAAAAATAAAGTAAAATACTCTAAATCCAACATGGCGGAACACCCAAGATGGCGGACTAGTAATTTTTAATGCACTCCTACAATATGGGTATCAAATGAAAGGGCAGCAAGAGAAAAATAAAGTGACGTCACTCTTAATCCAATATGGCGGACTTTTAAAGATGGTGGACTAAGTTTTTTATGCTTTCCTAATATGGGTATCAAATGAAAGGACTTGCTGAGAATACGAATGCGAGTTGAAAAAAAATAAGATGGTGATCATAAACTCCGTTGCTCCAATCCGTCTGAAATTTTGGTTTACTGGGGTTTTTGGAGTCCTCGATAATGATATTGAGGTCAAATCGTTTGAGTCTGTAGCATCGGTTGGTTAAATTCAACTTGTGTAATTTGGCGAGATAGGCGTCAACAGCATTGGCTTGCAACCTGTCTAAGAGAAGGATAAGTCCAAAATTAAACCCGGAACTGTTTCGTAAGGCACAAATAAGCTTAAAGCTGAAATAAGCGGTGCATTCCTCCAAATACCCAAGTCAAGGTGAGGCCGTGCCGAGGACTGAGTGGCATCACGGTGTAACATGATGTCAATCCGTCTGAAACTTTGGTGTACTGGAGTTTTTGGAGTCCTCGATTATAAATTTGGAGTCGAATTGTTCGAGTAACATCGGTTGGTAAACTTTAACTGTCCAAAGGTCTGGTGAATGGTGCCGTTGGACATATTACAAAAATCATATGGTCCTGCTTCCGGAGAGCACAAATTGTATGATCCGTCTGTATAGACTTCGGTAAAGACGGTGTTCATCTCATTCAACCCACGACTGTGCAATTTCCAGCAAAATATAGTCACGGCACTGCATAATGAAGAATGCTGCCAATTATATTACGTTGGGCTTGCACAGTACACAAAATTCAGGGTAGTACTGTCGACCATGCCTCTTCGCTGGTGGTAAAGCATACGTGGTCTTAGGTAGGGTAAAATCATAAGATGTTCTTATTGAAGAGCTAGACTGTTCGAAATTAACCGACAAACGACCTTGCAACAATGATGCGTTGAATAAGATGGACAGAGTGAGAAACCTGTCCAGTGATAACTAAAAAGTAAAGAATAAATTAAAAGTAAAACTTTTTTTAAAAACAAGCTTTTATTTAAATGCGCTAAAACGAATAAAATAAACTTTTCTTTAATTTTCCTTTTTTTTTTTTTTAATTATTCCTGGTTTCCAATTCGTATGTGGACTTTTTTTTAAATAAACTTTATCTCCAATTTTTAAAACAGGTAAGTTCCATGCTTTTCTGTCATAATACATTTTTTGTTTTTTTGTTATAATTTCTTTTATTTTTTACATACTGGAAATGGTTTACAACTTGTGGTTTTAAATGATGTATAACTGTAGGCATCCGTGTTCTTAGTGAACGTGACATTAACAGTTGTGCTGGATATGGTATTTTTCCTTTTGATGTAAGTTCTATATTGTAATAAAGCTAAATGAAGATCATTTCCAGACTCTTCACACTGTTTAAGGATTATTTTCACAATTTTAACGCCAGATTCTACTAAACCATTAGAACGTGGTAAATATGGACTAGATGTTGTGTGTTAAATATTCCATTCTTTTAAGAATTGTTAAAATTCATTATAATTAAAGAGTGGTCCATTGTCACTAATAAGTTCAACTGGTATTCCATGTCGACTAAATATTGGGTTAAGAACATTTATTAGAGATTTTGCAGTAAGGGTATTCATAGTAGCAATCTCAATATAATTAGAATAATAATTTTCAACTACAATCATATTTTGATTTTTATACGTCATAAAGTCTATTCCCACTTTTCCCCATGGAAAGCGAGCAATTTTATGAGTCATTAGTAGTTGTGGAGGAAGCGCCATTCTATGTGATTGACAAACACTACAAGATTCTACAATATTCTGAATATCATATAACATTAGAGGCCAAAATACAATTCCACGAGCAAGGTTCTTAGATTTTTCAATCCCTTGGCGACCACTATGAATTATTTTTAATATATCTGTCCGTAGCTGTGATGGTATAACAAGACAATTACCTTTAAATATTAAATCTTCGATATTATGTATCTCATGACGACAATCCCAGTAAGGTAAAACTAATGGGTTGAGATCAGACTTCTTTTCAGGCCATCCAGCTTTATAATAATATTTTTAAGAGTTGCATTGCCTTATCAATCTTAGTAGCTGCACTTAACCATTGCTGCCTGTCTGGTGAAATTGGTAAGCTTTTTATGAGTAAATTAACATGAATGATTACATCTTCATCGAGTTCATCTTCAATTATTTCTGGCATAGCTGCACGTGATAAGGAATCCGCAATATTCATTTTTGAACCTTGCTTATATTCAACTCTTGAATCATAACTTTGAATCTTTAACATCAGTCTTTGTAGACATGTTGGAACTTCAGCCTATGGTTTTTTAAATAATGTTATTAAAGGACGATGGTCAGTTTCAAATTTCACAACTTGTTCATATATGTACTGGTGAAAACGAAGACATCCAAATACAATGGCATATAACTCTTTTCAATTTGAGCCATTCTCTTTTGATTTGTATACCATATATATATTTACTATTTTGTAATAAGACTGCACCCACTGCTGACTGACTTGCATCGACTGACACTGTCACTGGTTTGTTAACATTGAAATGACCTAAGACTGGAGCTTAACATATTAACTCTTTTAAATTCTGAAAGACTAATTCATGACTTGCATTCCATTGCCAATAACTTGATTTTAGTTAAATCTCTTAGAGGCTCTTTTATAAATCCTTTATAAATATCTTTTATAAATCCTCCTAAATAGTTCAAAATCTCTAAGAATCTTTGAAGATCCTTTACACAATTTGGTGAAGGCATACATTTGATTGCTTCTACCTATTTAGGAACAGGTGACACTCCATTTTGACTATAAATATATCCTAAATATTTAATTTGCGTTGCACCAAATTTACACTTTATTTTATTAAATTTAATATTTAATTCTTGTGCCTTTTGCATGACATTATTTAAAAATATTAAATATTATTATGCTCTTCCATTGTTGGGCCATAGACCAATAAATCATCAGCATAGACAATAACATTTGGTAATTTTCCAAATGTTTCTGTCATAATTCTATGAAAAATTTCAGGCGCACAATTGATTCCATAAGGTAAACGTTTAAACCTATACCTGCCATAAGGTGTATTGAATGTGCATAGGAATGAGCTTTCTCTATCCAATTTACACATCCAAAACCCACTACTAGCATCTAAAGTAGAGGAGAATGCTAAAATGTATATGTATATATAATGTACTAAAATTCAATTACTAATACAAGATAAGAGATATTTAATTTTTCATGAGACAGAATTTGTTAGGGCCTATGTATAATTTTATAACTATACAACTGTTCTCAAAAAGTAATAGTGTAAAGATAATAAAGCTGTATAAATGACTCCAACACGGATTTTAGGATCGTAGAGCCGTGGTTCGCTGTGAAGTAGCGACGTAAGAGGATCCACTACCACTTATCAAGCTGTGGATGTCATAAGAGGCAAATGGGTGAATTTGAAGCAGGAGACGGGCAGCAGCATCTTCTTGATAACAAACTCAAAGTAATAAAAACCACGTTTCCCAACCCGCCTGTGAATCTTAGCAATTATGGCAAATATGTGCGATATTGTGGCATGAGGCAATCTATCGCTGAGGCCTGCATCGCGCTGTGCATTTTTGATAAGCTTTAATAATAATAATGTCCTCCAGACCGCATTTCGGCCATTTCGGCCAGTCTAAAGCCATGCGCAAGCACAGTTACACTCTCTATTCCCTCACTCTCATAGTCCGATGGGAAAGTAATGAGACACACCGGGAGAAAGATCAGGTGCAGAAATAATAAGGTGTAATGAATGAAAGAAAGAATGAATTTGATAAAATTTATGGTTTCAACATTTTAGATTTACCTACAACGCACAATAGCGTCTCGTAAAACATCCTTATTTCTTAATTAAAAATTAAAACTAAAATCAGAACTTAAAATAAAAAAATTCTTGGAGCATAAGTGTACAGGAAGCATAATTTAATACGGACGACAAAATTTTAATGCCTGACGTAAAGTGACGTTAGAAAATAAAAGTGATATGTGCCATATTCACAGCGCTCTCGGAACCGAGTTTTGAGCATTTATTTAGAACTTCTAGAATAAAGCGAAATGTTGTTTGTTAGACATAATTTTAGATAAATAATATTTTATTGTCCTTCTTTACCGGCGTTTTAAAGTCCACTATTGGAAATATAAAAAAAAACTTCACGGAGTAGTGGTTGTGGAACTGAAACTGAGCTCGTTTCTCACCCTTACTTGTATAAAATTTAGCTTGAACCATAATCTCTGACAACTGTGTACAACTTTTGTGCAGACACAAATTGTTGGTGCTCGGTTCTAGTATATTTGTGCATCTGTGTCCCTTACACTTCATCCGAATAGTCGTACAGATTTTACATCCAGTGCGAGAATGTACGTATACATATAAAATAACGTAACGTGCTTACGCTATTTAGAACTCTATCTCGTATCTAGTACTATATTTATCTGCCCCACTACATTTAGATCGAGAGCCGTGGTAGTTCAGTAAATTTAATACGCGAGCAACCCTGGTTCGAAGTGCTGATTTACCACGTGCTCGGCGGTGAAGGAACTTATCGTGAGAAAACCTGCAAGTCGAAGAATTATGAAAAAGAAAATATTTCGAACACGGGAAATTCGCCAACACGCATTGGAGCAGAGCGGTGGACATTTTCTTTAATGGCCGGACATGACCTTAAAACCCTCTCAGAAATGAGAGGAGGCCTGTGCCCAGTAGTGAGACGTATAGGCTGTTACATTACTTTCTACTTTACTACATCTAGGCCACACTATGCGCAATAATTCAACTGGCGATATCATATTATATTCATTCGAGAATCACGCAGTAAAGGCTAAAAAATCCTATTTTGTTCCTTCTACATCAGTCGAAACGCCCGCAGCTTTAATTAACTGTGAAAGGAAAGTAAAACGCTTCCATGTTAGCTGCAGGCTAGATCCGTTTTGCCAAAGTGATTCATTCACTTTGGCAAAACAGAACGGAAACGGAACATACGGAATAATATTTTTTCTCTTTTTTTTTTTTTGTAACGGTGCTCTGCTCAGGTTTGGTAAACACAATCTAAATGTTAAAAGTTTATTCGTCTCAAAATGAAAACATTTCGACGACATGTGAATTTTTATAACTTTAACTGGATCAGTTGAACTGCGTGACATGATTTTTTTCTACTTGACCTACGTTACCAGAAATGAGGGATGTCCTATTCCTTTCGCATACATGAAATGAGAGTAAGCTTGTGCCCAGCCGTGAGATACATATAGGCTCTAGCTTTACTGTAAGGAAGTTTACTGTAATTGGAAGTTTCAATCCTAACGCCGTCCTCGTACACAAACCATAACGTAAAAACAAGCTTGTGCAATCTGTCTCATCGCAAACCTACTCTAGTGTCGTAAAACAAAAACGTTTGTCTACATTGATGTGTTGCAGCTGTGAATGTTTTGTTGGAATGTAGCGTGCAATTTTTAAATTCTATTTGCCTTTCTATTTCAAATGCTTAGCCTGTTGACTCTTACAGGAGTTACATGGCAAATTATTATACAGAATTTGCCATGTAACTCCTGTAAAAATTAAATATCCCACATATATGCAATAAATGAAACCACATACTCGTTATAGAATTGGGTCACTAAGTCAATGATTCAATGAACTATTGAATCCTTGAACATTAAAAAGCGACGTTGCCACGCAGTGCAAACTATTGCGACGTATCGACAGCGGTGTCTTTTGGCGGCGTCCATAAACAAGCGGTACGAGGCAGGGGGCATTCTTCAAAGGCAACGGCGCAAGTGCGCGCGCGCCTTTGTCGTAGAGTAGGACACCTGTTATCGACCATTAGCTTCTTTCAAAGGAAGTAATAATCGATAACCAAAAAAAATGTTTAGCTTTAAACACTTAAGGCATGTTTTTTTTAGAATTATCGTGTTGTTATGATAATTCTAAAAACACTACGACCTAAGTATTTAAAGCTAAACTTTAAAGCTTTTTTGTTTAAGTGTGTTCTTGTAGATTTAGAGATAATAAATTATTTTGACATGATAAAAAATCCATAAAAACAACCAATTACAAAATCATACAAACTTACTCGTTTCCTAGGAAGTCACAAAACACACGGTAGTTTCGTAAGTTCAATTGTACAAAAATAAACTGTTTTTTTTTAACAATTAATAACTTGTCGATTGTTATCAAATCAAAAATCAACATTACTTGTATTCAAATATAGTAGGTAAGTAAGTGTAAAAAAAAAGTATCGATAGACGATAATTGCACCTTGTGGCCGCCCTATTTATTACTTTTATTATTTTCGCCATTTTGGAATTTGGAAGTTTGGCTTTCAGTTCACCGCAATTCTTCCAGAATATAGGTGCGTTTCGCTGCTTACGCGCATTGCTTCAAGTGATTTATTTTTCGTAAGATAAATACAATTAGTCCAACAATTTTTTTACGGTGAAATAGACACTTATTAGGTAATTGACTTTGTGTGTGTAAATAGTGTTTTTAAGTACGTTTATTTTTATTATTTTTTTACTGTGATATTGACACTACTTGACCTTTGTGTGTACATGTTGGCGGCGGAAAATGCCAAGATAGAAGCATTTTTACAGTGCGGCAGAGTATACAGACATGGTTTTATTGTATGGCGAATGCCGCCAAAATTCAGCGTTTACTCTGCGTACTTATCGTGAGAGATACGGCGCAACTCGCGTCTGCCCTACTAGCGTCCGCACAACCCTAGGTGCTGTCCACAAAATCAGGGAAAATCAGCGCATAGTGCCCAACACTCATGAAGGAGTTGCTCCGCGTCACTTTCTACCCTCGTTCGAACAACGAGTCTTAGACCATTTCGATCGGAATCCAACCTGCAGCCTTAGACAAGCTGGGCGTGTGTTTAGAGTGAGGCATAGAACAATACACCGAGTGCTGAAAAGGAACAAACTACGTACGTATAAATATGCTAGATTGTCATAAGCAGCAAATTAGGCGGGCATTTAGAAGGATTGTCTGTGGCAGCTTACGAGCGGGTATGGTTCCAGTTAGATGGAGCTCCTCCACACTCCGTTCTCTCGCGAGAGTGGCTTCACACCATGTTCGGCGAACAATGGATAGGGCGCTATGGCCCTCGCTGGCGAGCTCGGCCCGACCTCACCCTCTAGACTTTTTATGGGGCTTAATTAAAAATGAGGTGTACTCAAAGATCTCCGAAACCGAAGATGAACTGCGCAATCGTATTGTTGCCGCCTTCGACAAATTAAAAGCCGTGGCTCTGGATCCTGAACGAAATTTGTTGAGCAGGCTTCAGGACAACATTATGCGGCGATGTAACTTTTGCATTCAAGAACGTGGCGGACATTTTGAAAATTTTAAAATTGAGGGTTCCATTAAATTTTGCAACTAATATGCAATAATATTTATTTCGTTCAGTTCCATTTTCGAAATAAAAAGTGGCGGTAAAAATACCTAAACAGTTTAGTGAGTAAGTTTTTATTTCGTCGCACATTGTCAAATGAACCAAAGGCCGTGCCGACAATAACGGTGCCTGCCGCCAACCGCCATGCCACCCGCATGCAACGTTGCCACTCTTCCAAGGGGTCAAGGTACGTAGTCTAAACAGAGTGTTTACTTTTACTGAATTTATTTTAATATTTATTTTGTTTGAAAATTTCACTTTTTTATTTTACGGGTTTTAATTTAATATTTAATTTTTCTACATTTCTATGGACTAGTATTACTTGTGGTTTCATTTATTGCATATAATGTGGATTCCTTACTGTATAACATAGAGGGATGTAATGATAACACATTAAACTCTATTGATGTACTGAAAATTACTTAACGATACTGGATACTACGTGAGGTCCATGTGCGGTAAAGTTCCTAAAGGGACTCTATCCGTAAATGATAGTCACTGCTGGTGATAAGAGAGCTGGTTCTTTTATCGCTCAAAGGCTAAGTATAGCCATTCAGAGAGGAAACGCAGACAGCGTTCTTGGCACGATATCACAGTGAGTAGGACTCTATGATAATTTAAGTTATTAGTTTTTGTTTTTTTGACGTGACAACGTCTTATAAATTGGTTTGCCGGGTGACACTTCAAGAAACTGCGTTACGCTCCGCTCACGTTATGCGCTCACAATGAGAGCGAGTGAGAGGCACGCGTCCCTTCCACTCGGGCATGGTTAGCCCGCCTAAGAGCGAGAGAGACAGACATAATAAAATTATTTTACCACTCAAAGTCGTTGTCACGTAAAACTTTCGCCCGTATACCGACTTTACAGGCAACCAATTTTTTTTAATTATATTTTTTATTATATATTTTTTTGAAGATATCATTATCTATACACATATAAATAAAATTGAAGTGTAGGTCTGCAATATCGAATTATTTGCATTTTATTGAGCTGAGGGGTTATTTGCATGCCATTTAGACATGTATAATCAGTTTCAAAATTTTTGTCTGTCAGTTTGTCCGGGCTAATCTTTGAAACGACTGGAGCGGTCGTAATGATTTTACAAACAGACTGAGAGTGATGCAGGCTACATTTTATCCGAAACACTTAGAATTTTTTTGAGAATTATTTAAAAATAAATAATAATAAATAATCTTTGATGATTATCTTAAAGCTTAATAACGACACTTTAAATAGAACTTTCCAGTTGAATACAGGGTGGGTCTCTAGTACATAATATATTAACCAATATCCAAAAAAAAATTGACTCTATAGCATGGTAATAACATCAAATATTTTGACACAGTATAAAAATCAGATAGATAGTGGTAAAACAACAAAAGCAGTGGAACAGATGCAAAACGTCTGGCGTTACTAGTCCGGTGCTGTTTTGTCTTAATCGCCAATCTGCCAAGCGTTATGATTAAGGCAAATCTCTCTTAAACGGAAGAAGCCCATTTCCTACAAATGACTTTTGTGGGCTGTTGATGATTATGATGTTTAATCAGTTAGTCTGTATGACCGTTGTTCGAAATTATGTGAATATGAACGGGAACACTACGTTAGTTATTATTATTCAAATATACAGAAATAATTTTCAGAACGCATCCTCCCCTTGTGCCAGTTCAATATTTAGTTTACCACTCAATTTATGCGCATCATTTGACCTGTTTGCATACAATGTATATATGGCAGTGCAGCTTGCAGAGAAACGCTTGGGGATACTTAAAATGGGTAAGTTTTACTTGTCTCTTGGGAACTGTAATAAATCCCCTTTTATTTTTGTACATATTTCACCTTAATATACTATTGTACTGCAACATTTAGCAGAGAATATTTTCCTATTAATACATTTTTCCTCTTTTCTTATTTGTGTTTAAAATATTAATGTTTATAACTGTTTTATTTCAATTTACTCACTATGCAATATGTCACAAATATCTCCGTCGCTTAAAACAGATTTGAAATGACTGAAACATTGTTGTAATAACGTAATTTTTTTATTAAAATTGTTTTTGAAATATGTTTAAAAGAAGTATACAGAGAACCGTTCGGTATCAAAAAACAAAATTTGCTTATTTATTTTAATTTAAAAAATGTAGCAATGTCAGAATATTACAATCGTCAGAAATGTCACATGGCTCGCTTTGCTTGCTTTACAAGGGACTGCAAAATGCCAGTATGCAAACTCTGTGACATTAAGTGTATGCTGCTTAATTTCTAAAAAAATATCGCAAATTTTTACAGCTGATATAAGAAAACAAGAAAAATAACGAGACATGATTAGAAACAGCACAATTTATTGATGTACATTGTACATATTATGTTAAAACACCTCATTAATTAAACTTAACTAAGTACGCCATGAGGTATGTGTCGCGTCATTCCTCACGACTAACCTGGTTTACAGCGGTAAATTAATTAAATTAAACACGCGACTTATTAATATTATAAATATTAATAAATCGCGTATTTAAATTTACAACTGATTAATATTCATTGTTGGTACTGGATATTATTTCTGAAAGTAATGTCTTCTGTCATCGGCGTGGCCTGTCATCCGTATCGTCCACTGCTGAACATAAGCCTCTCCCATAGATTTATTTGCCATAGTTGCACACTTGGCAAGCGGGTTGGCAACAGCTTTTTATTATTAGTCGTTATTTGGAAGACGCTGCTGATGGGCAGCTGATTTGTTTCCCTCTGTCGCCTCTTACAACACCCACGGGATTATATGGGTTAGTGGCCCGTTATTACTGCACTCACAAGCGAATATTTATAAGTCACCACTTATTATGTTAATGAATCGGAAGGAAAACGTACACTGCTACAGAAACTACCCTCATCTGCGATACTAATTATAGCCTGTTTTTATTGAAAGGTACAGTATGACTCTTGAGTTTATATTCCGGACATTTTTTTATTAATTATATGCACAGAAATTCGCAGAGAAGCGACAAAGTGGCTTGTCGTTTGGGTTGTTGCATGGTATTTTCTCCTTAAATTTCTTTCTTCGCAGATATATTCAGCATCTGTATCTATAGCATAATTATTTTAATGATGGAATAACACAATAAAAATTTCCTTGACACACTGTCTCTTGTAATTTTGTGAAATTAAACGCTGGCGTCGTAAGCTGTATTTATTAACATTATTCGAAAAAAAAACTAATAAAAATAATATCACGTACAATGTTCTTTTATATAAGAAAAATATAGAAAAGTTTGTAAAAAATAATCTACGTAGAGAGACACACGGCTTTATGACATTCAAGTTTGGAAAATAAAAAGATGATGAACAGGCAGAGTGCACATTTACACTACCGCACCAAAACTTCAAAACTAATACTGGACGGCTCCGTGGCGCAGTGGCTTAGCAATGAGTTGGTGAGCTGGGGGTCGCGGGTTCGATCCCGCACGGAACAAGTATTTGTATGACCCACAAATAATTGTTCCGGGTCTGGATGTTTGTTCTTGTGCAATTTGTGTTTGTAAACTGCCTCCACAATATAGGAGAAAATCCTAATGTGGGTGTAACGTTTTATAAATCTAGTTAGTTAATAGACGTACACACTTGTAAAGTCTAACAAAGCCTGACTGGCTTGAACGGGATGATTTTATCGTCATCTATCGTTAGCCATAAGATATCTCTGGCATTTCCCATAGTCACCACTTACGACGATGGAACGGAGTGATGGATTCTCTTTCCTGCTCAGTTCACGTGCGTCATTAATATCTGTTGTCTAATAACTACTTTCTATTACTACTTAACATTATGTTAATTAATAATACATCTGCGCATTACACCTTCTTATTTCTATTTTATTAACTCATTATTATATCCTAGTCTAAATAATTATATAAAAATGTATAATATAATAAATGTATAATAAACTTATATAATTTAATAAAAAAATGTCCGGAATATAAAAGAGACCGTTTTCTTTCTCCTATAACACGGAAGAACATTTTATTTTCATATCTCAACGTTGTTCAGACGTTATCTACGCTCAGAGGATAGGAAGCGGCGCTCCGGTGCACCTCGCAGCAACCCTGGAATATCTTTCTGCTGAGATTTTGGAACTGACGGCAGTTACAGAAAAAGAGAATAATAAAAGCAGAGTTAGACCACGTCACATACTCTTAGCTATAAGTAACGACGACGAACTAAACCAAATGCTGTCAGGGGTAACCATTTCTCAAGCTGGAGTAATTCCATTAGTTCAACCTGAACTCTTGGCGAAGAAAACGACGAAGAGCGTGTCGCAATAGAACTTTAGATTATCAGTATATTCGTTGGCAATTTCTGAAGCATTTCGTAAACTTTATATAAACTTGTCAATAATGTAAAATTTTCTTAAAAATGTAACATAATCATCAAGTACAGTGAACAAATTTTTAGGTTGTTAAAAATGGCAAGTGAACATTTACTTCATAAGCAAATTTAGCAAGTAAAAGAAAGTGTACGTTACATATAAACTTTATTATAATTGGCATGTTAATTATTCTACACGCCTGCACGAATTTCACCGTAACAATTAGGTAAAAAATGTGGATAAAATGAACACCGAGGTATTTAAGCAATTTTTGAGAGTGCTATTGTGATTTTGAGAATAATGATATTCTGTAGCTATTATCGAATGAAAACTACTCCTTCTGTTTGACACACCTCTCTTGTTTCTTGCACATTACGCTAAGCAGACAATATCAGAGACATAAATACAATTCTAGACGTCCAGACTAGAAAACATAAGAGTTGTATTTTTTTCACAAGCTATGGCTTCAGCCAGAAATACACATTTTGTGAAAAGGAGATGGACTAGATTCCATACAAACTTGGGCCCGGCGTGAACAAACTTAACATATAACTTAGTTTGAAAATTTAAGCATTTGCTACTTATGTCAAAAATCATAAATTTTTGCAGGACCTGGGGTTTTGTTTTTATTTTATGTTTTATGATTTGTAGGTTATGTAGTAAAATAACTCCTTCTTGTGATAAGCTGTGTGAATAAATTGAAAAGAACACAAAATGATGCTGTTTTGTAGTTATTATTAAATAAATTAAAATAAAACTCAACCTTTTTAATGTTTAACTATTTTCTGTAATTATTAATAAAATGTCATCTAGAAAAGCAGCCGGTGGCTGTACATTGTCTGTTCTATTTCTCTCAAAACTAAAGTACTACATTATTGTCATTATGTGGACGCAACAGCCTACTGTCCTGTGATTCAAGAGAAAAGCCAAGGGTCAAGTTAAATAAATCCACGAAAGTAAAAACATGAAATCTATCCAAAAACACAGCCACAATGCCCAATGCGCATGCCGCATGATAAGTTGAAACTCGAAGTAACCAAGTCTCCTTCGGAATAGGCAATGATCAATGACCATACAGCCTATTCAGTCGTGTAGGATAATATTCAAA
>JAGSMP010000498.1:0-182843 GCA_029286625.1 Parnassius orleans | reverse complement strand
AAGTTGAAACTCGAAGTAACCAAGTCTCCTTCGGAATAGGCAATGATCAATGACCATACAGCCTATTCAGTCGTGTAGGATAATATTCAAATGTTTTTAGTTAATAAACCAAAAAAGTTTAACACAGGATTAACATTTTAGTTTTTCCGATATAATATGAATTTATGTATCTAATTTTTAAATGGCAATCTGAAGAAACGCGGAAAGAAGAAGCGATATCTTTTTCTCGCTTTATTTTTACAAGCCCAACACGTACATTGACAAAATCACGATTGTGTGCAGATTTTTCAGCTTTCATACAAAGTTGTATCACCCTGGTGTGGCTTCAATATTCATAGAGTGTGGAGCTGCGCTAATAATACGAGATTTCAAATTAAAGTTTAAACCTGAACGTAATTAATAATTCAGTAGTCAAATATGTAAAATTATTTGTTGTTCAAATGAATAAATAGGTAATAATATTACAATAGAAAAAATAAATTTCTTCATTTATATGCCACGCTATCTACAATCATAGACTAAAAATTAAATCTACTATCTCCCGCGCATGCGCGAAAACAGAGTAGTGCACATTTTTTGTTTGGAATAGCTTCTCTAGTACGTAGTACATAGAACTCAATGACTAAATACACTTAGCAAAGAGAATATAATCACTACGTTTAACACTTAGCTCTGTCTTACTACGGCCTCGGCCGCCGTCGTGAGTGTCTTGCTGTATCGTTTCCTTACAGCAGCAAAAATATCGATCGCTGTAAAAATACAAAATGTTCCAAAAACCAAATTTGATAAACTACTTGACCAAGGTTATTACAACACCTCAGGGAGGAGGGAGCGGCTGAAAAACAGCTCTGTATGAGATCTGTATCTCGTTACAGACAAAGCTGAGCCGTCTCCTTTTGTCTCAAATAATTATAATGTTCTTTTGTTTTAATTTTAACGTAGATGTAACTGTGTGTTTTAGAGGCAATAAATTTATTATTATTATGGGATATTTATGGTATTCTCATTTGGTTGGGCTGAATAAATATAAAAAGAAATATAGTAAATAAATATACATAAATATAAATATATATATATATTAAATATACTAACACAAATAATATACTTATAAATAATACATAAATAAATAAAACCAACCAAATGGAAGCCTCGGCGAAGACCAAACGGCCGAGGGTTGGGGAAAGGAAAGAAACCGGCGGACGATGCGGGCGGTGTCGAGGAGCACCGCCTTCTGCATTTGAGCACGGGCGGTCCTTCACGGAGTCCCAGTCGCCTCAGATGACCCGAGAGGCTGACCGGGATTAGCCCGTTCGCAGAAACGACCACAGGAATAATTTCGGTCGGCAGACCACCCCACATCGGTCACCTCGTGAGCCAGGTCCAGATATTTTGTCAGCTTATCTGTTTCGGCTTTCACGAGGTTCTCGTCATAAGGAATGGTAATATCGACCAAAAATATCCTTGCTGTGCCCGTCCATCAGCACAATATCAGGCTTATTCGCAAGAATAGTCCTGTCTGATGATGGCCCGGTCCCATAAACCTGGCGCGGTCATTTTCGAGCACGGCTTCCGGCAATACTTATAATGGCATTTTCCTATCCACGAGACCGTATTTCAGAGCGAGCTCCTGGTGTAGAATCCTGGCTACTAGGTTGTGTCTGTGCAAATACTCAGTGTTAGAAAGCGCCGAACAACCGGAGATGACATGCCTAAGTGACTCGCCGGGATGGCGACAAGCTCGACAGATGTCGACGGCGCCATCCTTTAGGATGTATCTCCGATAATTGTTGGTCTTAATAACCTGATCCTGTATCGCACAGACAAAACCCTCGGTTTCCCCAAAGAGGAAACGTAGCCAGTGGAGGAGGCGACTGTGTCTACGAAAGCTCATGTAGAGCCTTGTAGAACCTCCGTGGAGCTCCTTCTCCTTCCATACGGTCTCCCGGTCGGAAATGCACTGTACTGCTGGGTCTTGCCATTGCTCGTTGGCTAAGGATAGAGGAGAGTGCCTTTATCACACGAAATGACGTCCTGTAGAATGGATCATCCGATCTCGCCAGAAAGTAATTACGGAGGCTGCACACTTCGCGATTATGCATGGTGAGAGCGCTCAAAAGCCGCGCCCACCATGTTTCCGCGGCAAGTACAGCCTCATTACTGACGATCTCGGATGATGCATCCTGTGTGACGTCATAGCAGTGCGGACTTTTCTATCCAGAGCGTTCAGTTCGGTCTGAGTCCACCTGAGCATGCCGAAGGTATATATGAGACAGGCATGACCCAACCGTTATATGCGTGTGTCTTATTCACACCGACAAAAGACTGTTGAGCACTTTTCAAGCGTGCATAAAACACATCGCAAACTGACTGTTTCATATGCGCCTCATCGATACCTATGTTCTGTGACCCGGGTATCGGTATGTTTCAGCCTGGGAATGGGTCCTTATTTTGATGGGCATAGATAAGTCTATGCCCTCAGAGTTAACAACCTACCCCTTTCGACATGGAGGACCGCACACTTATCCGTCCCCAGCTCCATTCTAATAGAATTGCTAAAATCACAAGTGATGTTTAGCAATTCCACAAGATATGAGCGACTGGAGGCGAATAACTTGAGATCATATATAGAAAGGTGGGTCACTTTGTACCTCCTTTCCGAAGCTGAAATCCTCCCAGAACCCTCCTGTAAGGTACTGAGAGGGTTTAGAGAGGCAGAACCAGATTGGACTCAGACAATCGCCCTGGAAGATACCCTTCTTATCCTTGTGGTTCTCCACAGCCGTCATCCGCTCGCCTAGATGACAAGGATCGTACTCCACTGCTTCATACACTGCCCGGGAGTCTCTAACTGTACAGTCAACCTTGTAGCTCGAGGACCTCTTCAGCCATGTATGAGGCACCGAGTCGAATGCCTTTTGTAGTCTATCCAGGCGGCGGAGGGTTCCGACGGTTGCGTTTAACCACCTTGCCAATGACCGCGTCAATGAGGAGTGGTTCCTTGGTTCCGACCACCGCCCTGACATCCATTTTGAGCGCGCGACATCACCTGATTTGCGTTCAGGTGACGAGTGATTCTCGCGCTCAAAATGGATGTTAGTGTCTTGTATATGGTAGGTAGACACGTTATGGGGCGATATTTGCTCGGGTCTGTGGAATCCCGGTCTTTAGGAACCAAATGAGTGATCCCAGTAGTGAAGAGGCTCGGGAGTGACTTTTGGTCGAGAGCCTCTTGAAACTGTCGGGCGAGCACAGTGTGACACACCACGAACCCCTTCAGCCAGTAGTGATGCAGTCCATCGAGTCCCGGACTTTTCCAGTTCGGGGCCCTACGGACCGCCTCAGCTACGTCATCCGGCGTTATGATGACGAGGGTTTATGGGCGTAACACACGCACTGACTCGCCACAACTTCCGTCAAGGGCCCTCGCTGTGGTTTGGGCTCTGACCACAGGCCGCGCCAGAATGCGATAGTGTCGGCCTGATTCGGTGCTGAGCCCGTTCCACGTAATGATTCATAGAGCCTCTTCTGATCACTCTGGAAGAGACGATTCTGGTTGAACCGTGTCGACCTCTCGGTATATCGCCGAATCCGCTTCCCCAAGCGATTCTCTGCTTCAGGTCGTCTGCGCTCCGTCAGTTTTGCGTTATATCCGGCTGGGACAAATTGATATTTGTCCCAGCAAACGCCATCCTGACGGTGCGCACAATCGGTCTATTATGCCCGACCTGAAGCTTCAGTCTGCCGATGAGGGCTCTTGCCTTTGCGATACGGTCCTCAATTCTTTTCTCCAGGCTGGGATGGCGCTACTTTATCTAGTAGCGCGTCCAGCCGTGGGAAATAGCGCGAATAGTACGGCAAACTGCCAGTGCGGCGCCAAAGTGAGTCCGTCTCGCAAAGGCCCCGCTGGCTTCAAAAGGTCACCAGCATTGGGTTGAGAGCTCGACGTGATTCCGCTTGCTTAGGGTATGCGGGAAGGCGCGGTCGATTTTCGAGAGGCGTACTGCGCGTTTCCAAAATAGCCTCCAATATGCTCCTCATTGCTCTAGCTTGGAGACTATTTCATCGTCGTCTGAATTACCCACAACTGGAATATCCACGGCGGTATCCGCAGGTTGCTCTGCAGTGGTAGCGCATTACCAGCTAGCATTTTCATCCGATGAGGGAACAGCCTCACGTCGTAGTCGTTCGAGTTCGGCGTCACAAATATGTTGGAGCGCAGGATGTACCGAACTCGGTCTGCCAGGTTTTGCTCGTTACAGGAACAGTTGGCTCCAGCTCAGCGAAAAGCGATGCATCCGGCCCGATACGCTACTTTGTTCCAGTTTCTTCCCTTTTGCCCTAAAATACGCTCACAATGCGTTTGCGTTCATAATTTGCGTCCAGCATGCGACGTGTTCCACCAGCGGCGGATGCCGCTTGCCGAGTCCGAGAGGACCCAGCCGACACCAAGCCCTCTGGTGGGGATGATGGATGCGGGCGGCTACTAGGTGGTCTTGCAGCCCCCGCGCTTGGCTGGCAACCCGCATGCTGTCGCGTCCAGCGCCAGCTCCAGACGCGCCCTGGCGACCTCCAGGCAGCGGCCCTTTGCGCACTCTTTTTCCATCATCCATTTTTGGGCGTCAATTAACGGGAGACGCCCAGGCCCGGCACCGTTTCATGGTTCGGCCATATGCACAAACGGACCTTTGCACCTCAATTTTGCCTAGGCACGGCGCTCACACCTTTTGGCAGGGCGCTGACTGACTGCACACGTAGCAGTTTTGTCACTAACTGTTACGTCAGCGGGCGATGGGGTCGTCACTTCCTACGCCTTTTTATTATTATTTTGGGGTATTTATATAGTATTCTCATCTGGTTGGGCTGAATAAATATTTTAAAGGAAATAATAAATAAACATAAATGTATATTTAATATACTAACATAAATAAATAAATAATACATAAATAAATAAAACCAACCAGATGGAAACCCTCGGCAGGAGACCAAACAGCCGAGGTTAGAGGAAAGGAGAAAACCGGCGGACGATGCGGGCGGTATCGAGGAGCACCGCCTTCTGCATTTGAGCTTGGGCGGTCCGTCACGGAGTCCCAGTCGCCTCAGATGACCCGAGAGGCTGACTGGGATTAACCCGTTCGCAGAGACGACTACAGGTATAATTTCGGTCGGCAGTCCACCCACATGTCGGTCACCTCGTGAGCCAGGTCCAGATATTTTGTTCGCTTATCTGTTTCGGCTTTCACGAGGTTCTCGTCATACGGAATGGTGATGTCGACTAAAATATCCTTGACTGTGCGGTCCATCAGCACAATATCAGGCTTATTCGCAAGAATAGTCCTGTCGGTGATGATGGCCCGGTCCCAGTGAAACCTGGCGCGGTCATTTTCGAGCACGGCTTCCGGCAAGTACTTGTAATGGCAATTTCCGGTCCACGAGACCGTATTTCAAACGAGCTCCTGGTGTAGAATGGCTACTAAGTTGTGCCTGTGCAAGTACTCAGAGTTGAAAGCGCCGAACAACCGGAGATGACATGCCTAGTGTGACTCACCGGGATGGCGACAAGCTCGACAGATGTCGACGGTGCCATCCTTAGGATGTATCTCCGATAGTTGTTGGTCTTAATAACCTGATCCTGTATCGCACAGACAAAACCCTCGGTTTCCCAAAGAGGTCACCAAACGTAGCCAGTGGAGGGAAACTGTGTCTACGAAAGGCACATGAGAGCCTTGTAGAACCTCCCGTGGAGCTCCTTCTCCTTCATACGGTCTCCGGTCGGAAATGCTCTGTACTGCCGGGTCTTGCCATTGCTCGTTGGCCAAGGATAGAGGGTAAGTCCTTTATCACAAGAAATGACGTCCCTATAGAATGGATCATCCGATCTCGTCAGAAAGTAATTACGGAGGCTGCACACTTCGCGATTATGCATGGTAAACGGCAAAAAAGCCACGCCCACCATGTTTCCGCGGCAAGTACAGCCTCATAATCGACGATCTCGGATGATGCATCCTATGTGACGTCATAACAGTGCGGACTTTTCTATCCAGGGCGTTCAGTTCGGTCTGAGTCCACCTGAGCATGCCGGTATATATGAGAACAGGCATGACCCAACCGTTATATGCGTGTGTCTTATTCACACCGGACAAGGCTGTTAAGCACTTTGGTCAAGCGTGCATAAAACATATCGCAAACTGACTGCTTCATACCCGCCTCATCGATACCGATGTTCTGTGACATACCCAGGTATCGGTATGTTTCAGCCTCAGAAAGGGTCCTTATGTTGATGGGCATAGATAAGTCTATGCCCTCAGGTTAACAACCCTTCCCCTTTCAACATGGAGGACCGCACACTTATCCGTCCCCAGCTCCATTCTAATAGAATTACTAAAATCACAAGTGATGTTTAGCAATTCCATAAGATGGGAGCGACTGGAGGCGAATAATTTGAGATCATCCATATAGAAAGGTGGGTCACTTTTGTACCTCCTTTCCGAAGCTGAAATCCCTCCCGGAGTCCCCCAGTAAGGTACTGAGAGGGTTCAGGGAGGCAAAACCAGATTGGACTCAAACAATCGCCCTGGAAGATACCCTTCTTATCCTTATGTGGTTCTCCGCAGCCGTCATCCGCTCGCCTAGATGACAAAGGATCGTACTCCACTGCCCCATACACTGCCGGGAGTCTCGAACTGTACAGTCAACCTTGTGCTCGAGGACCCTCTTAAGCCATGTATGAGGCACCGAGTCGAATGCCTTTTGTAGTCTATCCAGGCGGCGGAGAAGTTCCGACGGTTACGTTTAACCACCTTGCCAATGACCGCGTCAATGAGGAGTGGTTCCTTGGTTCCACGACCACCGCCCCACATCCGTTTTGAGCGCGCGACATCACCTGATTTGCGTTCAGGTGACGAGTGATTCTCGCGCTCAAAACGGACGTTAATGTCTTGTATATGGTAGGTAGACATGTTATGGGGCGGTATTTGCTCAGGTCTGTGGAATCGGTCTTTAGGAACCAAATGAGTGATCCCAGTAGTGAAGAGGCTCGAGGTGACTTTTGGTCGAGAGCCTCTTGAAACTGTCGGGCGAGCTATTCAAAACTCAGGAAGAATCCAAAGTATGATGTGCTCAAATAATATATTCTAGGTATCGTAACTACTGCAACAATTTATTGAAGAAACTTAAGAGAATTTATGAAAGAAAGGAGATTAGTGAAAACAGAGGGACATTAAAAGACATGGAATGTTATAAAACAAATATGTAATATAAATGCCACTAGTAGGATTCCGAGTGAATCATTAAATATAAAATCTAGTCCGTTAGAATCAATTCACTATGTAAATAATTATTTTGTTAATATAGGTCAAAACCTAGCTACTGAAATAATTAACAGCAGCAATAAACATGCAAAAAATACGCCCACCACAAATACAAATAATACGCATAGAACATCTTTAATGCTCCTGCCCACATGTGAACAAGAAATTCGCAAAATAATAATGTCATTAAAAAACTCACACTCGACTGGATGGGACGGTCTTTCTTCCAGGCTATAGATATATTAATTACACCCATCAAACATATATGTAACATCTGTCTAGCTAGTGGAATCTTTCCTAATGTTCTAAAAAGGCCAATCGTTGTGCCAGTATATAAATCGGGTGATAGAGACAGTGTTTCCAATTATAGACCAATTGCTTTATTGCGATGTTTATCTAAAATTATTGAAAGGGTCATTAACATCCGCTTGCTTAAATTTCTAGAGCCCAAAAATCTTTTGTCCTGTAATCAGTATGGGTTTAGGGAAAACAAATCCACATCTGATGCAATCGAACACCTTGTTAGCCATATAAGCAGAAAATTAAATAAAAAATACTAATGCATTGGAGTTTTTTTTTAGATATGGCAAAGGCTTTCGACACTGTATCTGTTCCTAAGTTATTAAATAAACTCGAAAGTATGGGAGTTCGGGGGGTGCCGCTCGAATTATTAACTGATTATTTATCTAGTAGGAGTCAGGCAGTAAAAATCAATAATTTAATAAGCGATTATGCACCAATACACTTCGGTGTTCCACAGGGCTCTGTCTTGGGCCCTACACTATTCCTTATTTATATAAATGATTTATGTAATGAAAATCTTATAAATGCAGAAACTGTTACTTTTGCTGATGACACTGTTGTTATATTTCACGGTACCACATGGAGCAACGTAAAAAGTGTAGCTGAAAAGGGTTTAGCTTCTATTATTCAATGGCTTAACAGAAATGTCTTAACCTTAAACCTGTCTAAAACAAAATATATATCCTTTTCAATTAATAATAAAGATCAACCACCTCATAACAGTTTTACCTTAAAAGCACATTCA
Organism: Parnassius orleans; assembly: GCA_029286625.1. NCBI lineage: Eukaryota > Metazoa > Arthropoda > Insecta > Lepidoptera > Papilionidae > Parnassius > Parnassius orleans. The sequence goes on along the minus strand of JAGSMP010000498.1, from coordinate 174,488 downwards.
TGCACCCTAGAAACTTCAAATTGTAACTGCCACGAAATAAATTCGGCTACTTCAATAAAATATCTTGGCATTTTAATTGATGCAAACTTAACTTGGAAATCACATATTACCAACCTTACCTCACGACTACGAAAACTCAACACAATTTTTAAAAAAATCAGGCATATTAAAGATTATACGTCGATAAGGGCTGTTTATTTTGCTTTATGCCAGTCCATTACTACATTTGGTATAATTGCATGGGGAGCTGCTTCTAAAACTAATCTAATTCACGTTGAGAGAGCTCAGCGAGCAATTATAAAAATAATTAACTTTAGAAACTTCCGATATCCAACTTCAGACCTTTATAAAGACTACTCCGTGCTTACTGTAAGACAATTGTATATTATAAAACAACACACCAAACCTTTAGAATTATCTAATACAAGAAGGCCTTTTGCTGTCTATAATATTCCTCTCTGTAGAAAAAGATTTGCCCAGAATTTTTTTCCGTACCTAGGACCATTACTATATAACCGTTTAAATAAGATCTTATCTATATCCAAATGCAACAAATTCGTTTGTAAAAAATATATAGATAAATATCTCAAAACGATTGCCTATGAATTAACTGAAAAGTTATTAAGAAGTGTTGAATGATATTTTTATTTTTTATTTTTTGTGTAATTCTTTACTATTTTAAGATATTTTTATATTAAGATTTTTTGATTTTTTTGTTTCATTCTCTACTAATTTAAGATATTTATTGCTTTTGTTTTCTTTATTTTAAGTTGCTCGTTTATATGTGAGGGGTGGCAATCATTGATGAACTTAATATAATAAAATATAGACTTATAAGTACATATAAGTAATTTAATATTATCATTGTCCAAAATTTATACTAAAATGACAATGCTTACTGATAACTTAAGGGTCTGAGATTTGATAATGTAGTCATAACATTTTGAAAACTAAAAACACAATATTTTCTTCATGTGAATGTTTTGGTTATACTATGTACAAACAGGTAGTAAATTTCTGCATCGAATACGATGAACTAGCCCCACTACTCTACCGTCATACAGTTTCCAACTAGTACGGGGGGTAGAAGTCTAATTTGTTGTTGCAAAAAATAGCCAATATATTACAAATATCTACACAAATCTTGAGTACGAATTCACGCATATTATTGTAATTGTAGGCTAAGTCTTGTGAATAAAGAATTATTATTATTATTATTACTAGGTGTCCTGAGTTTGGCCTCGTTTTGTTAGTTATGATGAGACCTTACCTCTGGACTTGATAGAGTAACCTAAATAATAAAATACTTTGATAACTGCTACTGGAACCTCGACGAGGAGAACTAGGTGTCCCGAGTTTGGGCTCGTTTTGTTAGTTATGAATAGACCTTACCTCCGGACTTGATGGAGTGACTTGAAGGTGTACTTCGGTGACTGCTACTGGAACTCTTTGACGAATAGAACTACAATTTACATTTTTTTTTTAATTTTTCACGATCATATGAGCATTATGAGTCGTGCACTTTTGGATTTTCCAAGCTTTTTTTTAAATTGAAATTTGACATAAAATTATCGGAAAATTGGAAGTATAGTAATAATTATAAGGTTTTTAGTGAAAACTTGTGTGTAATTAAAATAATTTTAAAATTTACGTGTAATCATTTTATACGTGATTTTTTTTTAATGCGCTTAAAGCATGCACATCGTTTTTTTTTTGTATTGTATTAGATTCGTTACTAAATTACGCGTCTCTAAATTAAGAGAATGTACTTCAAATGACTAGCTTGCGCCTTTATCGTCCCCTTTACTTCATATACTCGTACTTAAGTCCTTCGCCGCGTGAGTGCAAGAGGCAACTTCAATTTAAAAAAATTAAGTAGGTACAAAAGAAAGTTTGTTGATTAGTTTTTGTTATATAAAAGGTAAGTAATTACACTGTTATTAAAAGTTATTTGCTTATATTTTGTCGCGAATGAAATAAATTTGTCAGAAGTAACTGAAAATGAAATATAAAGTGTGAGTTATCACTATAAATTTGGTAAAAAAAACAAATTTTCATTTTCCACAAAGTCCAATGTGCGAAAATTAAGTTTTATGTTATAATTTCGATATATCGTGAATATTATGGCGAAGTTATTTTCAATAAAATGGCGTTGTCAAAGATAGCTATGATCTATGATTGAATTTTATTATTAACATCGCACGGAGCACCCGCGTTCCGCCGAGATAAAATAAAAAAATGTTCTGTCTTTTTTCCTCCTACTAGTACATTTATCTTATTACTATTACAACAAACACTTACTGTTACAGCCTATTTTACTAAACATAGGCCTTCCCATATAATGCCATATATTTGCCATAGGTGCCACTATGTAACAAGGTACGTGTACCGTGTACTAGAACGGTACACCGACTAGGCATGACGATCTGAAATCGATTAATCGATTAATTGTTCTAAAAGATCGATTTTTTCACCCTGGAAATTCAATTAATTATTTGAAAACTCGCGAAATGACTATGTGCTAAGTTTCTTTCGCCTCTTCTTAATGGATTAATGAATAAAAAGTTACGTTTCTTATCGCTTTGTTGTATTTGTTGGTAGTACAAACCCGAAAACTAAACCAAAGAAGATCGATTTTAATCGATCTTTTGAAAATCGATCTTTTAGAAAAACCGCCATCTCGACCGACTAATCGGCTAGGTTAGGTGAAATTCGTATATTTCAAAATAATAGTAAGGAAGGAAATAAAAATCGACTATTGAAATAAAACTTAATACTGAGCTGTGGAAGCTCAGATGGTTAGCGCTCGCTGTAAATTTCACAGTACGCGAGCAATCCGGGTTCGATCCCCGCCGGCACCAATGAAATTGTTAATTGCAATTTAAGTGCTGATTTACCACGTGCTCGGCGGTGAAGGAAAACATCGAGGAAGCCTGCATATCTGAGAAATAAGAAAAATATATTTCGAAGACACGAAGTTCGCCAACACGCATTGGGGCAGCGGCGGACATTTCCTTGCCCTAAACCCGCTCAGAAATGAGAGTAGGCCTGTGACTAGACTTTTAACTAAATCTAAAATGCATATATAAAGTCACGTTATAAGTCGTCCTAATGCTACAAGTAGTTATCTAACGTGACAAAGTCACGATGATTTTTCACCGTGATAACCGGAATGATGTTCATGGTTATTTAAAATTAACCTTTTCCCTAGTCTTACGGCATCCACAAGGTGATATGGATATTCATGCACCGCCGTTATATGGTAATTGATAATTTCTGAAAACATTTTATTTATCGACAATGTCTTGCAATCGTCGTTTCTCTAGCGCTCACTTGACCTTCATACAAATAATTCAATATTGTAATTGTTGATAATTTTTATTTTAAGATAAAACAGTAAAATTAATAGGCAAAATGACTCTACGTTATTTTTACATTTAACTAAAAAAATATTACCATAGCTCTGACTAAGTTGGTCCCATAGACTTAGAATATAGTGGCTCTGGCGTATATATAGACCAACATAGTGTGCAGGGAGAAGAAAATTCTTATGGCAAAAATGCAAGATAGAAAAGGATACAAATCTCATGACTCTGTAACCGATTTTGAATGACAGATCGGCAAGTCGACACGCAAAAAATAGCTCCTAGATATTTTGTAATTTTTAAAGTGTAATAATGGTTATTTTAGAAAGTAACTTTATAGAAAAAATCCTGATAATTGCACATTTAACAGGTAAATTCTCAAGACGTCGTCAATGTTATGAAGCGTTTATTTTGGTTAAAATTTATGTTATATACTATTTAAAATATAGAATGTTTTCAATTATTTCGTTAATTTTGATATTTTGCAAAGAAAAGTCACGTTCTTGATAATTTGCATGAATTTGGTAAATACATTTTTATACAAAATATTTTACATGTACGCTAGGATTGACTCAACTAATTCAACATTAATGTCGATATTTATCTTGAATGTTTATAATGAATCGATAGACTTGCCCACACAACAAGAAAATAAACTCGGTTTGCGTTTAAAATGTAATTTTATTTTGCCGTTTGTCAAACAGATTCCCTCCGGTTTCTATAATTAGGAAAAAAATGGTTAAGGTTAATTGGACGGGTTGGTTGGAATGTAAAGAAGAACTCAACTTACTATAATTATAAAATAATTAACTTGAAGTTTCTAAAGTTAATTATTTTATAATTGCTCGCTGAGCTCTCTCAACGTGAATTAGATTAGTTTTAGCAGCAGCCCCAATTATACCAAATGTAGTAATGGACTGGCATAAAGCAAAATAAACAGCCCTTATCGACGTATAATCTTTAATATGCCTGATTTTTTAAAATTGTGTTAAGTTTTCGTAGTCGTGAGGTAAGGTTGGTAATATGTGATTTCAAGTTAAGTTTGCATCAATTAAAATGCCAAGATATTTTATTGAAGAATAATTTATTTTCGTGGCAGTTACAATTTGAAGTTTCTAGGGTGCATGAATGTGCTTTTAAGGTAAAACTGTTATGAGGTGGTTGATCTTTATTATTAATTGAAAAGGATATATTTTGTTTTAGACAGGTTTAAGATTAAGACATTTCTGTTAAGCCATTGAATAATAGAAGCTAGACCCTTTTCAGCTACACTTTTACGTTGCTCCATATGGTACCGTGAAATATAACAACAGTGTCATCAGCAAAAGTAACAGTTTCTGCATTTATAAGATTTTCATTACATAAATCATTTATATAAATATGAATAGTGTAGGGCCCAAGACAGAGCCCTGTGGAACACCGAAGTGTATTGGTGCATAATCGCTTATTAAATTATTGATTTTACTGCCTGACTCCTACTAGATAAATAATCAGTTAATAATTCGAGCGGCACCCCTGAACTCCCATACTTTCGAGTTTATTTAATAAATTAGAACAGATACAGTGTCGAAAGCCTTTGCCATATCAAAAAAACTCCTATGCATTAGTATTTTTTATTCAATTTTCTGCTTATATGGCTAACAGGTGTTCGATTGCATCAGATGGATTTGTTTTCCTAAACCCATACTGATTACAGGACAAAAGATTTTTGGGCTCTAGAAATTTAAGCAAGCGGATGTTAATGACCTTTCAATAATTTTAGATAAACATGGCAATAAAGCAATTGGTCTATAATTGGAAACACTGTCTCTATCACCCGATTTATATACTGGCACAACGATTGCCCTTTTAGAACATTAGGAAAGATTCCACTAGCTAGACAGATGTTACATATATGTTTGATGGGTGTTATTATATCTATAGCCTGCTTTATGAATATGGAAGAAAGACCGTCCCATCCAGTCGAGTGTGAGTTTTTAATGACATTATTATTTTGCGAATTTCTTGTTCACATGTGGCAGGAGCATTAAAGATGTTCTATGCGTATTATTTGTATTTGTGGTGGACGTATTTTTGCATGTTTATTGCTGTTAATTATTTCAGTAGCTAGGTTTGACCTATATTAACAAAATAATTATTTACATAGTGAATTGATTCTAACGGACTAGATTTTATATTTAATAATTCACTGAATCCTACTAGTGGCATTTATATTACATATTTGTTTTATAACATTCCATGTCTTTTAATGTCCTCTGTTTTCACTAATCTCCTTTCTTTCATAAATTCTCTTAAGTTTCTTCAATAAATTGTTGCAGTAGTTACGATACCTAGAATATGTTATTTTGAGCACATCATACTTTGGATTCTTCCTGAGTTTTGAATGTAATTTATCCCTAAATTTAATACACCTTAAGAGACCAGGTGTAATCCAAGGTTTAATGTTACGTTTTCGTGAGGACACTTTATAATTTGTTGTATGCTTTTCTAATGTACTTTTATTAAAGTCAAAAATTATGAGTTGCTGTATTCGGGTCATTATTACTAGTAATCATATTCAGTCAATATTGTTTAATTCTGTTAGAGACTTCCCACCGGTCCACTTCGGTCTCCCCCGTGATAATTTTGTAGACCCCGCCAAAGAGTAGTAATATTTATAACCCCCTCAGAACCAAAGAGTATATAATCACTACGTTTACTCAAAACAGTAGATAAGAGTGCTCAGAACAATTATTTTTTACATGTTATTTATAAGAATTATACAACTAAAATTCTAAAAATTTATTAGAATTAGTTTCGTTAAAAAAAGTTATTGCATGCCTTAAGCGCAAAGCGCGTAGGTACGTTCTACTAGCGCCTAAAAATCAAGATTCCAACGTTTTGTTGCATAAAATCGTATCTAACAATCATATTGAACATATAAATTATATAAAAAGCACATTGTCAGAAAGATAAATGATTGTTGAACTTATTAATATTATTTTTAAATCGATTAATTGCTATTTTTACATAAAAAAGTGTTTTTAGTGGCTTATGGTTTTATCAAGTCCGCATGGAGTGGTAAACACGATAACTTTTGAAAATATCAATTGTTTAACTCAATCTATTTTTAAATCTCTTCATCTGTCATGTGGGAAGCCATGGAATATAAATGGCAGTTTAATTTTGTTTTGTTTAGTTACAATTAATTTTTTCGGCTGCGAAATCTCGAAATTTTCGGTGTTTTAGCAGCCTTGTATTAATTTATTTTACTAAATACATCGATATATATGTACTACGTACTAGATTTGGCATTCCGAACATTCACTATGTTCAAATGAACTGTACTGCAATCCGTACACCCTTAATGTCATTTAGTGTGGCTCACAGAACACAATTACTCTCTACCAAGAGAAGAACGCCAACTTCATACTAAAAAACTGAAATACGTGTTTATGAGTGTACACTACAAGCGCTACGGTGGGCGCCCATATAGAACTTTTTTAGCAGGAATTTCAAACCTTGTATTCTGTAACTTTGAACTTTTTATTTAAGGCATATTCGAGTAATTTTGGCTCAAGCCTCACAAACCTATGGGGTAAACTCCCATACATTTGAGAGGTTACACCAAAATTACTCGAATATACTTTAGATTAGTAACTCCTTGTAGAGCTCTTGCCATCAAACTTCATAAGAACATATTTTCCGACTTATGGCAGGCTGTTTGCCTACTCTGCGTAGGTAATGTTAATGTTCCTCTTTTATCATCGAGTACCATTTGTACAGTCAACACTATCCAATATTTGTATTTTTTGTTTTGAGGATACACTTTTCGTTAAACTTTTACGTTCTTGCATTGTTTTATACTCCTCTGTAACTTCTCATATGTCTGCATCTCTTCTCATATGTCGATCTGGCTCACTACATGCTTACCTATTGAAGACTGCATCTCAATTGTAACCAGGAAGCTAGAAGAATACAACATGCCTACAGAATATGCATTACTATTAAAACATTGCATACGTGGTAGAGCCATGCTGCAGCTATATTAGTAGTATAGTTGTAGCACGAATGGGTCAGCTCGACCGGGGAAGGACCACGCTCTCACAGAATACCAGCGTAAAATAGCAGCTTAACGCTGCTGTGTTTCGTATGGTGAGTGTAGAGAACCGGAGACCCTTTTTACTGGAAAGAGGCATTCCATCTTAGTCCTCACGGGTGACAACGCATCTGCATTTTGATTCGTAATCGAGGATAGATGTAAATGTCTATGGGCCACAGCAACCACTTACCATCAGGTGGACTGTGTGCTCGTTTGTCACCCTATCCTATAAAAAAAAAAAAACATCTGGCTATCTATTGTGGAAGGAGGAGTTCTACAAGCAAGTAGATGGCGTAGCAATGGGTTCACCCGTATCTCCCATAGTCGCCGACATATTCATGGAGGACTTTGAGGAGAAAGCCCTTCTTACTGCTCCTGTATATCCAAGATTCTACAAGCGGTACGTAGACGACACTTTCACAATTTTACCATCTGACAAAGTAACTGCATTTTTAAACCACCTTAATTCCATAAATTCTAAAATACAATTCACAATGGAGTTAGAGGCAAACAATTCTTTAGCTTTCCTAGATGTTTTAGTCATCCGAAATCCTGATAACACTATTGGTCACACTGTGTATAGGAAAAAGACCCATACCAACCGATATTTAAATGGTGAATCGCACCATCATCCATCACAGTTAGCTACCGTGGGAAAATCTTTGTTTCAGAGAGCACGAGGGATCTGTGACAGAAAACATCTGGCCGCCGAGCTTCAGCACGTCGAGCAAGTATTGCAAGGCAACAAGCTTCGGGTCCCGCGCCTACGTCACAGTGACCGAGTGAAGCCGGCCACAGTCGAGCGTGTGCCTGCTGCAGACAAGGTTGGCTACATTTTGAAGCGAGCTTCTATTAAAACATACTTCAAGCCGCCGAAGATTAGTCAATTTTACCATCCGTCAAGTGTAATATCCTCTACAAGATGCAGGAGTGTACAAGCTTGATTGTGAATGTGGTCTCTCTTACATAGGACAAACAAAAAGATCTATTAAAACCCGCGTGAAAGAACATATAGCTGACGTGAGGCACCGACGCTCTGGGAAGTCTGCAGTCTGTGAACATGTTCAAGATCGTCCCCGTCATTACATCAGATTTGATAGACCACAAATCCTCGCAAGAGAACACCGATTCCTACCAAGGATGATACGCGAGGATATTGAAATAAAAAACATCCTAATTTCAATAGAGAAGATGGATGGGTGCTGCCATCTGCTTGGGATCCTATAATTAACAAAATTAAATCCAAACCCAAGCATACCACTGCAAGACTTCAAGATACTGTAAGCTCATTCTGCGTAGATCAGACCAAAATTAATATTCAAAAACTGAAGGTAGCCGGGCTAACTATGACATTAGGACGTCAAACACCTCAGTTCCCCCGTGACCATGAGTGCTGTAAAGCACCCGAAACGTCGGAATCAAAATTAATAAAATTAAACGCGATAAAATCCGTAAAAATAGTTTTATTCAATGTGTAGTGTTCGCGTAAATATAAGAAATCCATTTCTCGTTCTTATATACGTTCTTGTTTTCTTTTCTCCTTTTCCAGTTCTTTTATGTTTTTATCCCATTGCTTTTTCTCATGAAATTCTTTCCAAGCTTTGCCCGTGATCATCATCATCATTACAGCACATCACAAGTCCACTGCTGAACATAGGCCTCCCTAAAGGAATGCCACAAAGCACGGTCCTGAGCCACCTGCATCCATTAACTTCCTGCATGTCTTATCAGGTCGTCACTCTATTTAGTAGGGAGGAGCCCTACACTTCGCCTTCCGGTACGAGGCTGCCACTCGAAAACCTTTCTTCCCCATCGGTTGTCGGTTCTTCGAGCTATAGAGCTATATGGCCGGCCCATTGCCACTTCAGCTTAATAATCCGGTGGGCTATGTCGGTTACTCTGGTTCTACTGCGGATATCCTCGTTTTCAGTCTATCACGCAGAGAAACCCCGAGCATAGCAATCTCCATAGCTCACTGAGCGAACTTGAGCTTCTTCATACGGCTAACAGTGAAGGACCACGTCTCAGATCCATAGGTCATCACTGGCAACGCGCACTGGTTGAACAATCTTCTTCTGAGGTTTTGAGGTATACCTACCAGACGAAAATATGTGTCGTAATTTCCCGAACGCTGCCCAGCCGAGTTGAATCCGTCGATTGACCTCTCGGTCGAAGTTGGACTTACCTAGTGAAACTATTTGTCTCAGGTAAACATACTCGTCAACAACTTCGAGCTTAGTGCTCCCAACAACTACCGGCATAGGTGTGACATGGATCACATGATCTTTGCTTTGTCCATGTTCATATTAAGACCTATCTGTTGGGAGACACTATTGAGGTCATTGAGCATAGTGCTTAGGTCCTTCAGTGATTCTGCCATGTACTCGCCATTGACGTCAATACCGTATCCTTTCCAGTCCAGTACCTTGAAAACGACTTCCAATGCAGCGGTGTTACCGGGATATAACGTCACCCTGTCTTACACTTCTGTGCAGTTGGAAAGGTTTCGTACTCTGGTTATATACTCGGATAGCCATCATAGCCCTACTGTACAAACACTTCAGCACTTCGATATACCGACAGTCAACTTGGCACCGCTGAAGAGACTGCAGCACCGCCAAAATTTCGTCGGCTTTCTCATAGTCCATATAATAATAATAATAATAATAAAGCCTTTATATTACCATGCAATTTACATACATACAAAAAACAAGATTCCAAATTGTTGTTGTTTAAGACATGTCCCCGCTCCGGATATAGGCTTCCTCCAACTGTTTCCATTTGTACCTGTTTTGCGCTTTCAACATCCAATCTCTACCGGCTATTCTTTGGATTTCATCGATCCAGCGATCTTTAGGTCTCCCTTTACTCTTTGTTCCGCTTGGGCCCATCCATTCGGTGACTCGTTTCGTCCATCTTCCATATGTAATCCGGGCTATGTGCCCCGCCCATCTCCACTTAAGCTGTTGTGCGTGTTGTCCTGCATCTATTAATTTAGTTTTCCTGCGAATATCCTCGCTCTTACGTTTATCAAGGAGATTAATGCCTAGGATACTTCGTTCCATAGCGCACTGGCACGATCTTATTTTATTTTTTATTTTCTTTAAAAAAATCCAAGTTTGTACTCCATATTACAGACAGGGCAGCAAACACGAGTCTATCACCTTTTTTTTGAGCTTTAGTGGGAGTTTTGCTTTTAACATTTTTTTGAAGCTCCAGTATTTCCTCCAATTCATGTTGATACGGCGCTCTAGTTCGTCTTCGTGTCTTGTTTTCTTGAATGAGATTTGTTTCCCAAGATATACATAGCTGTCCACATACTCTATCGCTGTTTCGTTTACTATTATTGGTCTTTGTGTACTGTTTGTAGTAACTTTTATTTTTAACGTATTCAATTGTAAGCCTATTTTTTTTGCTGGCGTTGTTTAGTTCTAATATCATTGTTTCCAGCTCCTTCGATGTTTTTGCAAATATGACTCCACTATCCACTATCCCATAGTCCACATACCCAAGACAAAGTGGCAGATTGTGCTCTTCGGTCTTCTGTACAATATGCCGAAGGATATGTATGTGGTCTATGGTGCAAAAGCCTTTTCGAAAACCAGCTTGTTCGGGAGGCTGGAAGTCGTCGAGTCTGCGTGCGAGACGATCCGTAATGACTCTCGAAAACAGCACGTAGACGGAAATCGGTCTGTAGTTCTTCAAGAGAGCATTGTCGCCTTTCTTGAAGAACAAGACCACCACACTTCTGCTCCACGCCTCCGGAGTAGTTCCACCATGTAGGACTTAAGTACCGGTTTTCCACTCGCTTTCAGAAGCTCCGCTGTAATTCCATCCTCGCCCGTTGACTTTCCGTTTTTAAGGTGCCGAGAGCCATTCTAATCTCGTTCAGACTGACGTCCGGGATATCATCGGAATAAAGTCGGATAAGACTTGCTCTTGGATCGTTACTCACACTTGCGTGTGGCTCCAACGATGACGTGTACAGCTGCCCATAGAACCTCTCAAGCTCACTCAAAATCTCAGGTGTCCCGGAAACGATGCTGTCACATTCAGTCTTCAGCTTCGACAGTTGGCTCTTTCTGGCAGATAGATCTCTGGCAAATACTTTGGAGCCCTGGTTCCGCTCGATCGCTTCTTCAATACGATATACAGATAGTATCAAAGTGGCGTAAGTCCCGCCGCATGCATTTGGAGATCTGTCTTAACAGTTGCCTCTATGCTGTTAAATCTGCTGAAGACTGCAGCTTCATTTCCCGTCTAACAGCCATGAGATTAAGATTGTGATCGGAGAGTATTTGTGTTTTTCCGCGGCGGATCTTGCAGAACTTAGCTCCGACCGCATGGACAGTTTTCACGAGCTTGTCATTCATATCGTCCACTGCACTGCAATTTTATAGGCACTGAAAACGGTTTTGTAACTCGAGCTGAAAAGTTTCGGCTACCAAAAACGTAGTAATAACGTGATTTTCTTGTTCGGAGTAACTTGCGCTATTACTTCATTTTGAGATATAATAATCTCTTTATCTTCAGTTTTTGAGTATGATTTTCCCATGGTTATAACTTTCTAAAACCGCCAGCACAGTAAGCGTCAGTCAAAATAATAAATTCACGTCAAACATTTTAGCTAACTTGAAGCACCGAGGCACACAGTAATCCGCCCGGTCTGCACTTCTCGCCCGCTACGCTATCAGTTCCCGGAACGCGCATGACATGGTCGCCATGTAATATTTTGAGGTTTGAATTAAACACACGCGCTTGATCAAGAAGTTTATTGATCACTGACCTAAATAAATCAGTAACTTAACTTATATACTAGCATTGTAATACTACTTCAAACTGAAAATACCGCGGTTGCCAACCCACCAGCATGGCAACTATGGCAAATATGACGCAATCCATGGGGGGAGCCTATGTTCAGCAGATAACTTTTAAAGGCTGTAACGGTAACGATAAATGTCGAAACGAAAAAAGAAAAACATAAAGTCTCATTTAAATAAAAAAAAAACATGAAGGTCTATAATTACATGATGCTCAGTTCGGGTTTAGGGCTGAACTATCAACGGAGAGCGCAATACTGTGTCTCAAGCAGACTGTGCGGTACTACACGGACAGGAAGACTCAGGTTTATGCGTGTTTCCTGGATTTGTCTAAAGCCTTCGACCGAGTGTCTTATAAAATCCTATGGCAAAAATTAAAACGGGAAAGTAGCTTGAGACCAGAGTTGGTTTCACTGTTGAAATATTGGTACGGTAACCAGACTAACACAGTTAGATGGGGTAACACCTTAAGTGATCCCTACAAACTAGGGTGCGGAGTGAGGCAGGGAGGGCTGACGTCACCCAGGCTGTTTAATCTCAGCAGAGCAGGTGTCGGTTGCTCAATAGACGGTGTATCCATGAATAATTTTAGTTACGCGGACGACATGGTTCTGTTGAGCCCCTCAGTCAGCGGGCTTCGAAAGCTGTTGAAAATTTGTGAAGCATATGCCGAGGAGACTGGACTCAGTTACAACTCAAAAAAGAGTGACTTTATTGTCTTTAGAGGTAAAAACAAACCACTTGATTTCACACCACGTATCCAGCTATGTGGGATTCCTCTGAGACAAGTGGAGTTTAAGTACCTCGGACATATTGTAACTGAACGCCTGGATGATGACAGTGACATTGAAAGAGAGCGCCGAGCGCTGTCGGTCCGGGGCAATGTGTTAGCTCGCAGATTTGCACGTAGTACGACTCAAGTCAAGTTAACTTTGTTCAAGGCGTATTGCCAATCCTTTTACACGTGCAGTCTGTGGACAGACTATACGCGGCGGGCCTACAGTGCTCTGCGTGTTCAGTACAACAATGTGCTGAGGGTGATGTTGAGAAAGCCTCCACTGCAGTGCGTCGGCTATGTTTGCGGATGCTCGTGGACGACTTCTACGCGATCATGCGCAAGCGTGCCGCGTCCATGATGAGCAGGCTATTGAGCAGCTCCAACACCCTTCTCAGCACATTGGCTGTGAAGCTGGATAGCCCGCTCTGGTGGGCTTGGAATGGTGCACACACCAGCACCAGGAGAATTCCACCTGGAGTTCGCTATGTGAGACTGGGGTAGGTTAAGCTACTAATATAGGATAAGTACTACCGGGTGGGCCAGAAAGAATTGCGAATTTGAAAAATCATTAAAAAAACTAAGTACAATTCACATACAAATTTTATTTCTATAAAACTGACATCTGGGAAATTCATTTCTTAAAATAACGTCATCCAGGTGTGCACCATCGCGCTGCAAACATTCTTCGAATCTGAACCTTAAATTGGTAAAACTCGCTGGCACATTGCACGGGAATAGCTGCCATTTCTTCCCGGATATTGGTCTTCAACTCATTAATTGTGGCTGGGGTATTGAGTAGACTCTATTTTTAGGTATCCCCACAAAAAAGTCCAGTGGCGTTAGATCCGGACTTCTAGGAGGCCATGCAATGTCACCTCGGCGCGATATCAGTTTCAGCAAACATCTCGTTGACGACCTCCAAAGAGGCATTAGCTGTATGGCATGTCGCACCATCTTGTTGAAACCATGTTGCACGATTATAGGCTTCAAATTGTTGCAGTTGTTGAAAGAAAAAATCCCTTAACATGGCTATGTATCGGTTAGAATTTACAGTGACAGATTGGCCTTGTCGATTTTCGAAGAAGTAGGGTCCGATAATTCCGTGCGCTGACATGGCCGCCCAAACGGTTACTTTCGGCGAATGCAGAGGCTTTTGATGTTTTGCACGAGGGTTCTCTGCAGCCCAGTAACGGCAATTCTGTTTATTCACATGCCCATTTATGTGAAAATGGGCTTCATCGGAGAACAGAATATTGTTGAAACTCCGAAAGCGTTCCAACATTGTTTCAACAAAAGCTCGTCGTAAAATTGGATCATTTGGTTGTAATTCCTGCACAAGTTGAATTTTATACGGGTGCAATTTCAGATCTTTCAACAAAATGCGACGCAAAGATGTTCTGGATACCACAAGTTCGGCTGAACGCTTTCGAGTCGATAGAGCAGGATTACGTTGAACTGAAGCTCTAACTTGTTCAATTGTGTCTTCCGTTCTTGTTGACCTTGGGCGTCCCGCAGGCTTCTGTTTGAGAGTCGAACCAGTAGCTTCGAACTTTCTGACCCACGATCGAATCACACTTTCCTTCGGACACTGATTTAGGTCATGTAATCCAAAGTCACGCCGAACAATAGCGCACGAATCGCGATTTTTGTAATAATGTTTAACGCAGAATGCACGTTGCGCTCCGGTGAAGTGATCCATCGCAACTAAATTTCCGATAACCGAGCTACTTAACCCCACCACCCGCGCAGTCCTCTCTAAAGCTTTAAACGCAAGAGTGTTTTTAAAATCGTACGCCTTTCTGGCCCACCGGTATTTTAACTAACATTTTAATATTAACTTCCATTTTAATTTATACTAACATTAGGCTAAGTAAGTTTTACTAACAATCTATGACTATTGTTGGTCGAAATAAAGGATTTATTATTTATTATTATTATAATTATATTTATAGTCTGTTTCCACTAACCCATTCCATTCCCATTTGGTGTTTATCTTAGGTTCAATTTTTTTTGTTTTTGAATTAGCTTCTTCAGAATAAATTCAGTTTCAATTAGCACATAAGGCACGGAAAGGTTTTTTCTCGTTCTATAATTATATAAGAGATTCACAAAAAAATTATTTTTATCTTGCACACTTTTGTATTTATATAAAACACCTTTACATAATATTGTACATATTTTATCAGATAGCTGACGAAAGAGGTTTTGCTCCAGCGTGTATTTTCATATGCCTTAACAAACAACTTTTTGTAATACATCTATATTCACAGATATTACACGAAAAAGGTTTTTCTCCGGTGTGTATTTTCATATGGGTTTGCAAACGACTTTTTGTAACACATCTATATTCACAGATATTACACGAAAAAGGTTTTTCACCGGTATGCATTTTCAAATGTATTTGAAAACGACTTTTTGTAATACATCTATATTCACAGATATGACACGAAAAAGGTTTTTCTCCGGTATGTATTTTTGTGTGTTGTTTCAAATTAGTTTTTCTTGTGCATTTATATTCACAGACATTACACGAAAAAGATTTTTCGCCGGTATGTTTTTTCATATGTATTTGTAAATCACTTTTTGTGATACATCTATATTCACAGATATAACACGAAAATGGCTTTTCTCCGGTATGTATTCTCATATGTATTTGCAAACTACCTTTTCTATTACTTCTAAATCCACAGATATAACACGAAAAAGGTTTTTCACCGGTGTGTATTTTCATATGCCTTTGCAAACTACTTTTTATATTACATCTAAATTCACAGATATTACATGAAAAAGGTTTTTCTCCTGCGTGTATTTCCTTATGCGTTTGCAAACTCCGTTTTGTATTAGATTTAATTTCACAGATATTACACGAATAAGGTTTTTCTCCGGCGTGTATTTTCATATGCCTTTGCAACTCACTTTTTTTATTACATTTATATTCACAATTATTACAACAGAACATTTGTTTAGCGACGTGCACTTTCAGATGTGCTAAAACGCAACGTTTTTGAGATGTTTTAAATTCGCAAATATTATAATTAAATATTTCTGTTTGTTGTGGTACTGGAGTTTGTTCAACTTGTGTCGGAATTGCAGTGGTGTCTGAGTTCTTTTGCGTCTTATGACTGTATGAAATGTGTTTGGCGAGAATGTCTTTTTTTGAATTATTTTTATTACAACCATCACATTCAAAATCAAGGTTTTCTTTATGAACATCGTTTATGTTACAATCAGTAGCATTTGATTTAATCTTCTTCTCGGACGGTTCTGAAAAATTATTTTTCGGTATGATGTACTGTTCTAAAATACACACGAACTAAATGGGTCATTCTATGATAAGAGGTTTTGTTTCCATAGAGGATGCGGCCAAGAAGAAAAGTTGGAATTTTTTGATTAAACACATATCTTACGACTTTATTTCCTTTTATGCACACATGCACGTGAGGGCAAGTCAATTTTTACATATTTAGTTACTTTTTGAAAAGCCAGGGTAAATACATTGGGCAGGGGAGAGACTTGGACATACTAAAACAATTATTAAAATGAACTTTTATTAAACATTGTACTTAACTTATAATTAGAGTATCATTTTTATATTACAGCCTTTCTTTAAATCTTAAACTAGAGCTTCTTTAGTGTCTGAGACAAAAAAATATTCGAGTTTTTTGTCACAGACACTAAAGAAGCTTATTTATTAGTAAATTAAGAAATAAATGCAATATAAATTAAGTGAATAACATAAATTTTACGACTCACCAGAGGAGAGACACATTGACCTTGCAAAACAACTGCACCGCACTGTTGCGTCGGGCCAACTAAACAATGACAGCGATTTAACGCCTCGTTTGTTCAATGTTACCTAACTTCTCGTTGATGCGTGTCCTTGAGGGCTAATTCGAATATGGCCGCCTAATATTTCTGTTTGTTTTAGCGGATCGAAATTTGCCAGGGTAGATACACAAAAAAGCGGGACAAAACTAAAGTTTGAAAATTATTGAAAATAAACAAATATTTTTGTATTTTTCCTTTATTATACTAAAGTATACTTATTTAAATTTGTGTTAAATATACTTTTACTGGGCATTTGCAACAAAGAAGGTATGTAATGTCCGCATGTTTAACCAAAAACGTCAAGAGGACAAACCAGGGTAGAGACTTTTTCAGACTTTAATACGTAATTTTAGGAAAACGTGCTTTAATTGAGCGTTCAATCATAATGCTATTTATAAAATACATTAAGATGCTCCGATTTATTGAATAAAATTACAACAAATAGAATTAAAAATCTCCTTAATAATTATTGCCGTGCATATTATCTGTTATCGTAGAATCACCCAAATATTTTATTTATTGTAAGACATTGCATCTTTACTGTAAGACACCATAAACAGTTTACAATGGGCGGAGTTTATGCCTTGTGGCATTCTCTATCAGTTAACCCAGGTAGAAATAGAGAAATTATAATATTTTACATAATTATACTAAATAATGTTGCTAGATATAAAGTATTTTAGCCAATTACTCCGAATAATGTCTCTAATATACATTTTTGGACGGAAAGAATGGTTCTTCTGACCATGTTATAATTACATTAATGTAATAATCGCTGTTTTGAATTCCACATAGAACTAGTATTATACACACAGTACAGTCGAAGTTGGCGTGTAAGTGCGGAATAAGAGAATTCACATCATTACATTTTGTCCCGTGCGTTTGGTAAGAGGCTACTATGGGTTTGCCAGAAAAATCTGATGGCTTCCGACAGATGGCGGTATAACCACCTCGTTTACTTCAGATGTAAAATATGCAGACCGGCGACAGGCAACATTGTCAGAGATACTCACGTCTGGTTCTGCGATCGTCAATCCTATGCTAAGCATGACGCTCAGTGCAAATCCTCGCTACACCGGGAGAGATCCTTCCATGTTCAGAAGTGGAAGTTTACGGGAAGATTAAGATAGAGGAATTATTTGTAAGTCATACAAAGATTCAAAAAAGTCCTGGTAGATCAGGGGCTAGGAGTTTGCCGTAAAATTTCGAAGTACGTTAGCAAACCAGGTTCGTTCTTCACCGGCACCCATAAAGTAGTTAATTTTGTATGTATTTATGTAGAAATTAAAAAGAAACAAAAAATAAAATTAAAAAAAACTAAATTAAAAAATGTAGGCGAATGAGGATCATCCTCAGATGTACTCATAATGGATGGCGCAAATATGCGTGCGTTACAACATAAATACAAGAAAATAGCAGATCGTTAGCAATTCATCGCAAATATATGTATGGTACGATTCCCGATGATGTCTTTTCTCAAAAATCCTATTAACAACAACGGTTGCCACGTTACCACAGATACGACGCTTCGCTAGAGTAAAACCTTTGCTCTCGATCTATATATTCTATAGTCGTCATATTATATACATATAGTATTTTATAGTCGTGCCGACACGGCCAATCCTGACATGCGACCGTCTTCGGGCGTGTATCTTCATGAATTCCTGTAACAAACACTATTAATCACCACTTTTTCCGCTCGTCTATCCTGACATGAATAGGTACACTGTCTCTATCTTTCGACAATTATATACACATACGCACGGCGATTACGTCTGACCTCATGCAAAGTAACACTAGCTAAGGCGTCGTTTTGACCAGCCATCATCTCGTAGACAACGTGAACCGGACAACTAGCTCTCTACCCGTCATCTCATATAACGACAACTACATAGCTCAGTGAGCGACAGCGTCGCTTTGACCAGTTATCATCTCATATATGGACCGGACAACTGGCTCTTTCCACTAAGCACACACAGACACACAGCTCTTTGTACAGCTTGCACGGCACTATTAGCATCGATAGAAGATATACGCTTTAACAACATATACTACCTTGTAGATATACTAACATGCTCAATCACACAATAATTAAAAGCGTGGGTCCCTTCGACCACGCATGGAGCGGACGGCACCTTCCTCTCAAGCCATCACATACAGCTGCAAACTAGTATGTCCCTACGATCAACCTCTCGGATCTGGTCCGGACGATACTGTTACCTGTACTCAGTTCGACCAACCTGACTGGACCGAACGGCACTGTCCCTTCGACCAATGTAACTCCACAATTCATAAGCCAGTACTACACGAATGTGTCCTTTCAACCTTTCAACCAGGCGCGCGGCCTGGTTCGGTACGACATTGTCCCTTTGACCAGCTTCATACAAATCCAACCTTCAATATCAAACACCAATTCTGTCGACCACACAATATTCAGAGCAAAACTGCTACACTCATCAACACATTAGAACACAAAAAGGCCACTCATTCTCTCAATTTCGAACTTTAAAATATTACTCCATGTAAATTATATTTCGCATGAACATAAAACTGAGATAACAAATCCAGTAATAACTTTATCAGGCATGATTGTTTTAGGAATTTACACGATGAGGGATCATGACCGAAGACCAGTTTCAGACTCTGTTTCTTTAACTCTGATTTCGTTACTAAAGGACATGCCATTTTAGTAAACTTAAGCTCGGTGAGACAATTAGCTGCATGATCTTTTAATGCGATTGATGATTTCATTTGTTAATGGCATTAACAAATGAAATCATTTTCTATCTAAGCATTTATTTTGTGCAATAATTTTTACTGCATTACACCATCCCTCTATATCCGAGTTTGTATGATCTGGTATAAATGCAAAAGTTGTGTTGATTTTTTTTTACTCACGGTGGACATTTGCGGCATAGCTAATACTCGTGATGATAAAACGCCCCCTTTACGTCCACATATGTACCTACGCATACATGCATTAAGGGTACTTAACAAAACATACTTTGTATAATAATAATTACGGAGTAATAACACTTTTGGTCACTCTTCTCGCCAAGTTTTCCCGAAAAAATCATTATGTATAGTGTGCCAAGGCACAGAGAAATCACTTAAGTTATTTATTTGATTACACTCCGAAGTTATTTAACATTATTGAACAATTTTATGATAAGTACGGTTAATTATTAGTTTTAGGGGCCTTTAACTTGTATTCGTGTTCCACAGCTGTTAGTAATTATTATGAATACTTTCAAACTTTTTGTGGATTTACTCAGAGTAATAGAGTAGGTAAGTGCAACGATCGTCAGTTAGATCTACATTGGCAGAGAAAGAGCGTGCCGCCCACCGAGATCGAGATCTCGGGAAGTACAAATATGCGCCTGAGCCGGCACTCCAACTCAGCAGGCTCTGCTACACCAGTTAACACACACGCACCACTACGTTGGAACTTTAATAAAGCCGACTTTTTGTCATTAAATTCCTTAATTGCGGCCGCAGATTAGACTACTTTATATGAGTTAGACTTTGAAATTAGCTTAGAATATGTTTATTAAATTATCAATTCTGCTATGGATGACTGCGTTCCGAAAAAAAAAGCAAAGTCATGTAAACTCAAGGTACATTTACCCGGAGTGGTACACTGTTGAAATAATTCGCAACATAAGATTGAAGGCTTTTCTGCATAAACGGTACAAGGCCAGTATATCGAGAACTAATTATGACGCGTTTGCTCGGTGTAGGGATAATGTAAAGAATAGGATAGGACTTGCACAGGAACAATATCAACAACGTGTTCAAAATCAAATGTTGAAAGATCCAAAATCTTTTTGGAATTTTGTTAAAACCAAAAGACGTAAGAGAAGTCCACAATTGATTTTGAAAGACGGGGAAGCGTTGTCTGGTCAACAGTGTGTTGACGAGTTCGCGGAGTATTTTTATTCTGTTTTTGTTTGGAGTGGCCGGAGTTGGATGTGAACTCCGCTATAGTAGGAGCAGGTAGCGGAAACGGAGCGGCGCGGGTACATTTGGACCAATTACAATTGGTAGACGTATGTCGTGCGCTTTAAGAACTTAAGCCCAATTTGTAGGTCATAATATCGCTTCGTTTCGCTACTACATAAGTATTTATCCACTATATATTATTTTATATTTTCTTTCGCTATTTGAGGATATCTCAAGGCCGGGGGGATGTTCACGCCACTTTGCAACTACCGCCTAACGTTTATGCCCATTCCCGGTTTTCCTATCTACCTACTTTTATGCCCAGCATGTGCACTCGTGTGTTAATACGGGGTTCGCACAAGTTCGTAAGTCGCGCAACTGACCGCACCGTTATATCTCGCATCGTCGCCTCGCGCAGTGGTGTAATTTAGATATTGAACTATACAAGAAAACAGCAAGTGTATAGACATTTGCAATAACACTATATTTCGCGAAAAATCTGTGAAAGTTATATCTCTCTCCAGTCGTGTTGGATTAACGTCCCATCGGACAAAGAGAGTGGGAATAGACAGTGTAAGAAAGATGACGATGACATAGGTAAAAGAATGTTGTCTTATAAAGTTTGCAAGCTTTTCTTTGACTTAATGCACCTGATCTCATTTTATTAATTACTTCTTCCATTCCTTTTTTGAGGCATAGTAATATTATTATATACACATTAAATGAAGGTAAACTGAAAAAAAAAATCCGTTTTAGGTCGTTGCCCAAAGTTATCACGTAAATAAACAATAAATAAATGACATAAAACTGCAACCACTCACCGATTTCTAGTTCACTAAATACAAAATATTTCAAATTTAACTCGGCCTTACTTTAAACACGCAGCAACGAGCCTAATGAGATCAGCTGTTTCAATTGACACATTAAATATAGTGACTGTCAATATACTTTTTTTTGTGTCTATGGATTTTGTCTTTTTCGGCGGTAGGTGAAGAAAAAGTTAACACATACGTAAAATTTTAATTTGTATTTTAAATTAACTTATACAATATTCTACATAATTTGTTACATATTTGAGTGCTAATTAACACCATTTTCTTGGTAATCGCATTTGTACAACTGTGTATATGTGAATTCATTCCATCTAAATACACCACCTGCCAGCATATTACACACACTTGGATTTCATATATCTTGGCACAACACAATGTCTCAACTTGATGAGATTAGAACTGCACAGAACAGTTTGGAGGAATGCTTTTCAAAAAGGATGGCCGAACTGGAAGCACAGTTACACACGGGGGGACCCGCCAAGGACACGGTTGCAAAGGTGGCTGAGGAGTTTCGAACCTTCCGTGAACTCATGTTCTCTATGCTCGGTATGCTCCGTAAACAAATTAATGAGTGCTCCCATATGGTTGACGCTATTGAGACCAGGCATCGACGAAAGGCTCTCCTTTTCTTGGGTGTTGCTGAAAAGGAGAAGGAGGACTGCAAGGCTACAGTGCTAAGTATAATCCACAAAATGGAGTTGAAGGACATCACAGCATCTTGCATTAGTGTCTGCCACAGGATTGGAGTAGCCACCAAAAATCGTCTCCGGCCAATCCTAGTTCGATTTGTTAGCGTTGACTTCAGGTCATCAGTATGGAGGGTGAAGTCTAGACTGAAAGGTTGTCCAGTTTCAGTAAAGGAGTTCTTGACAAAGTCTCGGCAAACTGTTTTTGGCAAAGCCCGTCAGCATTTCGGCATGCGTGCATGCTGGACCCAAGATGGAGTAATTGTGGTGAAAGTTGCAGATGGATCCCGGCATAAAGTCACTACCTTAGATGAGCTGACTACTCTTACGCAAAAACACCCTAAGGCGGCTGCTGAATCCTCAACTGGAGGCGAGCGCATTGCAGGAAGCATTTTATCGTCGCAACCCAATTCTAAGCCACGTAAATAACTACGCATTATTGCGTTTTATTGTCTTAATTCTCCTTTTTCCTTTTACTACAACTTTAAATTTATTCAATATTGTAGTATTACTTAGTAGTTATTATTACTTTCTATCCACTGTATTAAAACTTGTTTTGCTTTTATGTAACCTTAAGCTTCTTTCTTTCTCATTTATTTACATTTTTTTTAAATTAGTTAATTTCTAATTTTAATATAGTTTTTCGTTTTACATCATTTATTAAAACTTGTATATTTTCACTTTAAATTTTAATTACATTTTAGGTTAAGTTCTACTTTGTTTTGGTATTGTTGTTTTGTTTTGGTTATATTTTGTCCATAGATTAATAGATTCGTAGCAAGTGCATAGTGCAAGTTAATTTTCGGTCGCTGGGAAGGTTTTTTTTCTTTATTAATACATGATCATGGATACAAAGTCCTTTGGACACAGTATATTTGTCGTCTATGAGACACTTCTCTATGATACTTTTTATTTGTTCTAAGTTCTGCTATTTACTATTAGTAATCTTAACGTAGTTTAGTTGTAGTTGTCTTGCAAATCATTTTATTTTTATTGTTTTGTGTATTATATTTGTCTTTAATTTTGAGTGTGTTAGCTGGCGGGTGGTGCAGGGATGGCAGTTTAGCAATCGAAATTATTACAATTTTTTACGTTATATAATTTTAATTATACTAATTTATTTATTCTTATAGTTTAGGTCTATATTATTTATTTATTTTATATATTCTATTACATATAGATGAGTTCCGATGATGATTCTTTTCTTTCTGCCAACGAGTTTTCTTCATCAAATGACAGTTATTGCTCTATTACTGAAACGCTAGATTTTGTGCGACATAAATTGATGAATCCCGCTCCTTGTTTAATGTTTGCCACATTAATGCACAAAGCGTACCTAGTCATTACAGTGATCTGATTGAGGCTTTCTCTGACGCTGATGTTCATGCCGTCTTGATTTCGGAGACTTGGCTTAAGCCCCATCTTCCTTCTACCTCTTACCCTCTCTCTGGCTTCAGTTTGATACCCAACGATCGAGTTGATAGGAGAGGGTAATGCTATATATCTTCGTTGTGACTTTTCTTATAAAATTCTAGCTTCTTCTTCCCCCTATTATACTGCATCTGCAGAATTTCTTTTCCTTGAAGTTTGCGTAAAAGGAACTAAATTAGTACTTGGCGTTGTCTACTGTCCTCCTTCTGTCGATTACTTCTCCAGTCTTGAAACAATTCTGGAATCCTTGGGGTCGGAATACTCACATCACATCATCATGGGCGATTTTAATACAGATCTCCTCACTCCGCACTCAACCCGTTCCTTTAAGCTCCTTCAAATTGTCGAGTCGGTTGGCCTTCGTTTTACCTTTAAGCCACTCACCACAATATTGATGTGGAGGATACCTGGCTTGACTTAATCCTTACCTCTGCTCCTTCTCTTGTCTTCTGCCACGGTCAACACTTTGCACCTGCTTTCTCCTATCATGACCTCATTTTCCTTTCTTACGTCCTTAAACCTCCTAAACCTCCAGCTAAAACTCTACATGCGTTGTTTTGGTCGCTTGATGTTGAAAAGCTTTGTATGGATGCATCCAAAATAAACTGGAACAGCGGTTTCTGCACCCACTGTGGACGAAAAAGTTGGGGCTTTGAATGAAGCTATCCTTAGATTATATGACATTCTCCCATTAAAAAAGTGAAGCTAAAGCGTCCACCTGCGCCTTGGATGACGATTGGGGTTCGAATTGCGATGAGACGTAGGGATCGCGCTTTCGGCAAATTTAGAAAAGATCGATGTGATCAAAACGGGACGCTTTATAAAGTTGCAAGGAATCGGTGCAATCAGATGATACGCAACGCCAAACGCCGATTTATTCTTAGTAACATCTCATCTTCTTCCCTGCTAATATCTGGAAGTTCCTTGAACTATAGGTATCGGTAAACGACACCGTTGTGAGTTTCAGAGGACGATTGGTCTGGATGATATCAATTTTCATTTTGTCTCCAACAGTCCTCTTGATCACCAGACCAAGCGTCTTACTGTTGAACACTTAATGGGTTTACCTCGTCCTGACATTAATCTGTTTCAATTTTCTTTTGGATGAGATCAAGAAGATAATCCTTTCCATTAAATCTAATGTTGTAGGTTGCGACAACATCAGCCGACGGATGATTATCTATATACTTGACCATATCCTCCCAGTTATCTCGCACATCATTAACTTCTTCTTGGATTCTGGTAATTTTCCCTCACTGTGGCGTAAGGCTTACGTTATTCCCTTACAAAAGATCCCAAATCCCACTTTACCTAATCATTTCCGACCTATACCATCCTTCCCTTCTTATCCAAGGTCCTTGAGGCCTGTGTCCACAAGCAACTTTCGCAGTTTATCTCTCGTAATAACTTATTAAGTCCCTTGCAGTCTGGCTTTAGGCCCGGTCATAGTACCGTTTCCGCACTCCTGAAAGTAACTGGTGATATTAGGGCAGGCATAGAGGACACTAAAGTCACTGTGTTGGTTTTAGTTGACTTCTCGAACGCCTTTAATACCATCAGTTATGACATTCTAATTTCCATCCTTTCCCTTTCTATGATCTCACCCGAAGCACTGGATTGGTTTTCATCATATCTTCGAGGGCGCCAGCAGTTGGTTCGCATCGATGAGCTATCATCTAGCTGGCTTGACATACATGCTGGTGTCCCTCAAGGCGGCATATTATCTCCTTTGTTGTTTTCTATATTTATTAATCTCATTACTCAAAACCTTCAGTCTGCGTATCATCTGTATGCCGATGACTTGCAATTGTACACACAAGCGAGTATTGACGATATTTCTACAGCGGTGGACATACTTAACAGGGACCTTGAGTACATTAAGAATTGGTCTGACAGGTTTGGCCTAATGGTCAACCCTTCGAAGTGTCAGGCCATAATAATTGGTAGCCGTCGGATGATCCAGAGATTGAAAACAGTAGCTCTACCTCCTATCTTTTTTAATAGTACTGAGATTCAATTGTGTTCCACTGTGAAGGATCTAGGTTTATTAATTGATTCTACTTTGAGTTGGAAAGCCGCTGCTTGGGCCGTTAGCCAGAAAGTCACTGGTACCCTGCGTTCTCTCTATCGCTTAAAAAAATTTCTACCATCTGAAATTAAGACATTGCTTGTGCAGAGTTTAATTTTTTCCCTAATCGACTATGGCGATGTGTGTTATTTCGACCTGAATGCAGATCTTCTCAACAAATATGACCGTCTTCTGAATAACTGCATTCGATTCATTTTCAATCTTCGAAAGTATGACCATGTATCCACGTATCGATCTCAATTAAAATGGTTACCTATTCGTCAACGCCGTAGTTTGCGTGCACTCACCACCCATTATTCTATCCTGATGTCCCCAACTTCCCCTTCCTACTTATCTCCTTACTTTCAGTTGCTTAGTGCTAGTCATGAGAGAAATCTCCGCTCTACGAACAACCTTCTTCTCCTATGTCCCTCCCATAGCTCTGGACTTGTTCATTCGTCTTTCCACATTCAATCTATTCTCCTTTAGAACGCACTCTCTCTCGAAATCAGGACGGCTAGCAATCGGTACGCGTTCAAGATGAAGGTTCGGGAACACTTACTTATTAATTTGGCAGAATCATCATAGTAACAGTTTATTTATATATATATATATATATATATATATATATATATATTCTTATTGTTATTATGTATATTATATATTTTATATACATATATGTGTATAAATATTAATATATTTTTGTAAGTTTATTTGATAACATGTATATTTGTATATCTTTATGAGTTTATATACATCTGACATTATAATATGTACTTATGTATTATACATTTTTATTATCTTAGTTATTTTATATTTCATTTTATTATAATTAATTTTATCTATTTTTTGTGATGTACCATTTATATCTTATGTATTTTATTTCCATGTATTACAATTTTTTTTGTTATTTTAGTTTAGTATTCGCATATTAACTTTTTATTACACCTACTTCATTCTATCTCTGCATCATCCCCAAGGTAGACTGGAAGAGAATGCCTTAGGCATTAAGTCCGCCTATATACCACTTGTGTATATGAAGTTTTAAATAAATAAATTTTGTTCTTTAGTTCGGATACGTGTATCTGGTCGTTGTCCAAAGTTAACACGTAAATATACATGAATAATAAACAAGAAATAAATGACATAAAACTGCAACAACTCACCGATTTCTAGGTCACTAAATACAAAATACGAGTATTTCAAATTTAACTCGGCCCTTCCTCAAACACGCAGCAACGAGGCTAAAGAGATCATCTGTTTCAATTGACACGTTAAATATGTTGAATGTCAATTTCCTTTTTTTTTTGTTTCTATGAATTTTGTTCTTTTGTTTGGATACATGCATTAACATGCATCTTTGTTTAGATATTAAAGTATTAACCAAGCTCCAGCTGCGGAGGGTAGGCAGAGCGGCGCCTCGCCACACCAACACTCGTCTTGCCCCGCGACTCCACCTGGGCTGCAGCGGGAGGGTAGGCGGCACCCCTCCCGCCGCAGCCCACCGACACACATCCGAAGAGGGCTCGACAAGACCACTCGGAGTGGCCTCCTCGCGCCGGCCCTACACCTCAGGCCAGCTATGTGGGTTCCTCTTAGTTCGCAAACTCAGCGGAAGTCCAGGTGAGTGCACATGCCTTCCTTAACGTCCATCCTGTAACCCGAATTTGGGGACATTTGCTATATCGCGAAATAGTATATTCTCACCTCCATACAGTCCATAATCTATATAAAACCATCCCTTTAATAGCTCTGAACCAGCAGTTGGTCATTTAAACCAACAAACCATTTTTACCATCAATATAATAAAACTCGCTCCGCCTCCTCCTGGCCGGGGTAATTAAACTTTTGACCGCCAGACCTAATATCAACATTCTTTCCCTGGCCGCCAAGCGCATTTTTCACCTAAAATTATTATTCGTTTCGCTAGTGACGTGCCACGCTATGCAAAACTTTTATAATAAAACTTTTTAAACTTAAGTTTGGCAATATTACGAAGAAGTACAGAAAAGAAACTGATCAAAATAAGCAATAATACATTAATAGGACTGTTATTTCACCTATCAATAAAGATTTAATAACAATATGCTTTTAGAATTTAAGATAGGGATCAAGAATTTTAGCGCAACTAGTTGACGGCTTAAAGCGTCAATGGCGACCTCAACGTGTATTTTTAGCAGATATTTGCTACATTTATAGTGATGTAAGTGACTTTATCGATGTAATAATATACTTTATACATGTTACTTCATTAGCAAATCTGATTGTTATTAATAAGATATTAATTATTAATATTATGTAATAAATAAATCAAAATGCAAATATTGGTTAATCATATTTTTATTCGTATATAAAAACTGTAAAGTTTGTTCACATATTCAAATCTTTTTTTTCATGGTAGGTACGAAAACACAAAGAGGCACTTTACAAATTTCACACCAAAATCGTGTTTCCCGCCTTTTACGGTATAGATGACTACACAGTTTGCATCGTAATTTTTTGGTATTTTGTATAAAGCCTGGCATGTGCCGAGCACCGTTTCCAAATAATCGCATAGGTTGGTCTATAGCTCGCACGGTAACTGGAAGAGTCCTATCCCCGCTGCACTTTGACAATTTGCGTAATAAACGCTAGTTGGAATTTTGCAAAACGTAATGTATCGTTTTCTCGTAGTACTTTGCAATAATAGCAGGAATTCAGTAAATACATGTCAACTATGTGGAAAAAAAGTTTTTTGTACCACTTTGTTACTTTTCTTATGCTGTGTAGAGAGCTAAGCATCATATCATTTGTATCTACTATACCCATGTTTTTATTATAATCAAGGACACATTCGGGTTTCATAACCGGTAAACCCGTAGATCGATCAATTTTTTCACTTGATCCCACATTTCATCTTCATGAATGGTACTAAGCATGTAAACGTCCTTTTTATCATGCCATTTTAAAGCCATCATCTTAGAGGTAAATTTCACGTCCCTTTCACCTTTTTTATTTTTTTTTTAATTTCGGCATTTTTATTCGAGTCTTTTTAACAGTTCCACATGCCCCTATGCCTTGACAAGTCAAAAAATCAAATAATTTCGGACTCAAACCAGTTGTCCATGTAAATAATACGATTAGTGAAATAATATTTTTGCAAGAAGGTAAGAACTACTGACCCACTTATACCAATGTTACTATCACGTATAATTTCTGTTTCAGTACCAGAGACCAAAGAAATCTAATATAATTCTAGTTTCAACGTCGCATAGTATAAACAATTTTACACCAAATCTATTTCTTTTGTTTGGAAGATATTGCTTAATAATTAAAAAAGTAAAGTTACAGCCTGTATACGTCCCACTGCTGGGCACAGACCTCCCCTCATTTCTAAGAGGGTTTAAGGGCAAGGAAATGTCCGCCGCGCTGCCCCAATGCGTGTTGGCGAACTTCACATGTGTTCGAATTTTTTTTTTGATTTCTCAGACATGCAGGTTTCCTCACGATGTTTTCCTTCACCGCCGAGCACGTGGTAAATCAGCACTTAAAATTGCAATTAACAATTTCATTGGTGCCGGCGGGGATCGAACCCGGGTTGCTCGCGTACTGTGTAACTTACAACGAGCGCTAACCATCTGAGCTACCACGGCTTAATAATTAACCTTCCTTTAAATGAAACTATACTTTCGTCTACACATAACTTTTGGTACGGAATGAATAATTTTTTTTTCTAGCATTATCTAATACTACGCTAATCTTTAATAAAATAGTATCATCTGGATGTCTTGGTCCTGGATCACAAAAATGTAACATTCCTAATATTGTGGTATATCGATTTCTACTCATTAGAGTAGTATAAATTGGCGAGTTCAACAATGGGTTAGTAGACCAATGCTCTTCAATCGTTAAGCGACTATTTCTTGTAATCAACAAAAGTTATTCCAAGGAATCGATACATTTCTGAAATGGTGACTTCCTTCCAAGTCTGCAGTCTTGGGTGATTCCTTATGTCCGTATTTAGAATAAAGTGTTGATGATATCGATTAATGTAATAGACAATATTTTTTAGCAACTCTTCATCTACAAACTTCTCAAAGATATCTAGCTCACTTGATGATGATGTTAAGTTTAATGAAGGTGAAATACCGCTGTAAAATTGTCAAAACCAAGAGTTTCAATTGTATGCGGTTGATTTGTTCATATAAAAGCTATTCCGGAGCTTGGACCTGCTACGTTTTCATCCTCAACTGAAACATTTCGCGTGGTTGGAAATTCAACCTCAAAAGAAACGAGAACAAGAAACTGTATTATGTAGGTAACTATTTACTATTTATATAGTTATAAGAAGCTGCGCCACATATACCAAAATAAATATGCGCCAGACAATACACTAATTGTCATGATTATAGATCTCGAAGTTACATCCCTGTGTAACGAGGTATAACGACAACGTAAGCCGGGGTGTCTTCAGCACATCCAGACCCGAACTAATTTGAGGAAATTTGTTTTCTAAGCTGACCCGTACCGGAATTCGAACGTGGGTCACTTGCGAGCTAGGCGATAACTTTGCCACTAAGCAAAACGAGTCATCAAAAATCACCATGGGAATGAAAGTGACGTAATACAATATTATAGATTTTTTGGTAAATGAGGAAAATGTGCCTGCATTTTGAAAACTTTTTGTTTATTACTTGCTTTTCCATACAACTTTAATAATTTTGAATAAAACTATTTTTACGGATTTTATGGGTACAGCACCCGAAACGTCGGGAATCAAAATAGTAAAATTAAACGCGATAAAATCCGTAAAAATAGTTTTATTCAATGTGTAGTGTTCGCGTAAATATAAGAAATCATTATTTAATAATTTTGTTATTTTTAAGAATTATGTCAAATTATTTTGTTATATGTGTTGCGATTATGATTGAGTCACTTTCATTCTCAGGGTGCTATAAATCGTGTCAATATATTGACATAATGTAAGGAAATTGGAGGGTTTAAACGAATTATATGACCGTCGCAAATAAGTTGTGTAATGGACCGAATATTAAGTACAATAGTTACACCTAGTTTCCACGAGTCATTTTATCGAACAAAACTTGATTGACTCTCAAAGTGGTACATAAAACAGGCGACCCTTCCAACTTTGGACCACACCCCGAACAAATACTTTTTTTGGTAATATCTAAACAAAGATACATTGTAATGCACATATCCGAACTAAAGAACAAAATCCATAGACACAAAAAAAGTATATTGACAGTCACTATATTTAATGTGTCAATTGAAACAGCTGATCTCTTTAGCCTCGTTGCTGCGTGTTTAACCTCTCAGACCTTGACATTTTATTGGACAAACTTAGTCAGAACTATGGTCAAGCCAAAGAGTATAGTAGGTCAGGCCAAAGACAATTTTTTTAAATGATGGTAAATATAACATAAGAGTCATTACTATGTTCTTATCCGAAAATAAAAAAATTATCAACAATTAAAATATCGAATTATTTGTATGAGGTCAAGCGAGCTGTTATACGGGGCTTCACGAAATGTCTTTTAAAAACTATTTAGAAATTACAACTGTATTTTATTATAGAAAGACACAAATTAAGAATTGAATTTGAGAGGCGAGTATTTCGGATGAGAGTGTATGACGGACTGACTGGTATTGCTAATCTTGAAAATGAGAAAGTACTGAAGCTACTAAGAGAGTGCTGACCGTGTGCTTTGTGTCAGCGGATCCTATAAAAGGGATCTATAACAACCCCCGTTAAGAAAACTCACCCTTGAGTGAGTTTACGGCTACTCTATGCGTAGCTGTGGTTGATCAGCGTGATGATGACTTTCTGTATTTTCTTTGTTAAAATTAAAATGCTCTCTGAAAGACTTTCCTCTCTTACAAATTATATAGGTTATAAAAGATATGCAAAGTGCTACAGATATAAGACTTATTATAGAGAAACTAACATTATACAAATTTGGACTTTCTAGGTGTCTAGTCGTTTGATAATCTGATCGGAATCAGTGTCGTACGATTTTAAATTTTCTAAATTCAAGGTTTTACATTTATAGAAGACGTAAGGTTAACTGAAAATTTGTTAAAGTTACTTAACACAACAGCTATCATTAATTATATTAAAATCGAATATATTCCGGAACATTTATACTAGGGTAGAGCTTAGTTTCTAATTTCAGATTCTTATGAAAGCTACGCAATCAGGTGGAATTGTGAGTAAACCCGTACCGGATAGAGTGTATTCGGTTAAATTGTTACTACACTCCATTGATAACTTAGTGGGTTTGGTTTGAACAAAATCCATTTGTTGTTGTATAGTTTATGCCATATATCCAGATCACCGGAAATAAGTCTAAATGGACAGTTATCTGGGATTGATATCAAGGCTTTCGTCATAATTTCTATTTCACAGGGTACATTATTGGATACTGTAGCTACATCTATAACATCACAAAGGTAGGTATTTGTCGGGATATTTTACAATTATTTATGTCTTGTAGATAAACATAACTTGTTTTATCTTTGCTTAGCGCTAAACTTTTCAGAAGGATGATCATGGCAAAAGAGTTTGCTCGATCTTGAGCATGTGGAGTTGGCAAGGGTAGGTTTTTATATATATTATATTCTAACAAACTAACTAAGGGTAATTTTATGATAAAAATAAGCTTATTGTCTAAATAATAACATACTAAATCGGCAATGTTAATTAAAGTATGAATGTTGCTTAATTCTAGAGATATTGGAAAATCTTTGTATTTTGGCATAATTCTTAGGTTACTAATTATATCATTATACATTTGAGTTGGGCTTAGTATAGATGGATGTAAGGTGTTGGTTTTTACAAATAAAATTGAGTTTAACAAATCTTCAACTTTGAAGGACATTGTAAGTAAATTAGATAGCAAGGTATTTAAAACATTTGATAGTTTCGTTTGAAAACTGAGTATATTTAACATTTCAGATGCGTTTTAACAGTAGAAGATAAGAGTTCAGTGGCGCTATTTAACTTTATTTGATTGTCATTTAGTTCCTCCAGGATTTATTAACATTAGAAATAGCGGATTTAGAAACTAAGATATGCCTTTTGATAGATTCTGCTAGTTTATTTTCATTATTAAACAGAGCATGAATAGCTTTGTTGTAGTTTTCAGCGTCATCTTCATCCAGTGTACCGAAAATGTGTTTAAATACCGTGCCAATACCTGAGAACCAGGCAGATCTCTTGGACATACCGTTTAAGATAATGAAATCGCATTAAAATCTCTTAGGATGTCGTTGTAAAGTGCTTCTAGGGTTGTAACATATTTTCACACTGAGTATAATCTATTTCGGCACTCACGACACTGAAATCGGACTATTTTAAATACTTCATGAATGTTTTCCAAATGATGTTGGATTGGATGTACGTCTACTGGTATAACGATGTGAAATTGATCATTAATTATCCTCAATGTACCAACAGGGTCGAAGAATATACCAGGGCTCTTGTCGATGCGTTCAACATATTGACCATTGCCGGTTGCAAGAATAATAGCACAAAATGCGATGGTGGTTCTGTAAATAATAATTAAAATCTTACTAAGTCTAGATTGTATAATAATGTGTATATAATGTAAAAGCAAAGTGTATAAATTAATTGTAAGTATTAAAATATGTCTTAAAACGAATGTAATTTTAATATTTAAGAACTTATCTCATGAGCGAGTTTTACTTCGTCGAGTGGTGTTTAACATGGCGTCTGTTAATAAGGAGTAAGGTATTATTACTGTGGACCTTGACGACTTTGTAGGCCCTTCAAATAGGGAGAGGGCTTTGCGAAGACGAAGATGATTTCTGATGTAGACGTAATCTCCTATTTTATATTTGACCGTGCGAGTTTCTGTCGTAGTATGTTTTAGACCTTTCTTTTGAAATTTGTATATTTTGTAGGGCTTTCTCTCGAAATCTTTAATCGATGCTGGAGCATTTTGATGTAATCAGGATAGGTAACGTTACCTTTGATTCGAAAATAGCAGAATATACGGCTTATGACCAAAAGAAGTTCGTAAGGAGTGAACTGAGTTGTTGTATGGACGTTACTGTTGTAGGCTAACATTGCTGTATAGACGTATTTGTGCCAATCGGTTTGGTTTTCGTTCACGAAGGACTTAAGATACTCTTTCAAAGTGGCATGGCTCCTTTCGAGAGCACCTTGAGTCTGGGGATGATATGGAGAAGACCATATCTGTCTTATTTTTAAAAATTCACATGTGCGTTTGAAAAGGTCAGCCGTAAAATTTGTTCCTTGATCGGTGATTATTGATTTAGGATCCCAAATTGTGAAATGAAGTGAACTAGAGCTTCGCATGTTTCTTCTGCGGTGACATTGGAAATGGATAGGCTGTAAAAAATTGGTTAGATCATCTTGGAGTGAGTATAAATCAGGTTTGTGAAAACCCGCTTCGGGTAAGGGGCCTACTATATCTAAACTTATTTTCTCAAATGGGCGAGTAGAAGTGGTTGTGATTTGCATAGGAGACCGGTTAATCTTGCGTAACGGTTTATTTGTTTGGCAAAGTTTGCAATTTTGTACATACCTCTATATCTGCGCATGTTTTTCCAATAATAACGTTCTTTAATTCTATTATACATTTTATTTGATCCTAAGTGACCGGCTATTGGTATATCATGATTTTCTTTTAGAATTTTCGATATCTCTGTTGGTACAGGGTATATTATGGAGTTATGATGTATATTTATTGTTATATTTGTATTGTTATATAAATACATAAGCATGCCGTATATTTTGACAAACGAATGTTGTTCGAACAGATTCTTAAAATCAGAAACTGCGATTTCACTGATATTACCTGAAAGTATAATGTCGTCCTAGCGGCTTTTAAGGTCTTGAAGATTTCGGGATAGGAACAGTCATCAAAATAATATACTTTTGTGAAGAAGATAATAAATTTTGCCTTTAGACTCTATCTTTTTAAACAGTGATGTTCTCGTTCTTCGTTTAAGACCTTTGTGTCATAAACCGGAAAGAATATCTTCAAGGTAGGTTTGATTCGTCAAAATCGATAGATACAGGGACTAGGATTGTTTTGCAGTCACTTTTAAAAGCTCTCATTATACTCTATATAAGTATTAAATGTCTCATCCTTTTTAGAAAACGTTTTAAGGAATATAGAGTAATCGTCGTTGCAGTGGGCCAAGTTATTTTCAAGTCTTTATTTGATTCATTACAGGAATTTTGTGGGGATTTTGCGTCTAATGGAATTGAATCAGTGTGTTCGGGATTCAGGAGTTCCGATGGGCTGAGATCCAAGTCACCCAGTTCAATGAGTTCTTCGAGAATGTCTGAAGGAAGTTCGGAATCTTGAGTAGTTTGGGGTTCTTCGTGGGAGGTGGAAGGTTGCGGATCTGAGATAGTATCATTTTGTACAACCGGATTAACAGGGAAACGGGATAATGCGTCTGCGTTACTGTTAATTTTGCCCTTTTTGTATTCGACCTCGTAGTCGAACTCTTCTAATTTTAGCCTCCACCTTACTAATTTTGACCCCGGGTCTTTGCAGTTAAATAACCACTTAAGTGGGCGGTGGTCGGTAATAATTTTAAAACGACGGCCATACAGGTATGGCCTAAATACTTTAGTACCGAAAAGAATTGCTAAGCATTCCTTTTCTGTTATACTGTAGTTACACTCTGCTTTATTTAAAGTTCTTGAAGCATAAGCGACAGGTCTATCATTCCCTATGGGACCCTGTGATAATATGGCCGAAATAGCAAAGTTTGATGCATCACAAGTCAACACGAAAGGTTTTGTGAAGTCTGGGTAGGCTAATATTGGAGCAGTAGTCAAGCAATTTTTTAGAGTTTCGAAGGCTAATTGTTGCTCATTTTGCCAATCGAAAGGAACATTTTTCTTCAGAAGGTTTGTAAGAGGTTTTGCAATTTTGGATAGATTTGGTATAAATCTTCGATAGTATGACACTAGTCCCATGAAAGATTTGATGTCTTTTGGACATCGAGGTTGAGAAATGTTGAACAGCTTTAGTTTTCTCTGGGTTTGGCTTTACCCCTCGTTGGTAATGATATGACCAAGATATGATACTTCCTTTCGGAGAAATTCACTTATCTGGCTGGAGCTTAAGATTGAAGTGTCAGTCTGTCAAAAACGTTAGAAAGATTATTTATGTGTGTTTGAAGATCATATGAGTAAATAACGATATCATCTAGGTAGACGAAGCACTGGAGTCCTTGTAAGCCAGATAGGGCAGTGTTCATCAACCTTGGAATGTTGAAGGGCGTTTTTAGCCCAAAAGGCATCCTTGAATTCAAAGTGTCCTTGCGAGGACAGAAGGCAGTTTTAGGAGCATCCTTTTCGGACATTCTTATCTGGTGAAACCAGAAGCAAGATCTAAAGTGCTAAAGTATTTACATTTCCTAACTGGTCAAAAATTTCTGTTATGTTGGGTATCGGATAGAATCTCCTATAGTGATGTCGTTCAGACGACGGTAATCTATGACTACGCGCCATTTACGTTGCCCGGACGCATCGGTTTTCTTTGGTACTATCCAAATTGGTGATGACCAGGGTGATGTCGAAGGTTTGATGATGCCATCGTCAAGCATTTTATTTATTTGGCGTTCTACTTCTGGCTTATGAATGTCAGGGAAGCGGTAAGACTTAGTGTTAATTGGTATAGAAGATGAAGTAGGAATTTCGTGTTGCAAGACGTTTGTGTTAGTTAATTTGTCGAGCAGATGAAAATATCAGATAGTACAGCAATCGCATAGTGCTTCTTTCTCTTCTTTGTTTAGGTGTGACAATCTTAAGAGATTTAGAGTTTGATCGGTGCGAGTAAGGGCGTTATTTCGTGAACCGTCCGAAGAAGTATAAAAGATTTGATGATTATATTTATTTTCCAAAGGTTGTAGCGTTAATTTTAGATCGGAATCGACGATTAATTCGCTTTCGGAAGTATTTACAACGGAAATATTAATTCTTGAATTTGACTTCACTTTTACGATGCAGTTAGCTATTAGGGCGAGTCTACAGGGTTCTGATCGAGAACAAGTCCTTCTTTAATGTCCGGATTTCTAACAGAACACTCTATGATAGTTTCATCGAGGTGCAATAGTATAGACTGGCTTAGTGAAACAGAGCTCTATTTCATCTTTATATATTTTTAGGGTGTTGTTGTCATAATTAATTTTGCAATTTAATTTGATAAGGAAGTCGCTACCGATGATTCCATCATACGGCAAATCAAACGCCGGAAGTACGTAGAAGTTATGTTGGTAGGAACAAAATTCAATTGGGATGTGACCAAGGGATGTAACAGAGTCATTTCCTATACCAATTATTTCTATAGTATTGTTGTTTATTTCAGGCATTTTTTCTACAGCAGAATCTTTAATAATACTGATAGCTGCGCCGGTATCGACGAGCAAGGATAAGGATTTCGACGAGACAGAAGTTTGAACTTTTATAAAAGGTAAGTATTTTTTTGATGGATTTGTAGAGATGTTATATATTTTAATATTGTTTTCTTTCTTTTCAGATGCAGGAGACGAAATACTCTTCGATATGACCGTTGATAGGCTGTTTGGTAATTGAAGTAGAATTGTTAATTTTCAATCTGTCGGTTTGGGGCTGGATACCCTGTCAGTTAGATTGACTTGGAACGGGAATAGATGCAGAGACGAAATATTCTTCGATATGACGCCGTTGATAGGCTGTTTGGTAATGGAAGTAGCATTATTAACTTTCAATCTGTCGGTTTGGGGCTGGATACCCTGTCAGTTAGATTGACTTGGAACAGGAATAGATGCAGGAGACGAAATATTCTTCGATATGACGCCGTTGATAGGCTGTTTGGTAATGGGTAGCATTATTAACTTTCAATCTGTCGGTTTGGGGCTGGATACCCTGTCGGTTAGATTGAGTTGGAACGGAATAGAAAATGAGCGAAATGCTGTGTTATGATTGCTTGGGGTGAGTATCGGCTTCCTTTAGTCTTCCCGTGCGATACTGGACGAAATCCTCCGCGTTTAAATGATGGTTGGTGTTATCGACATTTTGATCGTCTGCAATAGCAGCATTGATATACTGATTACGATTCGGGAAAGTGTGAGGCGGTGGACCATTATTATTGTAGTTATTGCGATTAACATTATTACTATAATTGTTTTGAACATTACCAAATCGTCGTCGATTATTAGACTCGCGTTTGCGGCATGTTTCTAATGTATGACCGGGTATTTTACAATATCGGCACACTGGATAATCAGTTCTGAACATAGAGGAAGACCCAGCTGAATTAAAAAGGCCTCTCTCGCGTGGTTGTTTGGTTTTGTTGAAAATTACGACTAGTAAAGCGTCTTTGGTTTGAATCCTGGGTATTTGTTTGACTAAGATGGCGTCGAGTCACCTGGAATATTTTTCTTCAGACACGGCAAAATTAATAGCATCATTGAGCGTATCGGGATCGCGGCATCGAACTACTGTTGATAGACGAGTTTAAGCCAACCACGAAAGTGTGTAACGCTAAGTCCTGCATTGCCGCGAGACGGCCTGCCAGTTCTCCCTTTTTGTAGGTATTGATATATTTATTTCTGTTAATAATTTAGACAAACACGTCTCTATTCGTAGGGCGTACTGGTTGACCGTTTCGTTATTGGACTGACGACATTCTTGTAGGTCTGAGAGCAGTGCAGCGTAATGTTTTCTGTCACCGAATTGGGATTTAAGAAAGTCTTCTAACTGTGACCAAGATTCAAATATTTTAATCGAGCACGCACTTTCAGCGCGTCCTTCTAATTGACTAAGTATGTATTTTAAAAGAATATCCTGTTGTTGATCTGACGCGAGGTTCATAGCATTACTACAGTTATTAATAAATGGCATTAATTTTTCTCGGTTGCCGTCAAACTTACTTATAAATTTACAAAGAATATTGAGATCGATGTTTGGTGTCGAAATAACCGGTGTAGGTTCGTCTTTAGGCATTGTGACGGACGAGGTTAGTCAAAACAAAGATAAGGTACTCGGCGTTTCGCGTGGGAGTAGTAGCGATAAGGCGTTGCACTGGTCTCGAATACAAGCAATGGCACACAATTAAAATATAATATTTAAAAGACACTTGATATACAATGAATTATGCTAAAATGAATGAATGACAGTGTAATTGAAATATGAATTAATTTTGTATTTTTTTTTTTTTGATTTGACTTTTAAATAAATTAACTTATATTTTGTAAAGTTTATAAAATATTCAGTATTATTCACAATATTTAAGACTGTATCATTATAATATTCGTATAAAACTGGAGCGGACTTACAGGAACATGTCGGGTTTATGTACTTGTATTTTTTTTTTTTGATCAGGATTCAGGAACA
The DNA here is from genome assembly GCA_029286625.1 of Parnassius orleans. NCBI lineage: Eukaryota > Metazoa > Arthropoda > Insecta > Lepidoptera > Papilionidae > Parnassius > Parnassius orleans. The sequence continues at coordinate 135,272 of JAGSMP010000498.1, read as the reverse complement.
CGGCGACAGCGTGAAAACAGAAAGTGTGCAGCACTGCTGACTTCGTATACTCGGTTTGCGAATGATGTGCAGATGCTGGGTGGTATTCTTCTTCTACTTTCTTTTCTTTTTCTTTCAGTTGTGTGACTAGCATAAATTTTCATGCGGAAGCGGGTATCGTTTTCGGAAGTTCAGCGAAGAAACGAGTTTTAAGCGGTAAGTATTTATAGAGATCACAACAGAATGTTTTAGTAATTGCACAATTGAGTCCTCAGAGGCACCAAGGACCTTTATAGATCCTTCACCGTTGCCACCAATGTTATACAGGGCTTCACGAAATGTCTTTTAAAAACTATTTAGAAATTACAACTGTATTTTATTATAGAAAGACACAAATTAAATTGAATTTGAGGCAGAGTATTTCGGATGAGAGTGTATGACGGACTGACTGGTATTGCTAATCTTGAAAATGAAAAGTACTGAAGCTACTAAGAGGTGCTGACCGTGCTTTGTGTCAGCGGATCCTATAAAAGGGGATCTATAACAGAGCGCTAGAGTAACGACGATTGCAAGACGATTTGTCGATAAATGAAATATTTTGAAAAATCATCAATTACCGTGTAGAGGCGAAGTTCATTTTGTTTTATTAAATCAGTGACAGGAGTAATGGAGAAAATAGTATGGTGGCGGCGCGAAGGAACAACGTTATTTTGGAACTTTTTAACCGTGATGTTATTTATCACTCATGTCTAGAGGCGACAGAGGGAAATAAATCAGGAGATGGGCAGCAGCGTCTTCCTAATAACGACTAAAAATAAAAAACTGTGGTTGCCAACCCGCTTGCCAAGCGTGGCAACTATGACAAATATATCCTCTATGAGGGATATAGTGGAGGCCTATGTTCAGCGGGGGTTTTTATAGGCTTTAACGGTGTTTGTTGTAATAGTGATAAGAAAAAAATGTGGGAGGAAAAACAGACGAACATTTTTACTAAATTTGATCTCGGTGGAACGCGGATGCTCCGTGCGATGTTTAGGGCAGTGTTGCCGAGGTGGGCTATAGTTGTGGCAGTAAAATTTTATTTCCATGGCTATGACCAGCAGTGGAAGGAAACTGTAAGGAGAGGGAAGTGGTAGTTTTATTATTTGAAAAAATATTTTTGTTATTAAACAAAAGTTGCGTAAACAAGTTCAATGGTTAAAACAGTTATAAATAACAAAACCAAACAAAAGTTTCAAACTAAAAAAAAATCAAACAAGTTTACTGAAAAGAAAAAAAATCAAATATTATATGTCACTTCTACAACTAAGGCAAATCTGACGAATCCCCATATGTTAAAATTCAATATCTTTATGTTAAAATCAAATAACTATGAAGAAAGAAAAAAGGACATAGAAACACTCGATTTTCATAAAGAAAAGAAATATATAATATAATTATATCAATATATTCAGTAGGAGCCTCTAAAAAATAAAAAATAAATTAAATCATAGGCATATACTTTATTACGCTATCTTTGACCAACGCCATTTTTCTACCAACTTCAAACAGGACGAGGTACTCAATTCGACTGTATGTTTCTTTATGTGTTACCTCCTAACTTCTTTCTGGGTGACCCGATTTCGATGATTCTTTTTTTATTTGAAAGTTGGTGCTTTACATGTGATCCCATATAAATTTGATCAAGGTCTGACTAATAGTTTTTGAGTTATTCTTAATAATTTATATTGTAGTCGGTTGTACAAAATTTTTAATTATTGTTGAAAACAACTTTGCCATAATGTTTACGATATATCGAAATTATAACATAAAACGTAATTTTCGCAAAATATTGGACTTTGTGGAATATGAAAATTTGTGTTTTTACATGATTTATAGTGATAACTCACACTTTATATTTAATTTTCAGTTAATTCTGACTATTAAATATAATGTGTTACGTGAACGACACAGTATTTGAAATGTAAATTTTATAGTGTATAAAATTGTTACGAAGCAAAATTGCTTATATTTTGCTTCGTAACAATTTAAAACTAACTTTTAAAAACAGTGTAATTAAAAATACTAACTTTTATATAAAAAACTAACAACAGTTACCTAAACTTGACATAGCCATGCTTTAAACGTTTATATTTATTTAATGTTGTTTAGATTAAATATTCCTTTGACATTTTGATTTTCTTCTCTATATATACTTATAATTGATTTGCCTAGTTATAAAACAATAGTGATTGACATGACAATTGTAATTTTAATTTCTTTAATTTAATTACTTACTTACGAAAATAATGATTTAATATATTATGTTAAATAATTGTCGCATGCCAGATGTGGTAACATGTGAACTATGTACAACTATTTGTCATCCTTAATGTACCATGTTTAGCGAATAAATGATATTATTATTATTATAAATAGGGAAAACATTTCTGTTTCTTAGCTCTTTGGCTAGTTCTGACTGCATATACGGGCCGAAGCCAAGTAAATGCAGCGTGTATATTATTATTATTATTATTATTATTAACAAACTTTCTTTTGTACCCACTTAATTTTTTTTAAATTTATATTTGCCTCTTACACTCACGTGGCGAAGGAAATAGACTAAAGTATGTGAAGTAAACGCGACGTGTAGATAAAAGCGGGACCTCGTCATTTGAAGTAAATTCTCTTAATTTAGAGAAGCGTAATTTAGTAACGAAACTAATTCTAATAAAATTTTTGTTGTATAATTGTTATAAATAACATTTAAAAAAGTATTGTTCTGAGCACTCTTAACTATGGTTCTGAATAAACGTAGTGATTATATACTCTTTGATTCTGAGGGGTCCTTTCTAAATATTTACATACTCTTTGGAGCTTTCTACAAAGGTGACTTTGGACTCTCTCATGTGTATTTCAAAGAATTGACAGATTAAAGAAGGGCCGAGTTAAATTTGAAATATTTTGTATTTAGTGAGCTAGAAATCGGAGAGTGGTTGCGGTTTTGTAAACGTTAAAAAAAGTTAAAGTTACATCCTATATACGTCCCACTGCTGAGCACAGGCCTCCCCTCATTTCTGAGGGGCGCTGCCCCAATGCGTGTTGGCGTACTTCACATGTCTTCGAAGTATTTTTTTTAATTTCTCAGAAATGCAGGTTTCCTCACGATGTTTTTCTTTCACCGCCGAGCACGTGGTAAATCAGCACTTAAAATTGCAATTAACAATTTCATTGGTGTCGGCGGGGATCGAACCCGGTTGCTCGCGTACTGTGAAATTTACAGCGACAGTTTTATGTCATTTATTTATTGTTTATTTACGTGATAACTTTGGGCAACGACCTAATATATAGTACTATTTTTCAGTTTACCTTCATTTAATGTGTATATAATAATATTACTATGCCTCGAAAAAGGAATGGAAGAAGTAATTAATAAAATGAGATCAGGTGCATTAAGTCAAAGAAAAGCTTGCAAACTTTATAAGACAACATTATTTTACCTATGTCATCGTCATCTTTTTTACACTCTCTATTCACACTCTCTTAGTCCGCCGATGGGACAGTAATCCAACACGACTGGAGAGTAATCGTGCGTAGAAACAACGGCTTTACGTTCTTTCCGAGGCACGGGTTTGAAACACTGCCAATTTCCCTGACAAAAAAACCCAATAACTGATTTTGGCCTAACCCAGGACCTCATGATTAGCAGTAGTGCTTACAGCAACTTTCTCAGACATGTTAATAACCCTAATAACAATTCAGTGGATGCCCTTTCCTGTTTTATCTTAACAACACCTTGGGTCACCACTGGCGAATTCAGTTCCTGCATGGAACAAGATAATTGTATGAACTACAAATAATCATTTTGGTTCTAATGTTTGTTCATGTGTAATTAAAGAACAAAATTTTGTATGTACAGTACATCTCCAACTACATGATGCAAGAGAAATTTGTGGTGATATTTTTATTTTTTGATACAGGTTTTTTAACATAAATTCTTTTACCTATGTCATCGTCATCTTTTTTACTCTTTGAACCAAATGTAATTAGTGGTAAGTCGGTCTCCGAATCCGTATGTCTATCTTCAAAAGCATCAATCTCCAAGTCTTCTTGTTTTTCAGCAGTCTCTAGAATGAAACAGATTCTGACTCAATATATAAAATAAAAACATATCACACATCTTGTGGGCCTGAGCCGTTCACTTTCATTACCATACTGCATGTTTCATAAGCTATGTGTAATAAGCTGAAGTGGCGATGGGTCGAAGAACTAACAACCGATGGGAAAGAAAGGTCCTCGGGTGGCAGCCTCGTACCGGTGGACGCAGTGTAGGACGGACGCAGTGTAGGGGGGCTATGTTCAGCAGTGGACTTGTGACATTTAGTGAGTGTTCTACCACAACTTGTTAGGAGATAAGTGCTTGCCAGTACAAGGATGCCTTGAGCACCTTTTCTCCATATTTTTTTTTGTACCAAGTGATAACAAACTAACAGTCCACCTTATGGTATGTAGCCGATCCACTTGATGGTAAGTGGGTACTGCAGTCCATGGACTGCCTCCAGCTAACTTCAAACATAATAAGCTACAATGCGCTGTCACCTCTGAGGACTAAGTTGGCATAAACTGACTCCATACCCTTCAGACTGGACACAGTAGTACAGTACACGCACTGCTATTTGACGGCATAAATAGGTAAGAAGAGGAGGGAGGAGTCCATGTTGGTAGGTACACCTAGATTGACTCCTAGGCTAAAATGGAGTCCCACCACCTAGTATTGACACTAAGAAATTGGCAAAGACTGGTGGTTGCTTACCAGTTGTAAGTATATCATTAATTCCTATAAAATTAAAGGTGGAACCGCACTAGGCGGAACTGCACCGCAGCGGAACTGAGCGACACGACGCGTATTTTTTTGATAAACCGCACTACAGCGGCGCTACAAAAATATATTTAGTAGCTAGGCAACCTCTGAGCAAGATGAACGACGAAATGGATATGGCTATTATTTCCTTGTTGTGCGAGGAAGAGGAAAGCGTCGAGCAAGAACAGGCAAGAAAAAGCAAAGAATATGCCTACATGACATATCAAACTCTTGATATGAAGAAGACGATTATTATACGCTTTTACCACGACTTAAGAAGGATACAATAAGATTCCATACTTATTTTAGAATGTCTATACAACTTAAATGAGTTATTACAAATTATGCAGCCGCATATACAAAGGACGGACACACTAGTCTGAAAAGCGATAGGAGTGGAAGAAAAACTCATGGTGACAATAAGGTAAGAAAATATTTTTTATTTATTAAAATAAATTTAGGCACTACTTATTTTACTTCCGGAACGTGAATAGTCCGAGTCCGTACTGTTGATGTATTTTGGGGTTAATTAAAACCAGAATTAAATGCAATTGGTTCCTCGAACTGTTCGCCAAGGTGAATATCAACCTGAATATTCTGAACTTGAATATTCAGTTTGCCCTGCTGTTGATTTTCTTTGTAAGTTCTCATATTCCAAGTAAGATACTGTTAAAGAAATTTGATTTTTTAGCCATAGCTTTGAAAAAGGAATATATAGGGTTCTCAATATCCTTTGCAGTTGGTGTCGTTATACATGACCGCGAATCCATTGCGTATTTTTGTAGAACGCTGACTACTGATGGCTCACTTGTTTGGTTTTTCTCCTTGCTGATATTTTTTGAACATCGTTGATGTTGCTGGTAACGAAGAAAGTGAGTTTGCTGGCTCGGGGCTGATTGGTGACATTTCGTGAGGAGAATTTTCATTGGTGACATTATCATCACTCGTAATTGATCCAGCGTTCCCAAAGTTACCCTTTGTTTTTCTTTCATAAAGGTATTGTTGTAAAATCTCCATCTGATTCTTCCATTTCTTAATTTTTGAAGCACCATCTCCACTCTAGCATTTGCGGTTTTTTAAGCATCTGTGATAACCGTCTCTTAAATATTTCCATTTTTCTTTGCAGATTTTCTGAAAATAAATAAATAATTATTATTTATTTTTATTGTTTAATTGTTTCAGGTTCCTAGCTACTGGCGATTCATTCAAGACAATAGCACGATCTTTTCGTTTGGGATATACAACCGTACAAGAAATCGTACACACTACAAGTCCAGCATTGTGGAAAGTTTTATCTAAAATGGTAACGCCTATGCCAAAAAAAAAGGAATGGCAGAACATTGAAAAAGATTTTTCCGAGAAATAGAACTATCCCAACTGCATTGGTGCATTAGATGGGAAGCATATAGAAATTTTCTCGCCACCAAATAGTGGCTCCCTTTATTTTAATTACAAAAAAAAAATCTTTTCTATAGTGCTGCTCGCTTTAGTAGATGCGAATTATAAATTTATATATGTAAGTGTCGATGATCTAGGAAAGAATAGCGACGCAGGGATCTATTCGCGATCAAATTTAGCAGCAATATTGGAAGAAAATACATTAAATATACCAGAGCCAAAAGCATTACCAGGGACCAGAGTTCGAAAACCTCACTTAATAGTTGGTGACGAAGCTTTCCCATTAAAAACGTACTTGATGAGACCGTATCCTGCTACTCAATTGGATTACCGACGCAGAATATATAATAAGAGGCATAGCAGAATCCGAAGAGTTTCAGAAAACGCATTCGGCATATTGTGCCAAAATTCAGAATCTACTATCGCACCATCTACCTCAGTCCGGATGACGTAGATAATTTGATTCTTACTACTTATGTCCTGCACAATTTTCTCAGATATGGTACAGTATCATTTCGTAATGAAGACACTGACAACCAGGAATGTCAATTACGAGACCTTCCTCGTATAGGAAGTAATTTTGTAAACAACGCTATTCAAGTACGAAATACATTCAAAAATTACTTCAATTCCTCTCAAGGTAGTTTAGCCTGGCTAAGAGCATGAACAAGGGCTGACATCAGAGCGAAATACGGAAATAGTACTTAAAATACCCGTAAATTATGTACCTACCTACTATAATAAAATATTCTACACTTTATAAAATGAAAAGTAAGTACCTACTTATTCTATATCTTGCTACGTAGGTATACATGACAAACAATAAATAAGATTAATTAAAAAGGTTTTTTTTTTATAAATAAGTACAAGCTAAACAACTTTCTCTATGAAACCAATTATTTATACATTGGAGAGGCCGACGTTTATCCACAGTAAAAAAAATACGAAATTTACTTACCATTTACTCCCATTTCTTGGGCTATTTCACTCCAAAGTTGTTTTTTTCTGGAAGTGTACATATAATTATCACACTGTACGTCATATATCTTTTTCTTTTTTTTTATAGGATAAGGGTGACAAACGAGCACACAGTCCACCTGATGGTAAGTGGTTGCTGTGGCCCATAGACATCTACATCTATCCTCGTTTGCGAATCAAAATGCAGATGCGTTGTCACCCGTGAGGACTAAGATGGAATGCCTCGTTTCCAGTAAAAAGGGTCTCCGGTTCTCTACACTCACCATACGAAACACAGCGGCATTAAGCTGCTATTTCACGCTGGTATTCTGTGAGAGCGTGGTCCTTCCCCGGTCGAGCCGACCCATTCGTGCTACAACTATACAATTAATATAGCTGCAGCATGGCTCTACCACGTCAAAAAAACTCCGGATACTGGCTCACGAGTACAATTAATTTTTCATCTATCAACATTTTTGACAAACGATTATCGCGCTCCCAAGTATCTCGTTTGACTGAATATGAAAATGAAGTTTGTCGAACTACACGTCGCGACAGGTTGCGACACTTTGGTCAGTTGATCAACTTTGCCGCGCAGTTCTGCTGCAGTGTAGTTCCGTTGCCGCTTAGTGCGTGTTGTCTCATATAATTTCATATAAAGAATTATTTATTTATTTAAACTAACATCTATCATGACAGGAACAACCTAATGCGACAGTGTAGTTCTTTTCATACATAACAAAAATGCGGTCATTAACTGTAACAAATTGTAAACAATCTTAGCCTAGTGAATTCACTCAAGGTGCAACAGAATAGGTCAATGTATTCAGCCATTCTATTAAGAATGCGTAACGTTCGCGTTAATGGCGCCTTGTCGAGTAAATTGGTACCCGTCTGTCAATATGTCACTATTATACAGGGTCATTTTTAATTTACTAAAGACCTTTTGGGAATATATTGGTTGCATCATTACAAACAATTTTCGATCGAGCGAGCGAGATCACTTTTTACAGAATATAATACATTTACGAAAAAACTATTTTAAAATTTTTGTGTTCACGTCTGACTCCTTTTAAGTCTGTATTTTGTAGTACCCAAACAATTTCAGAATAAATCGTCAAAGAAAATGCCTTTTTTATTTTACACTTAATATCAGTATCACACATTGTGTTGAAATCATTAAACATAGTTAAATAAGCAAATAACATTCAAAAAAGTCACAAATATTCCCGGTCGACGCCCGCGCTCAGCTGATTGCGTTGCGAGTGCCTATTAAACCATTCACCACTGTGCCTATTGCACCAGGGCGCCACTTTAAATGGCTTCACATTAACTTTTCATATCCTTCTTTATTTTGCACAAAACAATTTGATGAACAATTTGATTATTTTATTAATTTGTTTACGAATTAATAGACATTTAGGTAGTTTGTTACGAACACTGCTTACTAGCAACGCTGCCTTCATCCAAGAGGCAACGCGCCTCCGGCGGGTAGCAACGCCTCAACGTCGCACATGCGGCGGCCCAAAGCCAAGCTAAAGGTATATGACGTTGACACAGGTGTCATCAAAGGCGCCGCCTGCCCTTTTCGGTTTGCAGCACGTGCAAATTAAATATTGAGTATTTACCTATTAACTATTTTTAAATGGATGCAGGTTAAAATAATTACAAATATTACAATAAAATGTTTATAATGATTAAATACAGGCATTAACAGTAATTGAATAAAAATATTTAAGTTTAATGGTTCAATATAAATATTAAAATACAAATTTAAAAATTAGAATTAGGTACTCGTTCGCGGATGGCGGTGAGTATCTCGCACATTAATAATTTCAAAATAGTCACCTCCACATTCTATGCATATGTGACACCTGAAACTTAACTGTTCACCGACACGAGATAATAGTTGATAATTCATTTTGATTTGATCGAGTGCCCAAATTATTTTTTCTTTCAACATGTCGCGGGTTTCGAATGCGCGACCAGTATACACTAATGTCTTTACATGCCCTCACAAATAAAAATCCATTGGTGCGATATCTGGCGATCTGGGTATTCTCTGTTTAAATAATCCCTAACTTGGCGAGCATAGTGCGCCGGCGCCCCGTCAAGTTGGTAATACATATTGCGTAGAGATGCAAGTGGTATATCCTCTAACAATTCTGGCAGCGTGTCGGTGAGAAAACTATGATAGCTTTCACCGTTTAATCTTTCTATGAAGACAGGGCCCAGTAACGTTGTATTAATAAGGCCTGTTCACACATTGACACTAAACCGGTGTTGAAAGCTATGCGGTCTTGGTTCTTGTGGATGTGGTTCATTGTGCGAATCAAATAGTCCTATTCTGCCAAATGTTGCTTCATCAGTCCATAAAATGTTAGCTCGTTCAGCAGCTAGTAACCAGTTGCAAAATGTAACTCGCGTTGGTTTGTCAGCTTCGCTGAGTTCATGACCACGATGCAGGTGGAAAGCGTACTTCCTTTCATTGTGTATGACACTCCATGTGTAGTATTGTGACACATTGAACTGTCGGGTTTGTTCAAAAAAACTGCACTATATCTTCATGCTCACGTACTGTGCGCCGCGGTGGACGACCACGATCGATCAATACAGGCTGGAATTGCCCGTAATCTCGCAATCGCTGTGTAGCGCCTAGCATCGTAGCGTAGCTCGGTGCACGTGAGTTGGGAAATCGCCGTGAATATTTACGGCAGGCTTCACTAACGTTATCATTGCAAATTGCTAAAATTCGAACCATTTCGGTATATTCAACATTTGAGTATCGGTAAGCCATCGTAACAAGGTAACGTTCGCAACATTAATCTCACAACGGAAGGAGAAACGTCGCGGGAGCATCAAAGGCGACTGACCGCTGACGACACAGGTAATTAGGTCAAGTTCAAATGAGCAAGCGCCGCCTCCTACACCCCTCCACCCCTACTCCGCCACGCGCTTTCTTTTGCTATACTAGGACTATTACCTATTAGAAGGTCCAATTAAAATATATTTATTTTTGTATGAAAATAAAAATTGAAGAAATAATTTTTTTTCTTACAGATGTTGTTGATATGATGTAAATAATATATTCCCAAAAGGTCTTCAGTAAATTAAAAATGACCCTGTATAGTTTTCCTCTAAGCATTTTAAAACCTTTGTTTTTTTTGTATAATAATTGTTTAAGAGAAAACCATACATGATTATCTCTTAAACAATTATTTAATTTGTAATTTTCTTTCTCCATAAGAGTGCTTTTAACATGCACTTTGAATTTACGCAAAGGCAAATCAGTACATTGCACATGAAGCCCTCTTTATTTTGTGTCCATGGGCTACAGTAACCACTTGCCACTTGCTTTTAAATTGTAGCTTATTTTAATAATATCACAAAATGTGTGTATCTTACCTATTTCATGATTCCCGTTTTCTTCAAATTTGGAATTCTCATTTTCGAAATTCTCTTCCTCAACTTTAACAGATTCAAGGCTAAACATTTCGTTCTTACAATCATTTTCTACATCACACTCTACTGGCCTGATATCTATATGACTAATTGGTGTGAATTGAATCTTATCTCTAGCCTCATGCGGTTTTGGTATTGACTGAAACCAAATTCTTTTTTTAAATAAGAGAAAAAGCCAGTGTAGTGGTGCCGTAGGCGGTAGCGAAGCCTCCATAGAAGCCGAGAAGCCAGGCTTGCTCTCTCAAACTGCTCAATCAATAATATCAACTAATAAAATAACTCGTAAACTGTTTCAAACTATTTCAAATTTCGCGCGCTCCTCTGTTATACAATATACACAGGTCGTGACCTCGAACGTCAACACGCGGCAAAACTGTGCGATACTGCTGTCGATTAGTCTTCTCTCTCGCACGCGTGTGCTTTTTACCGGGCTTTGGAAAAGACGATCGCTCCCTTTCTAACCTATGGCAAAATGAAATCGGTTCACCCAGAAAAAAGTTGAGGTAACACACATTAAAAAAAAAACATACTGTCGAATTGAGTACCGTCTCATTTTTGAAGTCGGTAGAAAAGTAAGTTGGATTGAAGTATAAACTTAACTTTGCAGTAGAAAAAACATTCTCTCATATGGCAACGGGAAGCAACATAGAAGGCTCGAGACAGGTAGTGATCATCAAGGTGCCTGCCAAGTGATGATTAAGGCAAATACTTCATTATAATGGGAATGAACAATCAAGCAACTTTTATTAATAAGAAGTATCCACTACCCTATATACCTACCCACGAGACGGGTGTCGTAAGAGGCGACAGAGGGAAACAGAAACAGGAGTTGGGCAGCAAGCATCTTCCTCATAACAACTCAGACAGATAATATAAACTGCGGTTGTCAACCTGCCAAGCGTGGCAAATTTGGCAAAATCCTTTCTATGAAGCAATCTATGAGGCATGTTTATAGGTTTTAATGGATGGAACGGATAATACCATGGACCCTCCTGCAAGCAACTGCTCCAGAACTGCACTTGACTCAATAGCCTGTTGTTGTAATGTTCTGCAACGAATGAGTCTTGCATGACAGGTGAAACAGACAATTATGGGGCTCTCATTCTCATCTATCTGAAAATATGAAAGTTTGTCAGAAATATGGAAAACTACTTAAATATACAAGTTTGTAATAAAATGTATTGGCTACCACAATTCTCTTCATCAACATCACTTTTTTACAACCTGATGGTAAGTGGCTGCTGCACCCCATGGGCACCTGCAACGAACTTCAAGCAAAGGCTACAGATGCGATGTTACCTCTGAGGACTAAGATGTAATGCTTCCCAGCCTTTTATTATACTGGCTCTCACTGTCTTTCACACCGGGACAAATGCTGCTGCTCGGTGGCAGAAATAGGTAAGAGGATGATAACTACCCAGACAGACTCCTAGGCAGAAAAAAGTGTTACCACCTAGTGAATCATCATCACTGCAACAACACAGTCTTAAGCCACCTACACGACTCCTGTCTTACCAACTTGCGCTAGGAGTAATTTACAACAATAAAGAAATGGCAGATTTGAAGTTACTACTTTCTTGAGTTTGCAGTCCGCACCCTTAATTATTAGGCCACTGTCACTTACTTTCAAATGTAAGTTAATAACAATATACATCCCGTAGCAGTTTTAACCTTTTTAATTTATTATCAATTACAGTATGAAGTAAGTTTCAGGCAGGGATTGATTGCGGTTGAGGTACGAGGTTACGCTACCGGTACAAAATATTGATATCGCAATTTTTTAAAGGTAGACCGAAAGCGGTTATAATTCACAGATACGCAACCGGTATAAAATAACGGTAGCGCTATTTTTAAGAGGTTTTGTTACAACTTTGTGTAACCTTTACAAAACCGAAATTATTTCAGTGACGAAAAATATCGCGCGGCGCGAATGAGAACGACGCGGCGTTGCAAGTTCTCTCACTGAGAGAACTTGTAACGTCGCTAAGTCTCGAGAGACACTCAGCGACTCGGGGCGGGGAATCCCCGCCGAGGTTGGCCGCGAGCGTCCATCAGTTAGGTACCAGTCACCCATACGACCGCACGGATATCGAAATCGACATCGCTTTCAGACACAAGTTTGTTCCGGTACTCGACGACGTTTCCCAGTAAAAATAATGGCACGGACGGTGTATAAGGCATCACCAGTGCTGTCGTCTGCAAAGCAATGAATGTTACCAGTTTGCAACATATCATTGATATGCAGAAGAAACAGCGTTGGTGATAGCACGCAGCCTTGTGGAACACCAGCGTTAATAGGCTTGTAATCAGAGCATGCACCGTCTACTACGACCTTGATGCTCCGATCAGCAAGGAAACAGGTGATCCAATTGCACAATTTCTTAGGAAGCCCACAGGAAGGGAGCTTCGAAAGAAGCGCTTTGTGTCAGACCCGATCGAAGGCCTTCTCTACATCCATACTAACGACCAATGCCTCCCCCTTGAACTCTACGTCCTCCGCCAATCTGTTAGTCAGGTAGACCAGAAGATCACCAGCTGATCGACTGCGACGAAAACCGTATTGGCAGTCACTAATCAGCTGGTGATTCTCAAGGTACCTCATGAGAGTAGGAATACCGGAAAAGACGTTAAAACCGGTGCCAACTCCAGAGCATACGTCTTCAACACAAAGGTAGGGACTCCATCAAGCCCACTCGACTTGTTGACGTCCAGGGAGAGGAGTGCTTTGCGAACTGAGCGCTGTGTACATTGCACATCCGGCATGGAGCACTCACACCGCGGGATGGTCGGCGGTGTGTTCCCCCCGTCATCAAGAGTCGAGTTGGACGCAAAAAGAGAGCCTAACAGATCGGCTTTCTCCTTTGCGGCAGAGATGGAAGAGATGGCTGACAAAAGTTCTCTTGGACAGCCTTGGCAAGAGACGAGAATGCACGGGTTACCGAAGGAAGGCGAACTAGCTTCTCGCCAATTCTGCCGATGTGCTCTGACTTTGCCTTGGCAATGACTCTTTTGAAGGATCTGGAGGCGGAATCATACTTCTTTTAAAGAGCGCTGATGCTTAGATCCCGAGACGTTGATGCGTCAGCCCAGGCCCGATAGCGCTCCTGCTTATAGCGTGATGCTATTTTACAGGAGCCACCAAATCATGGCTGAGATCTGCCTCCGATGGGCACCACCGAGGATAGAATAAAAAGTTTCATACTCTGAAGTACCACATCAGCGACAGAATCAGCAACAACGCTGGGATCGTCCGGCGAGAAGCAAACCGCCCCCAAGGGTAGGATGCAAAAAAAAGACCGCATCCTATCCCAATCGGCCGATCTATAGTGCTAAACACGACGGCAGCCTACAGAATGCAACCGCGACTTTAATGTGAGTGGCACCACAATCTGGACAAGACAATGGTCCGAGGAGCCAAGAGGGGTGTCGACGGAATCCTGATATCCGTCCGGATGAGAGGTCAGCAGAAAGTCCAACAAGGAAGGTGCGTGATCCTCCACATCTGGAATCCGCGTAGGCGAAGTAACCAGCTGTGTAAGACCATATGCCAAGGCAAAGTCATAAACAGATCGGTTAAATGTGAACCGAGCCATTCGACGTGGTGGGCTTTAAAATTGCCAAGAATCACGATCTCTGTGGATGAGATCTGCTGTAGCAATAAATCAGTTTTAGTTTTAGCAACATGATATATTTTTCACCACACTGGGTCACCTTATTATAAGAAGCTATGGTAATTTTGAAGCGCAATTAATGCTGCTAATGCGTGCGGTGCGGGGTCTGCGGGGTGTCACGGTCGGCTGGCGGTAACCGAAAGAAACCTTTATGTTGATGGTTAAAGTAGCGAAAAATATAACCGTACCCTTATTTTTCGGTACCGAAAAATTTGTGTATCGTAATTTTAAGCTATCGTAATCAAAAGTATGACGGCATACCCTTAACCGTTATAACCCAAAACTTTTCGGTCATGCAAACCCTGGTTTCAGGTAGGTTTGGTTATCTAACAATTAGATTATTTTATCTCATAAGGATATGGGCAGCAGCATTATCCTCAAAACAGGTCAGAATAATAAAAAAAACTGCAGTTGCCAACCAGCCTGCTTAGCGTGGCAACTACATACATAACATAAACACTCACGCCTGTCACCCAGAGGGGTAGGCAGAGACTACGTACTTCCATTTGGCACGATCCTGGCACACCTCTCTCGCCTCCTTTACACCCATATATCTACGCATACACGCTCATCGGTTAAGGGTACTCCTAATCTGGCCCATTTTCAATATATCGCCAATTTAGTCGATAAACCTTCGTATAGGGCGTCCCTTTCCGACTTTGCCGCTCACTTCTGCAGCATAAATTTGCTTTGTCACTCTTTCTTCGTTCATTCTTTCTACATGACCAAACCACCGAAGCATTCTTTTCTTAATCCTGGCCACAAAGTCATCTTGCAAACCACACTTTTCTCTTATCACACTATTTCTCACCCTGTCATTCAGATTCAGCCCTAGCATACTCCTTAATGACCACATTTCTACAGCATTTATTCTACTCTCATGCTTCTTCTGCCAGACCGAACTTTCACTACCATACATTAAAGTAGGGACTAACACAGCATTATGAATTGCCAAACGTGCCTTTTTGACACATTCTGACTTTTCATAATAGCGTGTAGAGCCCCATTCACTCTATTTCCTGCGTTCACTCGTCGTTCTATATCCTTATCATATCTACCATCCCTGCTAAATAAACATCCCAAATATAAACTCATCCACTTGCTCAATCATCTCCTTCTATTCTTATTTCACATAACGTTTTACTTTCTTCTTTCAAAACCATCACTTTCGTCTTACTTGCGTTCACTTTCATACCCCTTTCTTTTAATGACCAGTTCATTAAAGTAACCATCATTTGCAACTAGGCCGCCGACGATGAAAATATGACTTGATCATCAGCGTACAAAAGGCATTTGACAGTTAACTCACCCATTCTCAACCCACATTCTTCAACTTTCCAAGTTTGCAAACAACTGTCCATAAATAGGTTAAACAGCCACGGGGAAGCTACACAGCCCTGTCTGACACCTTTTTGGATGCCAAACCAGTCCGAGTAGACCCCGTTGATCCTGACACAAGCACTAGAGTCCCTATAAAGAGATCTTAATGCCTGTATCAAACCAGCGCTCAAACCAAATGAGTTCATGTTTGCAATAACACATTCCTGTCCACTCTGTCATAAGCCTTTTCCAAGTCCATGAGTGCACAAAAAACTTTCTGGTTTTTGGCCAAAAACTTCTCCGCAATCATGCACATGGAAAACACTTGATCCGTACACCCCATTCCCTTTCTAAATCCAGCTTGCACATCCCAAAATTTTCCATCAGTTTCTTCCATAACTCTTTCAATTAACACCTTAGCATACAGTTTACCCACAATGCTAAGCAATCTGATACCACGGTAGTTTTTACAGTCCTGCTGTGACCCTTTTCCTTTATATATTGGGACTATAACGGGGTTGCACCAGTCTTCCGGTACCCGCTTCAGTTCCCAACATAAATTAAACAAGGTGTACAGTAGGCCTGCCACCACTCCCTCTCCAGCCCTTAGCATTTCGAGTAATACTCTATCATATCCGGCTGCCTTACCTGCTTTCATTGCTTTCATTATTTCATCTACACTTATCTCCCTACCTCTCTCCACTTCTTTCGGAATTTCTATTTCACTTAATTCAGACGACTCTTCACTCATAAACACGCTTTCAAAGTATTCCTTCCATCTCTTAAAATTCGAAACTTCATCATTCAGCATACAGCCATTCTCGTCTCGTATATATTTAGCATACATTCTAGGCTGTTTTGAATTTCCCCTGGCAGTTCTTACGAGTTTCCTTTATCCTTTTATCATTCTTATCCTTTCTTTCTTGCTTTTTCCTTTCAACAACTTCTTTTACTCTTTTATTTATACGTCTGAAGTCTGCCTTTTTTCTTTCAATATCATCATTCATACCGCCAGAATTACCAGCTTTGGTTGCTAGTAAATCTAGCCATGTTCTCTTTGCTTCAACTTCCATCCGTACCTCATCATCCCACCACAACGTATTATTTTTTCATTCATTTGTGGCAACTATGGCAACAATAGCAAATAATAATAATAATACCAGATATGATACTAAAAATATATAAAACATATTGTGAACCTATTTTGGAATATGCATTCCAAATTATACTGAGTTGCTGGAGAAGCTTCAACACAGATATTCAAAAGTTTCTAGAGCATTGAAAACATACTATATGAGGAAAGTCTAAAAACACATAAACTTAAAACTCTGAAAGATCAGAGAATGAGGGCACTTGATTGAAACATATAAAATAATATATAAACACTGTGATAATTTCGACACACTTCCAGTACTCAAACAACACACATCTTAGAGGCATCACTTCAAATTAACTAAAGCCGTGTCACCTAATAACTTCACCTATTTTAGGGTGAATATCAGCACAAACCATAAACCAATTTAATAACATATTGGATAAATAAATAAAATAGTACAACTACAGACTTGAAATCAGGATACAGGCTTATATCAGTTGTTTCAACTGCCGGCCTGCAAAATTTTTTTTATACAATAAAGGCTGACTTTTATACTGAGCACACAGTCCACCTGATGGTAAGTGAATGCCCATAGACATCTACAATTTATCCCCAATTAAGAATCAAAATAAAGATGTGCTGTCACCTCTGAGGACCAAGACGGAACACCTCGCCACAGAAAAAAGGATGTGCGGTTCTCTACACTCACCATACCAATCAGAGCAAAATTAAGCTGCTATTTTGCACTGTTATTCTGTTTGGTCCATGGTACCACCCCGGTAAATTCGACCCACCTGTGACACATAGATATATAGCTGCAGCATGAAAATAATAATGACCTACGGACAGAATTTCGGTCACAATAGAGACTATTCCTTAGCGCAGGGCAGGATTATATTGCATTTGTGTGTAAGCAAGCACATGTGCACATTATTCCCTTCTCTGACTTCTGTCTTTAGGAATACGAGAAATTTGAGTGTGAGGGAATTTTTGTGTCTGTAAGCACATCTGCACTCTAATCTCCCACTTTAATGGTCTGATAGAACGGCTTTTAGTGAGTGGAAGACCAAACCAAGGTGGATGTTAATTTTTTGACATAAAATCTCAGTAATACTCGGTAATATGTACTAGAACAGACACCGCAAAATGTTCTATGCAGCAGTGCGGGTCGCGTGGCAGAAACACAGACAGTTAAGCCCACGGGCTCTAACGCGTGTTGTAAACAACTAAGTCTCTTCTAGTATGTAGTAGGATTTCAGGCTACTTGTTGATTTTCAGGTTCTGGTTGTCATTTGTCTGGTTGCACTATATTTAACACTGCACCTTAGCCTCGCCTCGATCTATCGCATTTTATATCAGGGCAAGTTATAATGTATTTCTCCGGCGATAACAACAAATTACCACAACTTCAATTTGCAACATTAAGAAATATTAACAAACTTACAAAACTGTTCGTCAATGTTTTGTACAAATTTCGGAGACTAGTCTTCTTTAGTACAAACATGCGTACATTAACGCATAAACAAATTCTACAAACTTCACTAAAGGCCATTCCTGTTTCCTATAGCTTTAATAAAATTGAATTCACTTTTTCATCAATAAACCGTAGTTTTCAAAATTACTAAAATGCAATAGGACAGGCAGTTACTATCTGAGACTTCCACAAACTACAACATTACCATTATATTCTTTTTGCTACTACAATACAACTTGAACTAGCTTTAGCTTGGCCAAAACAAAACAAATCTGTTTTTAAGATTTCAAGCGCATGACAGGATTTAGTTGATTGTTGTTTTTATTATTCGCTCGAGAGAGCAGGTAAAGGAACTAAGCCATACAGCCTTGGGATTTAGTTGACAGATGACAGACTCAAAGCTCACTCATAGATAAATAGATATGTAGCAAGCTAGATAGAGGATTCACTCAAAGCGTAGATAGAGGATTGATAGAAATCAAAAAAGTCTATGACTCAAAGTCAAATCTCTATTACAAACATAGGCTTAGAATATACTAGCGTATTGACCAACATAGTGTGCAAGGGAGAAGAAAATTCCTTATGGCAAAAATGCAAGATAGAAAAGGATACCAAATCTCATGACTCTGTAACCGATTTTGAATGACAGGTCGGCACAATTCGGCACGCAAGAAATAGCTCCGAGATATTTTGTAATTTTTTAAAGTATAATAGTGGTTATTTTCAGTAAGTAACTTTTTTCCAAAATGGTTAATTGTTCCGTGAGTGAGTGTGCTGTTAATAATAGAAATAATCCTGATAATTTCACATATCACAGGTAAATTCTCAAGACGTCGTCAATGTTATGACTCGTTTATTTTTGGTTAAAATTTATGTTACATACTGTTTAAAATATAGAATATATTCAATTATTTTGTTATTTTGATATTTTGCAAAGAAAAAAGTCACGTTGTTGATAATTTGCATGAATTTGGTGAATACATTTTTATACAAAATATTTTACATGTACGCTAGGGATTGACTCAACTATATCAAAATTAATGTCGATATTTATCTTGAATGTTTATAATGAATCGATAGACTTGCCTACACAACAAGAAAATAAATCCTCGGTTTGCGTTCTAAAATGTAATTTTATTTTGCCGTTTTTCAAACAGATTCCCTCCGGATTCTATAATTAGAAAAAGTGGTTAAGGTTCATTGGACGGGTTGGTTGGAATGCAAAGAACTCAACAATTTGCAGCAAACATTTTCTTGAGAAGTATAAAAGAAAAAGTAGAATAAAAACAATTTTATTAAAAGGAGTCATTTCTACATTATTTGTACCAGTAAGTAAAATATTGTTATGATAAGACTTCAAAAATATAACTTTCAAAACTTTAGATAAATATAGAGACAGATTTTCATACATTATAAAACTGTAGTACATTAAAGACAAAAAAATCTTGAGATTATCCTCTTTAAGCCATTATGAACCCAACTAAGTATCTATTTATCAACCAAAATAAATGTATAACCTTGCTTAACCAACCGCACAGCCTCACGGTTACACTAGTACAATATTCATAGCATCATGCTATTTTCCCCAAGGGGTTGAGCGGA
Source organism: Parnassius orleans (assembly GCA_029286625.1). Classification (NCBI taxonomy): domain Eukaryota; kingdom Metazoa; phylum Arthropoda; class Insecta; order Lepidoptera; family Papilionidae; genus Parnassius; species Parnassius orleans. The sequence goes on along the minus strand of JAGSMP010000498.1, from coordinate 115,473 downwards.
GCTTCGGAACTTCGGATTATATTCCCAAATCATAACGATAAAACTTTTAGCGTAGTTAGGTATAGATATTTAGTAATGCTCCTCAAGCGCTACTAGACGACCGCGCATGAGACGTGATAGTATAAATTCCATAGTATTTGATACTCACAACGGTCAATGCCCGATTTGAATTAAAATCCAACAAAAGGCAGGTAGGTTCAGCTTATTCCCAGGAATATGTTATATGAATATTTTTTAATTATTTTAGAACTGTCATGGTAAAATTCAGTTAATTTTTGAAGTTATTCAACTTCATGCACTAAACAATTTTTTATAATCTTTTTACAGCTTCCTTAACAATCATTTTCGATAGTCCTTTTAAGTAAAATATACATCACTAGCTAACGCACACAATGACAAATCAAAATTGGTCACGCGTTTTCGGGCTGTCAGGTGGTCTATACGCCAGTATATTCTAAGTCTATGGTATATTCTAAGTCTATGATTACAAATATTTTTATATTAAGATTTTTGGCTTGGATGCTTGTTTTTTAAGCCATTTCTTCATTTCATTCGGGATCTTCGTATTTATAGTTTTTCTTTTGTGCCTATAGTTTTTCATTTACAAATACAATAATTGTATTTGTAAATAGGCAAACATATTTTATATTCTTCAAAAACATAGTCGAACGGTGGGGGTCTTTGTTTGCAATTTTCATTTAGGATAACCAAAAATTAGGAACTTTTTAGGGTCTAGTTAGGTGCCAAGTTTAAAAATTAGGTGCTCTAAAATTTTCACCGCAAAGAACTGTTGAAATAAGTAATTAGATATACGATTAATATTAATAGCAAGGAATTAAGTGTATAGGCAATGACAAGGTGCCCCTAATAAAAATAAAGTCGTTATTCAAAACAAAGCAGATGAAAAATTCAGGTTTTCCGAAAATCAGAAAAGAATCAAAAATGCTTTTAGAAAAAGACCAAATTAGGGGCTTTTTAGGTGCTAATTAAGTACCAAGTAAAAAAATTAGTTGCTCTAAAATTTTCACCGCAACGAACAAGAAATAAAATGCAGATCCGTTGTTACTCCTGAGGACTGAGACGTAATGCCTCGTTACCAGTAAGAAGGGCATCAGGTTCTCTACACTCACCATACGAAACACAGCAGCATTAAGCAGCAATTTGATGCTGGTATTCTGTAAGAGCGTGATCCTACCACAGTCGAGCCGATCCATTCGTTCTACAACCATAATATAGCTGCAGCGTGGCTCTACCACGTATAGACAGACACCACCACACAGCATCATAACTTTTTTTTATATAGGATAGGGTGACAAACGAGCACACAGTCCACCTGATGGTAAGTGGTTGCTGTGACCCATAGACATCTACATCTATCTTCAATAAAGAATCAAAATGCAGATGCGTTGTCACCCGTGAGGACTAAGAAGGAATGCCTCTTTTCCAGTAAAAAGGGTCTCCGGTTCTCTACATTCACCATACGAAACACAGCAGCGTTAAGCTGCTATTTTACGCTGGTATTCTGTGAGAACGTGGTCCTTCCCCGGTCGAGCCGACCCATTCGTGCTACAACTATACCAGTAATATAGCTGCAGCATGGCTCTACCGCGTAATATATATATATATATATTACGTGGTAGAGCGATATAGTTAAGATGACATGTGGTGATGGTGTAAGACAATCCACTACCCCATATCGTGCCGTGGGTGTTGTAAGAGGCGACAAAGGGAAACAAACTAGGAGATGGTCAGCAGCGTCTCCCTGATTACAAATGAAAATAATAAAAAACCGCGGTTGTCAACCTACCTGCATCGCAAATATGGCAAATATGACGCAATTCATGGGGGGAGCCTATGTCCAGCAGAAGGGGTCGCATATCGGCCCTGTTCTCTTTTTGGTATTTATAAAGGACATTTCAGCTCACATTACCTTTAGTAATTACTCAATATTTGCAGATGACTTAAAATTGTATAAGGTTATAGAGTCTCCAGATGATGTAGTTAGATTACAGACAGATCTCACCTCTATCTCAGATTGGTGCAAAAGTAACAAAATGCTACTAAATCCTAAGAAATGTCTGTCTATAAAAATTACCAGAAAGAGAAACATTATTCGCTCCATTTATTTTGTAGACGGAGAAAAATTAACAGAATCCGAAGTAGTCCGTGACCTTGGCGAAATGATCGATAAAAAATTAAATTTCAACATTCATATCGATAATATTGCATCCAAAGCATGGAAGATGGCAGGATTCAAAGCGAATATGTAAGGATTTGCGGAACCCTATATCTATTCTCACTATATACAAAGCTCTTATTTGTAGTACACTAGAATATGCATCACCTGTTTGGAACCCATCATACCAAATTCACAGTGATCGAATAGAGCGTATCCAGCGCAATTTTACCCGCTACTTAGCCTTTAAAGATCAAACTTGTCCTTACCGTGCTGACTATAATACTAGGCTATCCCACTTCAAATTAGAGTCTCTCGAAAAAGACGTCGACTTTGCGATCTTAAAACACTTTATAAACTAATTCACGGCCTCCTACTATCACCGGCACTGTTAAATCAAATAAGTATCAGAGTTCCAAGATATATACCAAGACATCCGATAACCAAAATCTTCTGTTTACCTAACCATAGAACAAATTTAGGTAAACGAGCCCATAAATAGGTTAATGCAAACGTATAACGACATAACTACCAACGGCGACGTCGACATTTTTGTATACGTTCGATAACGTATCAGAATTTGCTAGATTATGTAATAAGTATTTATAACTCTTTCTCTTCTTCAAGTTTAGCATTAGTTTTATTGTAAGCAAATTACTTGTAAATTTATTAATGATATTGTTCTAGTTAAGTAAGTTAACAACTGTCTTATCAGGTAGCAACTATTTTTGTGAATGTTGTATATACCTTTAAAGGCGAATCATTTTGAACAAAACCAATTGTGTTATATTTAACAATGTCCAGTGATAAGCCGTGTATCTGTTAAAATAAATAAATAAGACTGTAACGGTAACGATAAACGTCGAAACGAAAAAGGAAAACATAAACTACCATTTAATTTAAAAAATACATGAAAGTCTAGTCTGTTTCACTAACCTCCCATTCGGTTTATTTTAAGGTTCCATTTTTTTTGGTTTTTGAATTAGCTTCTTCCGAATAAATGCAGTTTCAATCAGCATATAAGGCACGGAAAGGTTTTTTTACTCGTTCTATAATTACATAACAAATTCAAAACAACTTGATTTTTATCTGGTACACCTATATATTTATATAAAACCCCTTTCCATAATATTGTACATATTTTACAATATAGCTCACGAAAAAGGTTTTACTCCAGTGTGTATTGTCATATGCCTTTGCAAACAACTTTTTCTAATACATCTATATTCACAGATATTGCATGAAAAAGGTTTTTCTCCGGCATGTACTCTCATATGTGCACGCAAAATAAATTTTCTATTTTTTTTTGGAGTTTATGGCCTGGTATCTAGACCTTTAGGCCAAAAATAAATTTTCTATTACATCTATATTCACAGATATCACACGAAAAAAGTTTTTCTCCGGTATATATTCTCATATGTGTTTGCAAATGACATTTTCTATTACATCTAAATTCACAGATATTACACGAAAAGGTTTTTCTCCGGTATGTATTTTCATATGTATATGCAAACAACTTTTTGTAATACATCTATATTCACATATTACACGAAAAAGGTTTTTCTCCGGCATGTATTCTCATATGTGCTCGCAAAATAAATTTTCTATTACATCTATATTCACAGATATCACACGAAAAAGGTTTTTCTCCGGTATGTATTCTCCATAGACTTAGAATATACTGGCGTATAGACCACCTGACAGCCCGAAATCGCGTGACCAATTTTGATTTGTCATTGTGTGCGTTTACTAGTGATGTATATTTTACTTACAAGGACTATCGAACATGATTGTTAAGGAAACGGAAAAGATAATAAAAATGTTTAGTGCATGAAGTTGAATAACTTCAAAATTAACTGAATTTTACCATGATAGTTCTAAAATAATTAAAAATATTAATATATGATGTCCTGGGAATAAATATAAGAATAGCTGTAAGGTACCTATTTATATTAACATATTGTTAATATAAATAGTAGATACTTAACTAATTATATACCTATTTATATTTTATATATTTTATAAAATGTTTTGATGGGGAAATAAAACGGGGCACTGTTTATTTTTCATATAAGTATTTGTGATAATTACAAACATTTAATAATTAATAATTAAATAAATTATAGAAGTTTATTTTAACATTCGACTTAATTGAATGTAAACTTAATAATTTAAGGAAGGAAACTTGTAGGAATCAGTTAAATAAGATTGCTCTGTTTAAAAAGGCCAATATGTTTATGAGGCTTCATCATGACATCATGACAAACGGCAAAATAAAATTTCATTTTAGAACGCAAAACGAGGATTTATTTTCTTGTTGTGTAGGCAAGTCTATCGATTCATTATAAACATTCAAGATAAATATCGACATTAATTTTGATATGGTTGAGTCAATCCCTAGCGTACATGTAAAATATTTTGTATAAAAATGTATTTACCAAATTCATGCAAATTATCAACAACGTGACTTTTTTCTTTGCAAAATATCAAAATTAACAAAGTAATTGAAAACATTCTATATTTTAAACAGTATATAACATAAATTGTAACCAAAAATAAACACTTCATAACATTGATGACGTTTTGAGAATTTACCTGTAAAATGTGCAATTATCAGAATTATTTCTATTATTAGCACCACAACCACTTACAGAACAAGTAAGCATTTTGGAAAAAAGTTACTTACTAAAAATAACCACTATTACACTTTAAAAAATTACAAAATATTTCGGAGCTATTTCTTGCGTGCCGAATTGTGCCGACCTGTCATTCAAAATCGGTTACAGAGTCATGAGATTTGGTATCCTTTTCTATCTTGCATTTTTGCCATAAGAATTTTTCTTCTCCTTGCACACTATGTTGGTCTATACGCCAGTATATTCTAAGTCTATGGTATTCTCATATGTGTTTGCAAATGACATTTTCTATTACATCTAAATTCACAGATATTACAATTAAAAAGTTTTTCACCGGTATGTATTATCATATGTCTTTGCAAATGAAATTTTTTAATAGATTTATATTCACAGATATTACACGAAAAAGGTTTTCCACCGGTATGTATTTTCATATGTATTTGCAAACAACTTTTTGTAATACATCTATATTCACAGATATTACACGAAAAGGTTTTTCTCTGGTGTGTATTTTTATATTTTGCAAAGTACCTTTTGGAACAGATTTATATTCACAGATATGACACGAAAAAGGTTTTTCTCCGGTATGTATTCTCATATGTTCGCAAATAATATTTTCACTACATCTAAATTACAGATATTACACGAAAAGGTTTTCTAAGGTATATTTTTATGTGCTGTTTCAAGTCAGTTTTTCTTGAACATTTATATTCACAGATATTACACGAAAAGGTTCTTCCGGTGTGTATTATCATATATGTTTGCAAAATAAATTTTGTAATAGATTTATATTCACAGATATTACACGAAAAGGTTTTTTCCGGTGTGTTTTTCATATGCCTTTGCAATTTATTTTTCTAATACATTTATATTCACAATTATCACAACAGTACATTTGTTTAGCGACGTGCGCTTTAAGATGTGCCAAAATGGAACGTTTTTGAGATGTTTTAAATTCGCAAATATCACAATTAAATATTTCTGTTTGTTGTGGTACTGGAGTTTGTTCTACTTGTGTCGGAACATCAGTGGTGTCTGAGTTCTTTTGCGTCTTATGACTGTATGAAATGTGTTTGGCGAGAATGTCTTTTGTTGATGCACCAGATGTTTTTTTCGTAATTATATTTACACTCTTTTGTTTCAAAATCTTTTTCATTATCTTTGCAGGATGCTTTCCTTTTTTATTAATTGGTTGGTTATCTTTTTTCACTTTAGGGTTTGATTTAATAGTAGGACCTTCAAAATCGTGGTTTTCTTTACGTACTACGTTTATGTTACTATCAGTGGAATTTGATTTAATCTTCTTCTCAGACGGTTTTGAAAAATTATTTGTCGGTGTGATGTAGTGTTCTGAAATACACACAAATTAAACATTTTATTTATTGTAAGACATCTTTGCGTTTATGCCTTGTGGCATTCTCTATCAGTTAACCCAGGGAGAAATAGAATTATAATATTTTACATAATTATACTAAATAATGTTTCTAGATATAAAATATTGTAATTACTCGAGTAATGAATTAATGTAATTATAACATGGTGGAAAGAATGGTTCTTCTGACCATGTTATAATTACATTAATCTAATAATCGTTGTTTCGAATTCACACAGAACTAGTGTTATACACTCAGTACAGTCGAATTGGCGTTAAGTGCGGCATAAGAATTCATCATCACATTTTATCCATGGATTTTGTACAGTCAGGTAGTTGTTTGTTTAATTATTAACTTTGTTACCCTTCAATAGCTCGACTACCTTGCTGCACATGAATATGGTAGTAAGGAGTATGAACCATACACTAAGTTCCTATACTAGCAGTCCCATACTAGCCCTACCGCCCCATAAATATATATACATAAATATGATAATTACAGGATTTCAACTTACAGCCTATCAAAGTCTACTGCTGAACATAGACCTCCCCACAAATTGCCTCATAGGGAGATATTTGATAACCACAGTTTTTTCTTTAGTTGTTATTAGATAGATGCTACTTCTCTTTTACCCACTCATATTTGTATGCCTTTGTACATATAATACAAATAATATTTTTACCTTAAATGACTTTAGTGTAAATAAAACGTCAAAGAACTTGCTTAGTCAAATAATGTTATAATTCTAAAATAACTACTTCACTTGTTTACCTTTCTGATTTTATGTATTTTATTTCTTTTTGCCTTAGTGGAATCTGGTTTACTACAAAAGTAGGCATTAAGACTGTTTATTAATAAGATTGAAATAAATAAAATATTAATAAATATTATTATTTAGGGGGTAGACACTGTAAAACTATAGTCTGTTCGGTTAGTTGATGAAAAAAAAACACTTTTCAGGTGGATCGTTTAGAATAAGTCTGTAATCTTGTTGGCCGAGAGCTTCTACAACTGTATGGAGGCACAAATGATAGCAGGGATATGGAATTACAATCCATGAATATTGAAGTCATCGGTAACATCCCACAACCACCCCTTATGCCAGTAACTGTAACTCCTGCCATTTCCAGAGCGGCATCAACAATTACTATAATAATATGCAGACCTTTTCCATCAAAAGGTTTAAATTATTTCTTAAGCAAAACTTGTCTAGTAAGGGTTATTATACCTAGAGAGTACATGACTGATAATAACCCCTGGGAATGAGGTAATCGCTACCATGCTGTTTCTAAATGTTTTCAAAACAATTGTATAAAATATTATGTAGTAAAATGTGCTTTTTTTTTAAATCTCGCTGGGTTTCTTGCTGGTTCTTCGCAGGACAGAGGTTTTTTGCGAACCAGTGGTAAAAATAAAAAATGACTTTTAATAAGTATTATGTATTGTAATCTATATTGAATAAAAATGATTCTATTCTATTCTGTGGCTAGTTATAAGCGTGCTGCTTCTACTTCCCCGTCACTGTATTTTTAAGTTATGTAATCATTTATCTAGATTCTTAATACCTAAACTACTAAAAGAGAGATTGCTGATTGATAACTCATTTTATGTGCCACTGTGCGCTCGTATTTGTGAATACCACTTAAATGAACCTCACAATGATTGGAATAATTTATACACAAGTAGTAATGATGCATATTTATATAGTAATATAAATATGCATCATTACTATAAATGATTTTGAAACAGTTGCTACGCTTGTGGCAACCAAAGTTGTTTGTGGTATTCTATAGGAAGATGTTGCTGCTCATCTCCTGGTATCTTTATTTTACTCTGTTACGACTTTTACGACAACATACGGGACGAAACGCGATGGCGGTTCACGGAAGGGCTATACAATATTTTACATTATATATTTAATTTAGGAAGACCTACGTTCAGCAGTGAATTGTTGTAATGATGACGAATAATGATCAATAAAACTTGTAATTATTGTTTTTACTTGACCTGTTTCTATTATGTGCCATTATAAATAAAGTGCCTAATTTATAAATAAACGCCGAGCATGTTGAATAGATGCTCTGGTACCTTTCGTATCTCTTTCAATTGACAATCTCCTTGTTTTTTATTATAGAATAATTGTGACAAACGAGCGCACGGTCCACCTGATGGTAAGTAGATGCTGTGGCGCATAGACATCTACATTTATCCTCGTTTAAGAATCAAAATGCAGATGCATTGTCACCCCTGAGGACTAAGATGGAGTGCTTCGTTTCCAGTAAAAAAGGACTCCGGTTCTCTACACTCACCATACGAAACACAGGAGCATTAAGCTACTATTTTACTCTGGTATTCTGTGAGAACGTGGTCCTTCCCCGGTCGAGCCGACCCATTCGTGCTACAACTATACCAGTAATATAGTTGTAGCATGAGCCTACGCGTAATATATATATATATATTACGTGGTAGAGCGATATAGTTACGATGACATGTGGTGATGGTGTAAGACAATCCACTACCCCATATCGTGCCGTGGGTGTTGTAAGAGGCGACAAAGGAAACAAACTAGAGATGGTCAGCAGCGTCTCCTGATTACAAATGAAAATAATAAAAACCGCGGTTGTCAACCTACCTGCATCGCAAATATGGCAAATATGACGCAATTCATGGGGGAGCCTATGTCCAGCAGAAGGGTCATATCGGCCTGTTCTCTTTTTAGTATTTATAAAGACATTTCAGCTCACATTACCTTTAGTAATTACTCAATATTTGCAGATGACTTAAAATTGTATAAGGTTATAGAGTCTCCAGATGATGTAGTTAGATTACAGACAGATCTCACCTCTATCTCAGATTGGTGCAAAAGTAACAAAATGCTACTAAATCCTAAGAAATGTCTGTCTATAAAAATTACCAGAAAGAGAAACATTATTCGCTCCATTTATTTTGTAGACGGAGAAAAATTAACAGAATCCGAAGTAGTCCGTGACCTTGGCGAAATGATCGATAAAAAATTAAATTTCAACATTCATATCGATAATATTGCATCCAAAGCATGGAAGATGGCAGGATTCGTAAAGCGAATATGTAAGGATTTGCGGAACCCTATATCTATTCTCACTATATACAAAGCTCTTATTTGTAGTACACTAGAATATGCATCACCTGTTTGGAACCCATCATACCAAATTCACAGTGATCGAATAGAGCGTATCCAGCGCAATTTTACCCGCTACTTAGCCTTTAAAGATCAAACTTGTCCTTACCGTGCTGACTATAATACTAGGCTATCCCACTTCAAATTAGAGTCTCTCGAAAAAAGACGTCGACTTTGCGATCTTAAAACACTTTATAAGCTAATTCACGGCCTCCTACTATCACCGGCACTGTTAAATCAAATAAGTATCAGAGTTCCAAGATATATACCAAGACATCCGATAACCAAAATCTTCTGTTTACCTAACCATAGAACAAATTTAGGTAAACGAGCCCCAATAAATAGGTTAATGCAAACGTATAACGACATAACTACCAACGGCGACGTCGACATTTTTGTATACGTTCGATAACGTATCAGAATTTGCTAGATTATGTAATAAGTATTTATAACTCTTTCTCTCTTCTTCAAGTTTAGCATTAGTTTTATTGTAAGCAAATTACTTGTAAATTTATTAATGATATTGTTCTAGTTAAGTAAGTTAACAACTGTCTTATTGTAGCTGCACTATTTTTGTGAATGTTGTATATACCTTTAAAGGCGAATCATTTTGAACAAAACCAATTGTGTTATATTTAACAATGTCTAGTGATAAGCCAATGGTGTATCTGTTAAAATAAATAAATAAGACTGTAACGGTAACGATAAACGTCGAAACGAAAAAGGAAAAACATAAACTACCATTTAATTTAAAAAAATACATGAAAGTCTAGTCTGTTTCCACTAACCTCCCATTCGGTATTTATTTTAAGGTTCCATTTTTTTTGGTTTTTGAATTAGCTTCTTCCGAATAAATGCAGTTTCAATCAGCACATAAGGCACGGAAAGGTTTTTTTACTCGTTCTATAATTACATAACAAATTCAAAACAACTTGATTTTTATCTGGTACACTTATATATTTATATAAAACCCCTTTCCATAATGTTGTACATATTTTACAATATAGCTCACGAAAAAGGTTTTACTCCAGTGTGTATTGTCATATGCCTTTGCAAACAACTTTTTGTAATACATCTATATTCACAGATATTACACGAAAAAGGTTTTTCACCGGTATGTATTTTCATATGTATTTGCAAACAACTTTTTGTAATACATCTATATTCACATATTATACGAAAAAGGTTTTTCTCCGGCATGTACTCTCATATGTGCACGCAAAATAAATTTTCTATTTTTTTTTGGAGTTTATGGCCTGGTATCTAGACCTTTAGGCCAAAAATAAATTTTCTATTACATCTATATTCACAGATATCACACGAAAAAAGTTTTTCTCCGGTATATATTCTCATATGTGTTTGCAAATGACATTTTCTATTACATCTAAATTCACAGATATTACACGAAAAAGGTTTTCTCCAGTATGTATTTTCATATGTATATGCAAACAACTTTTTGTAATACATCTATATTCACATTGTAATGTTGAAGGTTTTAATAAATAGGAGACGTGTTGCTTGTACAAGAACTTTAATTATACTGATCCTTATTCTACCTTAACACTAATATATACAGGGTGGTCAAAAGGTGACGTCCAAAATTTTTTGGAATGCTGACCTTTCGGGCTACATGAAAATACCCATGTATGTTCCATGATTTTTCTTAGTTTACGAGATATGATTTTTTGTATTATTTTTAAAAATGTCGACTTAGCGATTCAAAATTTTTTCTTGAAAATTTTGCTCTCTTTTCTACTTTTTATTCTTAGCGTAGTCTTAATGAGTTGGACTCTTTGACATAAAAATAAGCTGCCTACCATTAATACAAATTGCAAAAATTTTAATCGAAAACAAATTATGCAGATATGATTGAATCAAAGTTTAATTTTGAAATTTAAACTAAAAATTAAATAATGAGTTCCATGACTTTAAAGTAATTTTAAAAACTTCGCAAGACCCTAAGCTTTAGTTATAATACAAAAAAAGTGGTGGTCAATGGGCCTTTTTTAGCCCTAGTCGGCCTTTAATTGCACAGAGCCAAAAAGTGCAAAAATAATCGTTTTATTATGCACCTATTGTTTATTACTAAGGATAATTAGATTTTCATGGTATGTCATAATCTTTCATAATAAATAAAACAATTTGGTTTTTTTAATACTTATTTATTTATGTTACAACCAATTCTCAAAGTACCCTCCACTGCAATACACAGTCTACAACGCCTTAGAAAATTTTGTTTCAGTCTTCTAAAAGCATTTGAATTTTGTCTGATTTTTGTTTCCGCCTCCGTTAATTTATCTCGCAGTTCTGCTTCGGTGTTTGTTTCGCTTGCGTACACCATCTCTTTGTAATATCCCCAGAGAAAGAAATCTATGGGGTTCAAATCTGGTGAACGTGCAGGCCAATGAATCGGTCCGCCACGCCCAATCCATCTATTGGGGAATCTTTGATTAAGGTGCTCCGTACCTCTCTTGCATAGTGGCAAGGAGCACCATCATTTTGGTAAATCATACCCTTCTTGTCAATAAGTTTACACCGCCTAATAAGCCGTTTAAATTGTTTTGTAAAAGTCTAAATATTGGGCTCCGTTTAACCTAGCAGGCAATTCAAAAGGTCCTATAAGTTCCCCGTTCAAAATTCCTGACCACAAGTTTACACTATAATGTGTTTGAAAATTGAAGGCCTTGCCTTATGTGGGTTTTCAACAGCCCAACTATGGTAATTGTGGATATTGAAGACTCCTGTTCTTTCAAATCTAGACTCGTCTGTCCACAGAATTTTATCAAAAACCTGGATCCTCCGCAGTTCTTTCCAGCATTGTTCGACAAAAATTCACCCGTCTTGAATAATCTGCAGGATGCAATTTTGGACGCGTTGAATATGATAAGCGTGGTATCCTCTGAAAAAAAACTAAATTGTACTTCCAGGAATCACTGTTTTTATTCCATGAAATGTGGTTTTTGCCCCACATAAGTAATTAAAATTAATTGATCGCTCGTCGCTATTCAAAGGTGCGCTTTAATACGGTGTCAAAGTAAAAGTTTTAAAGACAAAATGAACTTACCTGACTTAAGTATCCTTATAACTGAGGTTCGTGGTACACCAGTCGTTCTCGTAATAGCTCTGGTGCTAGTAAAAGGATATCTTTGCACTTGTTCCACGACTTCTTCTCTGACATCTGGATCCACTCTGGGTACTCCTTCGTGGGAACTGCGTCCCGGAATTCGTCCGTCCATAAATGTATTATGTGTATTTATGAACACTCTGTGATCGGGATAAAGTTCCCGTTCTTCTCCTCGCCGTTCTAGTTTCTCTCTGTAAAGCCTTGTTGCTAAATGGCCATTGCCTTGGGCAACGCCGTAAAAATAATGCATTTCTGCATATTCCTTCAAAGAATAACTCATTTTGCAACACAAAAATCCAAATCACAAGGTAATCAATCAAAGTCCGAAACACAAGCACAGTCAAGTCAGTTATAAGGCGAAACAGAATACAGTTAGCAAGCAGTCGTGGTAAATTGGAAGTATCGAAAACAAAAACAGGAGTAGTAGTTACATGAGCGATAGCTGTGAACAACTGAGGCACTCTATGACTGAAGCTACGCCTGTCGCCTTATGCGCGAGCTATGGCTAGAGCGAGAGCGCGCTACACACGACACAGTATTTCTCACTCCTGCTTCCTTTGTTCGACACGTAGTATTTTGTGATCTGAAACCGTCTACCTGCCTATTACTATTATCATTCATTATCTCATTAACATTGAGGGAAATTCGTTGTTTTTGTGACCCATCTGTGCTACTTACTGAAGTGGTACTATCCTAACCCGAAGATTTACATTTCATTTTATTTTATTTCATTTGATTAGATTATATGGCGAACCTAATTATTTTTAGAAATAGGGTGTTTAAATAATAATGTTGAAAATTTTCGCCTCTGTGCAATTAGAAGCTGATTACGGCTAAACAAGGCCCATTGACCACCACTTTTTAGATTATAATTAAAGCTTAGGGTCTTGCAAAGTTTTTAAAATTACTTTAAAGTCATGGAACTCATTATTTAATTTTTAGTTTAAATTTCAAAATTGAACTTTGATTCAATCATATCTGCATAATTTGTTTTCGATTAAAACTTTTGCAATTTGTATTAATGGTAGGCAGCTTATTTTTATGTCAAAGAGTCCAACTCATTAAGACTACGCTAAGAATAAAAAGTAGAAAAGAGAGCAAAATTTTCAAGAAAAAAATTTTGAATCGCTAAGTCGACATTTTAAAATAATACAAAAAATCATATCTCGTAAACTAAGAAAAATCATGGAACATACATGGGTATTTTCATGTAGCCCGAAAGGTCAGCATTCCAAAAAATTTTTGGACGTCACCTTTGGACCACCCTGTATATTGTGGTGGCTACACTACACCTCCCACCGACAAAAAAAAAAATTAAAACATTTTTTTATATTGTAAAAGTTAATCCTAAATAAAATCTTACGTTTTAATTACGGATAATATATATAATTCGTCTTGGATTGGGTAGGACGGCTGGCCAAACCTCCTATGCATAATTGCTCAATCACATTAAAATTAGTATAATGTATTATGCATACATACAACATACGTATTTGACATAATTAGGTGAACATTCATGAAGGTATATTATTTTTTGGTCGACACATTATTGTAACATACTTAGATATTGAGTTATTTAGTCACTTATTAAGTAACTTATCCAGACACTCGCATTAAGTAGTACCTACTCTTCCCTTGTATATTTTTTCACATTTATATTTATAATTGCATACTTTATACTTCATTTATTTATACCTTCATATTTGATTAATCGTTACTTTCATGATCCACGCAAATAAGTTATATATTAATACTCTACAATTTTTCAGAAGATGATGACTTATAAGTTAAAAACATATGATTTGAAGGTTCAATAATATAACACCGAAAATATTGCATTTCATTTTAAGATGAAGTGAACAAAGAACATAATGCAACGTAATCATGATCATTAACTTAAAACAGATACATTTTGCAATCTCAGCCGCGTAAGCGGTGGTGACAACACCTTTGTTATAATATCCAAAGCACGTATAGGAAAGGTTTTCAATTACATCGTATGACACAAACATAATATCTAATTCAACATAACACAAAATGTTCTATTATGAGTACACTTAAAAGTATTTGAAAATTATAGTATTAAACACTTTTAATGTACGTAGTTGAGATCGTTACATTGCATTGTTATAATACATTTACATTTACATACATTATCAGTGTTTATTATTTAAGTTATTTATAATAGTCGAAAACTGATTACTACTTTTCTCTTTTTAGAAAAAAGATTTTCATAGAAAAATGTTTATCTTAATTGAATACAGAGTTTAAAAGTGTAATAAGGTTAATTTAGAAGTTATAACAAAATTTTGTTTAACATTTGAAAAGACAAATTTTTTTTAAAGTAAATATGTATTAACGTAAATTTAGATTTGACTGTCTATATAGAAAAAAAATTATTACATTATCAAACTTATAATAATAGACTATCGATACGCTTTGGATTTGATTTTAGTAAGCAATATACCAAATTTAGTTTAAATTGTACAAATTATACATAAACAAAAAAAAAAAACATAACACAAAAGAAATTTAAGGTAGAGTTATTGTAACTATGAATCAATGTGGCTAAATATGAAAAAAATCTTGTAAATTCATGTAATCTATAAATGTATTAATCAAATTTAATTGTTTTTACATGTGGTTGTGTGGATCGATCCTATAGTTACTAGATGTATAGCTTGTAAGTAGCATTTTGAGTAGCATTGCAGGTAGCACCCTAATACAGAAATGCAAAATAACAACATAATATCTCACATTTTAGATTTGTTCAGGGATTCCCTTGAAATGAGGTAATAATTTACCTCATTTTAATTATTCATGTCCTTTATTTTCATACTAACAGTACTCTCATATCCTTTGTTTTCGATTATCAGGCCTTTTTTTCATATTTCTTGTACGTACTTTCTTTTATTTCTTAATATTTTTGACCTTTAGCTAGTATTTCTATTCTCTTATACATTTATTTATTTATTAGATATCGGAAACGGAGTATTAATTCACTTCATTTATATTTTATTTCATTGATATTTATCATTTTTATAAATATGGGCCCCATTTACTTGGGTACTATATTACATTTTCATTACATTCATTTTATTTTATTGGTACATAAACTTTTAAATCATACTATATCAAGGTAAAACTGTACCTTGGGTTGTGCACAACAACCAGGTCAACGTTTAAGTCATTTTAAAAGACTCCAACAATTGTCACGGAGGAAACTAAGTTCACACTATGATCCAATGAAGGATACGACCTCAATGTACCATTATTAAGGGTAACAAATTTAAGACTTCTCTGGTCCAACAGTACTAATGTGAGTAAAATTGTTCATCTCACTTGTACTGAAGGTATTGTTCCTAGTACCCGTTACTCGATTTTATCATCCAAACATGGAAACATACCCTGCTCGAGGACTATATGCTTTACCAGTGATGGACGTTCCCGTATCTCCATTACTTATTTATGCAGGTCAACTTTTGTTTTATTTCTATTTATTTCTTTACATTTATAATATTTATTAGTCATTATTTAATTGTACCCAAGATTATGGACAATATTTCTATACAATTCATAATAAATTATCATTCCCTCTTTAAAACTCATAACGTCTTTAATCGCATCCGAACAACCTTAAAATTAATCGGTTATTAGTTTTTCAAACTCTCAGCTGATCAGGCTGATTGTATGTGGATATGCTAACCACCGACAATTTTCTTTGCCTATGTCACTCAAACCTACAACATTATCATTACTTTTCATTTCTAATTATGTATTCTCTTACTTATCCATAAATTTACTTACATCTTTTACAAATATGACATAGTCTCGTAAAATATTTAGTTACATCATTGTCAGTCAGGAATTGAGGCTCACAATATGGGCACAACAAAATTTAAATCAATTAATTGTATACCTTATGTAATGAGTTTCAAAATCGAATTAAACGAAGTAATTATTTTCATAATCCACACAAGTACTATTTTAAGAGATTATAATAGTTTAAAAGCTTTAAAAGTTCAAACAATATAAAACCAAAAGTAAATTATTACGTTTCTTATTAAAATGAACAAAACAAAAGAAATAATAATGGGAACGTAAGTCGTCATCACTATTATAACAACAAACAGATCAAAATAAATTTACTCGTGCAGCGCTAGCAATAAGACACCTTTGTTTTAAATTCGAAAGTAAGTATATGGAAACGTTTGGGATTGCATCGAACTATGATTACCTAAGCCTGAACTGAAGAACACCGTGTGATTCATACTAATTTTAATATATTGTACAATATATTATAATATGAATGCAACCTTAAAATGAGATTCTAAGCATTTTTTAATTTACACAGACATTTAAATAGTTTCGTCGTTCATAGTTATAGTACATACATCCAATAACTCATTGGCTCTTAAAATTTAACGTTGTTAGAAATATTATGATGTTAGTTATATCGCATACAAAAAATTTAAACAATCGCTGTAGCAGCTATCGAGTTTACATATAACAAAACATTAATTTATTTAAAATATTGAAAAAAATAAATTATCTATCATAATATAACTTTAAGGTATATCGTGATCGTGAATTTGAAAAAAATAATTGATTATAACCCTTTTAAATTTGGATTCGAGAAATAAAAACGTATCACAGTGTTATTTTAACTATAAATTTGGTGAAATTAAGTACGTAAAATTTAATCTTTCATATAAAAATGAATATAAAATCGTCTAGTGCCTTAATACAAATGCCACTGAAGTACTTACGTAACTTTATAATATTGTAATATGATTCTTTTTTTTTGAAACAATAATAAAATAACAATTAAATCGTTAATATTAAGTATCTAATAATTAATTTCAACTTAAACATATATGAAATACAGAATATTTAATACACAACTTCAAATAACAAAAAGAACATAAAAACAATCTCAAATTAATCAGATAAATAAAGTTTTAAATGGAATTAAAATCACACAGGTGCGAAATTACCTCTTAATTTCTTCTTTGTTCTCTTTGACTCAATTTTCACATTTTTCTGGATGATGCTCGCTAGAATACAACCGCTTCTTTCCCTTTTTCAATGAATCCGCCAGTTTTAATTTTTCAGTCTGCTTCTAAAACAATATATTTTGTGGCCTCTCCTCGTGTATTTCATATTATAGTTTTCTTGTCACATCCGGTATTACGTCCATTGCGTTATTATAATGTATATATTTTTAATAATATTTACAAGTTAATCCATGACGATTTTCTTTATTTATTTATTTTTTGTAAAAAAAATCCTATTCTTGTAGGCCCGGCGGTGCGCGTACATTGTAAAGCACCGCCTGGCAGGGTCGCCATGTAATGTTGAAGGTTTTAATAAATAGGAGACGTTGCTTGTACAAGAACTTTAATTATACTGATCCTTATTCTACCTAACACTAATATAGTGTGTCTGGTCACGACCTAGCGATAATTTAAGGTTACAAAATATACCTAATTTCATCGACGAAAACACCCATATATGGGGGTTCACCCCTCCTGTCGGAATGGCCGCCATTTAATTTTTTATTCTTGTAGATACCTCTGCCAAAGATGCAGATTTCTCTGGACAGAAAGGTCCTACAGATGTAAAAAATGTTATTTAAAAAGGTAAAATAGCATCTATCAAATAAAATAAACATCATGGAAAGTTTTCCTACAAAATATCTTAAAACATTTACAATGCTAATTTAAGTTAAAAATTGACTATTTTTTTATTCTTAACATACTTCAAAAACTAGCACATTGATACTAAATTTTAATACTGTCCTAATACTTAAGGATATTACTTACAAATTGACATTAAAATTATTGTTCTTAATTGCATAACTCGAGAGTTAGGGCTGTTTGAATATGACCCTTTTCGACGGTCCCAAACCCATGTAGAGCTACCTGCTACATTGAATAGGGTTTATGTGACAAGGACGAAAAATGATTTGTATTATAGTTAGGGCGGTGAATAAGTAGGACAAAAATCATGTTTGACCAGCTCAGGTATCGAAGATAAATGTTTGTTAGATCAGTTGTCCTCCGCTCTGAGTTGCGATCGCTACTATTCCGTTCCGTTTTGTGAGCTATTCCTTCACCGAGATATCCTGCTGAGTTTGTTGTAGTTTGCAGTGACTACGTACTTTTCGGATAAAAACATGTCTAACTATTCGTCTCATCACATAGCTGACATGCATTTCGTGTATGGCAGATGTAATGGAAGTGCTGCCGCCGTACGAATGTATCGTCAGAGGTATCCCGACCGGCCTACACCCAGTCGACAAACTTTTGTTGACATTCACTTAAGATTGTCGCAATATGGCATCCAAAGGCCTCCAAATGAACGCTCCCGCATAGTGTCAGTGCAAGCAGAAGAAGAAGTTCTTCAACTTATTTACCGAGATCCCAGGCTCAGTGTAAGGCGAATAGCAATGATGCTGCATTTGTCAAAATGGGTTGTGTGGAAAATTTTAAACGCGAAGGCATGCATCCGTACCATTTTCGTCGCGTGCAAGATATTCGAGAGCCAGACTATGCTGTGCGAGCCACTTTTTGCTCGTGGTTCAACGGTTGTGTGCGACGTCAACCGAGGTTTTGTAAAAAAATCATGTGGACCGATGAGGCGACATTTACAAGAGCTGGTATTATAAACCATAGAAACCAGCATTTATGGATGCAAGAAAATCCAAATGCAGTAAGGCCCAGTAAATTTCAACATGAATTTTCAGTAAATGTGTGGGCGGCTATGATTGACGACAAATTAATTGGACCAATTGAATTACCAAATACAATGAATGGCCCAAGATTTTTAGATTTTCTAAGGAACACATTTAGAGAAATCATGGAGGAATTACCAGTGATCGACCGAAGGCGCATGTGGCTCCAGTTGACGGTGCACCACCTCACTACGCACGTGCTGTGAGAGCTTTTCTTAATGAAAATTATTCACCATGGATAGGACGTGGTGGAACGGTAGCAGCCACCTCGCTCTCCGGATTTAACACCTCTGGATTATTTTTATGGGGATGGATGAAGCAAAGGGTTTATGCTACAGTCCCAAATAGCAGACAAGAACTGCTCGACAAAATAATGACGATTGCGGATGACATAAGATCCGACATAGTCTTAATATCAAGGGCCACACAACAAATGGCTGTAAGGTCAGTGGCCTGTCTACAGAATAGAGGTGGACATTTTGAACAATTATTAAATTAATAATAATACTTAATGCCATTAAAAGTTTCTTAAAAGTTATAGTGTATTTTTATTTAATCCATTATCGAAAATTAATAGCGCTTAATGAGGCTCTACATACATAACCCACGCAAAAGGGTCATATTCAAACAGCCCTAACTCTCGAGTTATGCAATTAAGAACAATAATTTTAATGTCAATTTAAAGTAATATCCTTAAGTATTAGGACAGTATTAAAAATTTAGTATCAATGTGCTAGTTTTTGAAGTATGTTAAGAAAATAAAAATAGTCAATTTTTTTTACTTAAATTAGCATTGTAAATGTTTTAAGATATTTTGTAGGAAAACTTTCCATGATGTTTATTTTATTTGATAGATGCTATTTTACCTTTTTAAATAACATTTTTTACATCTGTAGGACCTTTCTGTCCAGAGAAATCTGCATCTTTTGGCAGAGGTATCTACAAGAATAAAAAATTAAATGGCGGCATTCCGACAGGAGGGGGGTAGACCCCATATATGGGTGTTTTCGTCGATGAAATTAGGTATATTTTGTAACCTTAAATTATCGCTAGGTCGTGACCAGACACACTGTATATATTGTGGTGGCTACACTACAACATATTACACGAAAAAGATTTTTCTCCGGCATGTATTCTCATATGTGCTCGCAAAATAAATTTTCTATTACATCTATATTCACAGATATCACACGAAAAAGGTTTTTCTCCGGTATGTATTCTCCATAGACTTAGAATATACTGGCGTATAGACCACCTGACAGCCCGAAATCGCGTGACCAATTTTGATTTGTCATTGTGTGCGTTTACTAGTGATGTATATTTTACTTACAAGGACTATCGAACATGATTGTTAAGGAAACGGTAAAAAGATAATAAAAAAATGTTTAGTGCATGAAGTTGAATAACTTCAAAAATTAACTGAATTTTACCATGATAGTTCTAAAATAATTAAAAAATATTAATATATGATGTTCCTGGGAATAAATATAAGAATAGCTGTAAGGTACCTATTTATATTAACATATTGTTAATATAAATAGGTAGATACTTAACTAATTATATACCTATTTATATTTTATATATTTTATAAAATGTTTTGATGGGGAAATAAAAACGGGGGCACGGCTGCTTTATTTTTCATATAAGTATTACTTGTGATAATTACAAACATTTAATAATTAATAATTAAATAAATTATAGAAGTTTATTTTAACATTCGACTTAATTATGAATGTAAACTTAATAATTTAAGGAAGGAAACTTGTAGGAATCAGTTAAATAAGATTGCTCTGTTTAAAAAGGCCAATATGTTTATGAGGCTTCATCATGACATCATGACAAACGGCAAAATAAAATTTCATTTTAGAACGCAAAACGAGGATTTATTTTCTTGTTGTGTAGGCAAGTCTATCGATTCATTATAAACATTCAAGATAAATATCGACATTAATTTTGATATGGTTGAGTCAATCCCTAGCGTACATGTAAAATATTTTGTATAAAAATGTATTTACCAAATTCATGCAAATTATCAACAACGTGACTTTTTTCTTTGCAAAATATCAAAATTAACAAAGTAATTGAAAACATTCTATATTTTAAACAGTATATAACATAAATTGTAACCAAAAATAAACACTTCATAATATTGATGACGTTTTGAGAATTTACCTGTAAAATGTGCAATTATCAGAATTATTTCTATTATTAGCACCACAATCACTTACAGAACAAGTAAGCATTTTGGAAAAAAGTTACTTACTAAAAATAACCACTATTACACTTTAAAAAATTACAAAATATTTCGGAGCTATTTCTTGCGTGCCGAATTGTGCCGACCTGTCATTCAAAATCGGTTACAGAGTCATGAGATTTGGTATCCTTTTCTATCTTGCATTTTTGCCATAAGGAATTTTCTTCTCCCTTGCACACTATGTTGGTCTATACGCCAGTATATTCTAAGTCTATGGTATTCTCATATGTGTTTGCAAATGACATTTTCTATTACATCTAAATTCACAGATATTACACGAAAAAGGTTTTTCACCGGTATGTATTATCATATGTCTTTGCAAATGAAATTTTTTAATAGATTTATATTCACAGATATTACACGAAAAAGGTTTTCCACCGGTATGTATTTTCATATGTATTTGCAAACAACTTTTTGTAATACATCTATATTCACAGATATTACACGAAAAAGGTTTTTCTCTGGTGTGTATTTTTATATGCCTTTGCAAAGTACCTTTTGGAACAGATTTATATTCACAGATATGACACGAAAAAGGTTTTTCTCCGGTATGTATTCTCATATGTGTTCGCAAATAATATTTTCTACTACATCTAAATTCACAGATATTACACGAAAAAGGTTTTTCTAAGTTATGTATTTTTATGTGCTGTTTCAAGTCAGTTTTTCTTGAACATTTATATTCACAGAATATTACACGAAAAAGGTTCTTCTCCGGTGTGTATTATCATATATGTTTGCAAAATAAATTTTGTAATAGATTTATATTCACAGATATTACACGAAAAAGGTTTTTCTCCGGTGTGTATTTTCATATGCCTTTGCAATTTATTTTTTCTAATACATTTATATTCACAATTATCACAACAGTACATTTGTTTAGCGACGTGCGCTTTAAGATGTGCCAAAATGGAACGTTTTTGAGATGTTTTAAATTCGCAAATATCACAATTAAATATTTCTGTTTGTTGTGGTACTGGAGTTTGTTCTACTTGTGTCGGAACATCAGTGGTGTCTGAGTTCTTTTGCGTCTTATGACTGTATGAAATGTGTTTGGCGAGAATGTCTTTTGTTGATGCACCAGATGTTTTTTTCGTAATTATATTTACACTCCTTTGTTTCAAAATCTTTTTCATTATCTTTGCAGGATGCTTTCCTTTTTTATTAATTGGTTGGTTATCTTTTTTCACTTTAGGGTTTGATTTAATAGTAGGACCTTCAAAATCGTGGTTTTCTTTACGTACTACGTTTATGTTACTATCAGTGGAATTTGATTTAATCTTCTTCTCAGACGGTTTTGAAAAATTATTTGTCGGTGTGATGTAGTGTTCTGAAATACACACAAATTAAACATTTTATTTATTGTAAGACATCTTTGCGTTTATGCCTTGTGGCATTCTCTATCAGTTAACCCAGGGAGAAATAGAGAAATTATAATATTTTACATAATTATACTAAATAATGTTTCTAGATATAAAGTATTTAGCCAATTACTCCGAGTAATGTAGATTAATGTAATTATAACATGGTGGAAAGAATGGTTCTTCTGACCATGTTATAATTACATTAATCTAATAATCGTTGTTTCGAATTCCACACAGAACTAGTGTTATACACTCAGTACAGTCGAAGTTGGCGTGTAAGTGCGGCATAAGAGAATTCATCATCACATTTTATCCCATGGATTTTGTACAGTCAGGTAGTTGTTTGTTTAATTATTAACTTTGTTACCCTTCAATAGCTCGACTACCTTGCTGCACATGAATATGGTAGTAAGGAGTATTAGACCCTACACCAACTAAGTTCCCTATACCTAGCAGTCCCTTATACCCTAGCCCTACCATATAAATATATATACATAAATATGATAATTACGGGATTTCAACTTTACAGCCTATCAAAAGTCTACTGCTGAACATAGACCTCCCCCACAAATTGCCTCATAGGGGAGATATTTGATAACCACAGTTTTTTATCTTTAGTTGTTATTAGATAGATGCTACTTCCTCTTTACCTTACACTCATATTTGTATGCCTTTGTACATAATATACAAGTAATATTTTTTACCTTAAATGACATTAGTGTAAATAAAACGTCAAAGAACTTGTGCTTAGTCAAATAATGTTATAATTCTAAAATAACTACTTCACTTGTTTACCTTTCTGATTTTATGTATTTTTATTTCTTTTTGCCTTAGTGGAATCTGGTTTACTACAAAAGTAGGCATTAAGACTGTTTATTAGTAATAAAGATTGAAATAAATAAAATATTAATAAATATTATTATTTAGGGGGTAGACACTGTAAAACTATAGTCTGTTCGGTTAGTTGATGAAAAAAAAACACTTTTCAGGTGGATCGTTTAGAATAAGTCTGTAATCTTGTTGGCCGAGAGCTTCTACAACTGTATGGAGGCACAAATGATAGCAGGGATATGGAATTACAATCCATGAATATTGAAGTCATCGGTAACATCCCACAACCACCCCTTATGCCAGTAACTGTAACTCCTGCCATTTCCAGAGCGGCATCAACAATTACTATAATATGCAGACCTTTTCCATCAAAAGGTTTAAATTATTTCTTAAGCAAAACTTGTCTAGTAAGGGTTATTATACTACTAGAGAGTACATGACTGATAATAACCCCTGGGAATGAGGTAATCGCTACCATGCTGTTTCTAAATGTTTTCAAAACAATTGTATAAAATATTATGTAGTAAAATGTGCTTTTTTTTTAAATCTCGCTGGGTTTCTTGCTGGTTCTTCGCAGGACAGAGGTTTTTTGCGAACCAGTGGTAAAAGTAAAAAATGACTTTTAATAAGTATTATGTATTGTAATCTATATTGAATAAAAATGATTCTATTCTATTCTGTGGCTAGTTATAAGCGTGCTGCTTCTACTTCCCGTCACTGTATTTTTAAGTTATGTAATCATTTATCTAGATTCTTAATACCTAAACTACTAAAAGAGAGATTGCTGATTGATAACTCATTTTATGTGCCACTGTGCGCTCGTATTTGTGAATACCACTTAAATGAACCTCACAATGATTGGACTAATTTATACACAAGTAGTAATGATGCATATTTATATAGTAATATAAATATGCATCATTACTGTAAGGTAGTTTTTGAAACAGTTGCTACGCTTGTGGCAACCAAAGTTGTTTGTGGTATTCTATAGGAAGATGTTGCTGCTCATCTCCTGGTATCTTTATTTTACTCTGTTACGACTTTTACGACAACATACGGGACGAAACGCGATGGCGGTTCACGGAAGGGCTATACAATATTTTACATTATATATTTAATTTAGGGAAGACCTACGTTCAGCAGTGAATTGTTGTAATGATGACGAATAATGATCAATAAAACTTGTAATTATTGTTGCTTACTTGACCTGTTTCTATTATGTGCCTTATTATAAATAAAGTGCCTAATTTATAAATAAACGCCGAGCATGTTGAATAGATGCTCTGGTACCTTTTCGTATCTCTTTCAATTGACAATCTCCTTTTGTTTTTTTTATTATAGAATAATTGTGACAAACGAGCGCACGGTCCACCTGATGGTAAGTAGATGCTGTGGCGCATAGACATCTACATTTATCCTCGTTTAAGAATCAAAATGCAGATGCATTGTCACCCCTGAGGACTAAGATGGAGTGCTTCGTTTCCAGTAAAAAAGGACTCCGGTTCTCTACACTCACCATACGAAACACAGGAGCATTAAGCTACTATTTTACGCTGGTAGCGTTTTCCGTGAGAGCGTGTCCTACCCCGGTCGAGCCGTATCCGTACACAACTAGTTTAAAACTTCTTCATCATTACAGCCCTACACAAGTCCACTGCTGAACATAGGCCTCCCCTAAAGAATTCTACAAAGCACGGTCCTGAGCGACCTGCATCCATCGACTTTTTGAATGTCTTACCAGGTCGTCACTCCATCTAGAGGGTAGCCGCCCCACACTGAGCTTACCGGTACGAGACTGCTACTCGAGAATTTTACATTTTAGCTTCAATTGTGGTTGGATGTAAACATGCTAATCAATCAACACATATTAAAAGAATGTCCTGGCACTGCACCTCGCGGCCTGTGATACTTATAATAGACTGCTTTAAGAGTATGATGATTTAACAATAATAAATAATAAAAATGCAGTGACAATACAGTGTTTCTTTTTTTAACACAAATAGTTCAGAACACCTTACATGCTATTTATTTTTCGTGGTTGATATCGTAAAAATCGGATATGTTACTATCCAGTCATTTTGGTTTTAATGGTGCTTGGAATGTATACATGTTATTCAATCAATACATGTAACAATGTCCTGACACTGCACCTGGTGGCATGTGCCACTTTTAATATTGCTTTAAGAATGTGATGATTTTACAATAACAATTACAGTGACAATACAGAGTTTTTTTTATCCTAACACGACCAGTTCAAAACATCTTACGTGCTATTTATTTTCTCATTCGCAGTAGAGGTAAAACTCGCAAAACACCCCTTAAAAGTTCACTGTTGGACGCACACATGCACCTAAAACCGTGTTACTGGTTGCAAATAATATTAGATAAATAAGTACGTGTGCTTGGTTTTAGAAATAGTTGAGCATAGTTTTGGCTTACTTTTTGCTTCACTTGAATACATTTGTAATGTATTCTGCGCTTAGTATTCAATACACCACAATAAATAATAAATACAGTTAAGAATCAATACATCACCGCGTCTGTTTATTCGTACTGTTTACTCCGCTACTACTAAAAAAAATTCCATCCACCAAGTAGTACTTAAGATTTCGAAGAACCTACAACTTTTTTATATTTTTTATTATTCACAGTGCACTATTATAACATAGGATATCAATAGGTATTAGACAGTCGCCCGTATGGGATTTTAGGTTATAGTGAGATAGCCGTTTGATTGTTATTTTCTCAGTATTCCCTTTACATATGGTGCAACTAATATTACTATAGTAATTTAGAGATTATAAGGAATACATCTGCATATATTTCATTACGAGTCATCACAGTTTTTGGTGGGCCCATTCTCCATACAAAAAGAAACTGTCTCCTTTATTCAAAGCTATTCGGATACTTTATCTGTGCTTCGAAGTTTATTAAAAAAGAATTCTTAATGGCTGTGGGAGCCACAACACTCAGATGCTATAGAAAATCTTAAAAATAAAATTTAATCTGCATCTGGTGATGTCATTGGATGCGAGTGCTAGAGCGCTGGGAGCGGTGCTGCTGCAGGTCGGTCGTCCAGTGGAGTTTGCTTCGTTGACGCTCACCGACACTCAGAACCGGTACGCACAAATCGAAAAAGAAATGCTGGCAATAGTGTTTGCGACAGAAAAGTTTAAACAGGCAGGTCAGATGTTGCCGTACAAACTGATCACAAGCCCTTGGAGGCATTGTTCAATAAAGCGTTGTCATCTGTACCTATACGACTACAACGTATGACGATGAGGATACAGGGATACGATTTCAAGGTGGTGTATACTCCGGGCAAGTATATGTATATAGCCGATACGTTATCGAGGACTCCTGTGTCGGAGTTCATACACGATCGGGTGTCTGAGGATGTTGAGACGCAAACATGTTTTATGATTGAAGGTATGCCGTTTAGTAGAGAAAAAATAGATAGAATTCGAAAGGCGACAGAGGTTGATGAAGAATGTCAGTTATCAATTAAGTACTATTAAACAGCTGGTTTTTGAGAAATATTTTACGGATATTCCGATCTTAACCACTATGTCACTGAATTCTTCTCCTGCCGTCGCCGAATCTTTACTTAAACAAAATGTACATGCGTGTACAAAGAATTTTACATTTCATAAAATATCATCAAAAGATATTGTAAAATATTTTAAAACTATTGATATTAAGAAAACTGCGGATCTGTGGGGCATTTCCGTTAAAGTTATTGCGTCTATAATCGATATAATCGCGCCTCAACTAGCTATTATTTTTAATACTAGTATCGAATATGGTGTATTTCCTGATTTGATGAAGCATAGTAAAGTAATACCTTTATTTAAATCTGGTAGTACATTAGACCCCGCCAATTTTAGAGCCATTTCTGTACTGCCAACACTAAGTAAAATTTTTAAAAAATTATTCTTGATCAAATGTTTTTTTTTTAAAATGTTAATAATTTACTTCATAAAAATCAATTCGGTTTCACAAGGGGTCGTTCGACAACTGATGCTGGTGTTGAGCTGATTAAATATATTTTCAATGCATGGAGAATTCACAGGATGCTTTGGGTATATTCTGTGACCTATCCAAAGCCTTCGATTGTGTTCACCATGAAACATTAATCAGGAAACTACAACACTACGGTGTAAGAAGTAATGCTCTTAAATTAATTGTTTCATATTTATGTAACAGAACTCAAAAGTTGTCATTAATAGTATGAGCTCTTCCGGGTCGATAGTACAAATGGGCGTGCCTCAAGGCTCAATTCTCGGCCCTTTCTGTTTCTTGTATATATGAATGACTTACCTTATATAGTAGGGGATAACCATAATATAGTATTATTTGCTGATGACACTTCATTAATTTTCAAATTAAAACGACAATTATTAAAATATGACGAAGTAAATAATGCTATATCTAAATTAGTAAATTGGTTTAATGTTAATAACTTGCATTTAAATAGCACTAAAACGAAATGTATGAAGTTCATGACTCCAAATGTCAGACAATTAAATACCAATGTAATTTTAAATGGGGAGGAACTGAGTCTTGTCGATACCACCATTTTTCTTAGAATAACACTAGACGCGAAGCTTCAATGGAGCGCCCATATATCAAAGTTAGCAAGCAGACTTAATTCTGCAGCATATGCTGTAAAAAAGATTAGAAATCTTACCAGTGTGGAAACAGTTGTTTACTTTAGCTATTTCCATAGCATAATGTCGTATGGTATTTTGCTATGGGGACACGCAACTGACACTGAAATTATATTTGTTTTACAGAAGAGGGCCATAAGAGCAATCTATGATTTAAAACCTAAAGAGTCGTTCCGACAAAAATTTAAGGAAATTAATATATTAACTTTGGCCTCTCAATAAATTTATGAAAATGTAATGTACGTACACAAAAATAAAAGTAGTTATACAAAAATAAGTGATATTCATTCTGTAAATACTAGGAACAAACACAAGTTTGTAGTACCAGTTACTCGACTTCATCGAGTCAGTAATTCATTCTTGGGGCGATGTATACGCTTTTACAACAAAATCCCAGAAAATATACAAAATTCGACCTGCTCAAAATTCAAAAACTTTATTAAACATAGTTTGTATAAAAAGGGTTATTATAATATTAAGGAATTTATGGATGATAATAACCCCTGGGAATGAGGTGTTCGCTACCAAGCTATTTCTAATTTGTTTTGTGTGGTTAATTGTGTAACATACATGATTGTAAGCTGTTATTTTTAAAAAAAGTCCCGCTGGGTTTCTTGCTGGTTCTTCCCAGGACAGAGGTTTTTTTTCGGACCAGTGGTAATTAAACAAAAGAGTGACTTTCAATAAGTATTATTTATAATCTATATTGCATAAAAAAGTTTCTGTTTCTGTTTCTGTTTCTGCTGGCCAAAAAATGCGCATGATGTTCATAAATACGTTAGAAAGTTTTGGTCATATTGTGGAGAACTCCAATATGTGAATGGGTTAATATTAAAATTATTGTATACAGGGTATTTTTGAAACGCTCCCGAAAACGAAGACAGACGACAGTACTAACTATATCTTAGATGATGGGTGAAATATAAAATCGATCCTGATAAAAAAAAACAATCTTTTCACAACGTTTTATTAGCTTTATTCACGCTCCATCGTGTTAGTATAGTTAAATAAAACGTTAATTTCATTAAAATAAAACATGAAAATACTTAAACATAAAACCAGCAGTGGAATTACTGAATTACAATCAGCTGACTAGGGGTCAATGTACGCGCGAACGCCGAATTCGCGCGGCCCGCAACTAGCGATGGTACCACAATACCTAATAATTTACAACACTTGTTTAAATACCTAACTTATCTACTTAACCTACTATTTTGCCACTGTGCTTGTCTCCACGTAGCCACTTTAATTCAAATTCACAGGTTAAATAAACCAAATAACTGGTTCGATTCCCCGCTAATGAAAAAAATACTTAAATGAAATGTTAACAAGGTTAGAGTTATGCGATTTTATTCATCGTGTAGGTATGTTTATTATTCTGATGTATTCAGTTATGTACCTATTCAGATCAGTTCAGTACTAAGTTATTTAAAAAAAATAGGTATGAAACAGCTTACCGATCCTCCGTGGTCTTATGAGATGCGGCTAAAATTGTGCTCCATTCATTTCGAGGCAGATGTGGGCTCGGTGTTGCGTCTCCTTATGCAGGCGGGGCATCATCGTGTGGTCTTCGACACAGTCCGCACGTAGTTTGTCGAAAACATCCACGATCCTTTGGCGCATTTCGTCAGCACTATCACACTCACGATTAAAAACCCTTTCTTTCACATACCCCCACAGAAAGAAGTCTAACGCGGTCAGATCTGGTGAGCGAGGTGGCCAAGCGTGTGGTCCTAGTCTGCCAATCCAGCGATCATCAAATAATTCGGTAAGGCGCTCACGGACGAACCTCACGACATGTGGAGGTGCACCATCATTCTGGAACCATGTGCGGCGATATTCATCCAACGATAGTTCGTCTAAAATGTCAACCAACTGTTCATTTATAAAGTTTAGTTATCGCTGTCCGTTAAGTCGCTGTGGCAGAAACACTGGTCCCAGTATGCGATCCTTAAATAAACCTGCCCATACGTTAACCGACCATCGGGTTTGGTGCCCGGTTTGTCGAACAGCGTGCGGGTTAACCTCTGAATACACGTGTGTATTTCTTCGGTTCCACAGGCCGTTTCTGGTAAATGTCGACTCGTCCGTCTAGATAACGTGCTCAATGGAACCAGGCACACGTTGTTGTTGGTCTAATAACCAACGGCAGAAAACTCGTCGGCGGTCGTTATCGCCGGGAACTAAAGCTTGCACTTTGTGCACTTTGTATGGCCGCATTCGGTTACGCTTTAACACTTTGTGAACTGAACAGTATGACACACTTGTTCCATCCCGACGTCTTAACAATTTAGCGATACTTCGTATACCTAGGTTCGGATACCGGCGAACGACATCTAAAATGCGCTCCTCGGAGTGAACAGTCACTTGACTTCCACCTCCTGCCGCTACCGGAGCAATGGGCTGATTTTCCAACACTCGCTGAAATGCTGCTGTTATCAGACGAGAGTCAGCTGGGTGTCGAGCGGTCGGGAATTTCTCTCGGTAAATTTGTAATGCACGCGAAGCATTCCCGCAAGCTTCTCCAAGGCACATTAACATGTAGCCGCATTCACGATCACTATAAACGTACGCGTTAGGCATTATTAAAACAAAAAAGAAACACAAAACGTAACAACAAGAATAACACACAATAACAAGTAGGTAATACCAAGTAATAACAATAAGAATTTAATAAACAAAACCAATGAACTGTCGCTCGCGCATGCGTGTCCAAAGTCAACACGGAACTGTATCAAAAACTAAAATTAATAATGAATCCCGCCAAAACTGAAGCCTACTGCGTCCTAACGTCCTTGCGGTAAACACTTTGAACATTCCCACAGACCGTCAAACGTTATGACATTGCCAACTTTTATTTTATAAGTTTAGTTTCCATATGATCCCTACGACTAGTCTTTCATATGGAATTTAGAAGTTATAGTTGTAATTTTTTAAATACAATTAGACAATCAATTGTACCCTGACGAAACAAGCAGTTCGTTACTACAAAAATGGTATTGAAATTAATAAACGTACTTACTTGGGTTTGGTTATCTTTGATTTTGTACAAGAAAATAGAAATAAAATGGTATTGAATAATTTAATAGTTAAAATCAATTGCAATTATGATCGACAGTTAATTAATCTAAAAAATAATTATTTTACTTTACTTTTATTGACTTTCCGTTTTTAATCCATCCAATACTTTGATTTGAAAAGAGGTACGTCAAAACTATTAAAATTACTTGCAAGTTTTATTGTAATTGCCGCCTCTAATTCTTATGTCGCTTGCAAACAAATCTTAGTAGGTAAATTTGGGGAATTCCCCATATGTTGGCGCTGACGCGAGGTGACACACAGTCGGCCGGGCGGCGGCAGCGCGTGGTACGAAGGGGGCGCGACGGGGGAATGCTCGCCAGTATTACTGTGCGCGCACGCTATTGGTTCCTCATTCTTGCCGCGCTTTGAAAAAGCGATGTTTCCCAATATACAGTCGCACACACAGCTTTCTTTGCACGACACGCGACGATGGTTTTAAAAAGGAAGGAAAGAAAAATTATTTATATCTATTGTTTTATGACTGAACTAGTGAACGAAAAGGTAAATAGAAGGTGAATGGGGAAAATTGTGCAGTAAAGTTAAATGTATTGAGGAAGAATACCGAAAAAATTACCATGTGGTCAACCTGATGATGGAAACATTTATCATTCGCATTGATGATGATGATTCTGATGAGTAATGATGAAGTAGCATCCAGTAACACCAACACACCATCGACATCTGGCTTCCATGTTCCATGTTCCAACGGTATAATGGACGGCGTGTCACCCTTAGCTTAAGTTTTCTTGTTACAAACTACTTTATTTTACGATAGAAATAAAAAATAATGTTCAAGCAAACATTATCCATTTTTAATTTCAACCTCTTCCAAAGTTCTAAGTAGCCAGTATAGTACCTATTATGATTCTACAATAAAACCATTAATTACTATTATAATATTATAAAACAACAGCCTAGTACCATGTAGTACTTTATAACGCGACTGTACCCATGCGCAGACACACCCCCTCCACTATCGCTCAGCGTTCTTTTTACGTGACGGGACCTGTACCGCGCTAGATAAAAGAGTTTGGCTTCGACGCGGATATTGACCCTAGTCAGCTGATTTTATGATTTATTTATTTTAAATTCCACTGCTGGTTTAATGTTTAAGTATTTTCATGATTCTTTTTAATGAAATTATCGTTTTATTTAACTATACTAACACGATGGAGCGTGAATAAAGCTAATAAAACGTTGTGAAAAGATGATTTTTTTTCATCAGGATCGATTTTATATTTCACCCATCATCTAAGATATAGTTAGTACTGTCGTCTGTCTTCGTTTTCGGGAGCGTTTCAAAAATACCCTGTATTTATTCCGGAAAGTTTACGAAACAAAATGATTGTAAAAGTGCACGAAAGTCACCTAGGAATAGATAGATGTAAGCGGCGCGCGCGTGACGTAATGTTCTGACCAGGGTTGTCAGCGGAAGTGGAGCGAGTCGTTGCCCTGCATGCACCGGCTCCCGCGCGGGAACCACTACTTCAACACATCGTACCCAATTTTTTGCCTCAGATAGTTTTGAGTATAAAAAGAAATACTATGTCATATTAGTAGACTATTCTTTTAATTATGTTGAAGTTCAAGAAGTAAATAATATAAACAGTAGAACAGTTATTCACTTTATGAAAGAACAATTTTCGAGGCATGGCATCCCTAGCGAGCTTGTTACTGATAATGGGCCGGCGTATAGTTCGCAAGAATTCAAAAATTTCTTAGGGCATGGCAGGTTAAGCATATATGACTTCATCACCTCATTACCCTCAGTCAAATGGGAAAGTGAGCGCACAGTTCAAACTATAAAAAATCTACTCAAAAAATGCATCGATTCTGGGGATGATTTCTTTATAAGTTTATTGAACTATAGGAGTACGCGCCCAGGTATGGAATGGATTCTCCGGCACAAATTCTGATGGGAAGACGCATAGAATTATTACGTATAGAATACTAGTACGCGCACCGAAAGTGAAGCAAGTAAAACTAACGTGAAACCGCGTAAGTTCACTCAGCGACGCGTCAGTGCGCAACGTCACGTCTTACGGAGAAGAGCTCGCGAAAAATTGTAAAAATGACCGTTTGTGTTGTAAAATATTGACACAACAGTGATGATAAACATAAAAAAAGTGATGGTATTACATTTCACAGGTAAGTTCATATATTTAATTCATTATTAGTACGTAAAACTAAAAAAAAACTTACCTAAGCTATCATAATACAAATGTTGCTAGTTGTGGGGAAAAAAATTACAATTTTCTTTTAAAAATATTTATTTTCTATTTGTGTTTAAAACGTTTAATCGCAACGCTCTGTGTAAAACTCAAATGTTTATATGTAGATACCTACTTCTCTAAGTATTAACATAATATTAACAATGGGTGCCTATTTAAAACTAATACGGAGTGATCAGCTGATCGCGATCCGTCGACGCCATTTTAACGCAACTATTATAGCAACTAAATTTATTTTTATTGCTTTGTTCATTGACCAAGTCAACGTTTTAGAGTATATAATAAAAACTTTTTTTATTTACTACATCAAGAGATTATTAATAAGAACGCCTTTACTAAGCAGATGTCACTTTACACCCATAGTCTATTTTTAACCGACTCCCAAAAAGGAGAGGTTATCAATTATGTATGTACGCTGATTTCTAAGACGATTCTAGATCAACTCGTATATACATGCTGTAATTTTAGTGGTTGTTTTCCCGTATTCCTGACTCAATAAAAATTATTATTTTAAAATGTTTAGGTATATAATGACAATATTGATAATTATTAAAAATTAAAAAATTAATCTTAATAATTATTAAAAAAATCTTTTAAATCATAAAAGCATTCAATTTTTAACCAATTATACAAATATTTGTTATATAATCTTTCGCTTAATAATTTAAATTCTTTAGGTATTTTATTAAATATTTTTACACACATACTCGTATTAAGACAATTTTTGTTATATTTAACGAGCCTAGGAATGACATCTAGGACAAGTTGGTCAGGGTCATGTCGATTTCGGGGATGTATATCACTCGCTTTAACAAATAATGACTTATTTTTAATAAATATTCAGAGCTAAATAAATTCTTACGCGTAGTAATACGGCATAAACTAGCCTGCACGTCCAACCTACTCGCGAGATATTGCTATTGGTATGAGGTCGCATTCGAGTTTTGTTTTTCTCTATTGTAAATCTGCCATTTTTCATCCTAATAATTTTTATATTAATAAATCTATTGTACTACCAAGACAAAATCATTTGACTTCGGGAAAATAACCATTAAAATTTCAGCGTGTATATGGGATCAATCTGTGTGTATATCCTTTCAAATAAAAAAAATCTAAATCGGTTTAGAAATAACAGAATTCTGAGGTAAAAACATTAAAAAAATACACCGAATTGAGAACCTTCTCCTTTTTTGAAGTCGGTTAAAATTAAACATTACACGATGTGCTTATTGTATTCGAGCAAATTAATTGTGTTTAATAATATTCTTAAATTTTATTACGTCTGCATTTTTGTACCATTAAAATATGTATAATAAAGTTATATTAGTACCATCATTATCGTGTTTATTTTATTCCATTTATTATTCTCATAAAATACGTCTTCGTACGCAATACGTAATCCTTATTATATCGATTATTTAAAATTAATCAATAAAATAGTGATTTGCACAATTTGATTGCAAACGCCAGAAACTGGTATCACTGAATGGCGTGTATGTGTGCGTGTGACGAGCGTAGGCACATTCGACTCGCGCCCACTAACATAATGACCTTGCTTCACTTTAACGCTCGTATTTTGTACTAGACTGCGCTTCTATACGTAATAATTCTATGGGAAGACGTTTGTGTACGAAACTACCGATTAGTGATTTTCTATTAAATGAAACGGTTGATAGAAATACAAATTATAAAACGTTAATGCAGCATAGAAAATATAATAAATTACTGTATGATGAGTCGGCCAAGCCGTTGCGGACTTTATTACTAGGAAACAAAGCAGTTTTAATTGATAACGGAAATAGGAAACCCGTTTCTATTATTAGACCGTCGGAGGAACCACGTTTGTTCATGGTACAGGATTCGCGCGGACGGCGATTTAGGCGCAATCGCCGTCACTTTATAGTAAGATATGCAGACAGCGGTGAAACGCGTCCCGCCGCATGTGGTGCGAGTGCAAGTAATGCTAAGTCAACTGAGTTAACGGCCAAGGCCGTAGCTTCAAATCCGGAACAGTTAGGCCCATTGCTTTTGACAAATAGTAAAACGGATACTGGCGGTCATAGCCCATGTATTAATCCTCCTATAACTAGGTCAAAAGCACGACTTATGGCTAAGATTAAAGAAAAAATATAATAGATGTTTTGTATAAAAGTTATTTACAAACTAATATATTCATATTAAGTGCATATTTTTCGATATTTGGTGAAATAAATCAAAAAACAAAGAAGTGATATAATATATAGAAATATGTTACGGCTAGGTGGCTTCGTTATTATGATAGATATATTAATGTTTGTATGAGTTTGTATTTGGTATACGGTCCATTTCTACAGTTAGCGTAGTCTTTTATTTGTTTTCATTACATCGTTTTTTTTTTATTATAATCCATTTTTGTACTTCAATGTTCATTATAAAAGGGGAAGGATGTAGTATATTGTGGGTAGATTTATATTGAGTGCCGATACTGTACCTTCATAAAAATAATAAAATCAGAGTTGAAACAGCTAGCGTTTATTTTACTACACACACATATTTATATAAAACACGTTTTCACAACATTGTACATATTTTACCAGATAGCTCACGAAAAAGGTTTTGCTCTAGTGTGTATTTTTAAATGTGATTGCAAATTACCTTTTGTAATACATCTGTATTCACAGGTATTACACGAAAAAGGTTTTTCACCGGTATGTATTTTCATATGTCTTAGCAAATTACTTTTTGTATTACATCTATATTTACAGACATTACAGGAAAAAGGTTTTTCTCCGGTATGTATTCGCATATGTATTTGCAAATGAATTTTTCTATCACATCTAAATTCACAGATATTGCACGAAAAAGGTTTTACTATTGTGTGTATTTTCATATGTTTTTGCAAACACATTTTTGAAATACATCTATATTCACAGATATTACACGAAAAAGGTTTTTGTATAGTATGTGTTTTCATATGTGTTTGCAAACGACTCTTTGTAATACATCTATATTCACAGATATTACATGAAAAAGGCTTATCACCAGTGTGTATTTTCATATGTGTTTTCAAATCACTTTTTCTAATACAACTATAATCACAGGTATTACACGAAAATGGCTTTTCTCTTGTGTGTATTTTTATATGTGTTTGCAAATTACCTTTTGTAATACATCTATATTCACAGATATAACACGAAAAAGGTTTTTCACCGGTGTGTATATTCATATGTCGTTTCAAATTACTTTTTGTATTACATCTATATTCACAGATATTACACGAAAAAGGTTTTTCTCCTGCGTGTATTTTGATATGCCTTTGCAACTCACTTCTTTTAATACATTTATATTCACAATTATTACAACGGTAAATTTGTTTAGCGACGTGCGCTTTAAGATGTGCCAAAATGCAACGTTTATGAGATGTTTTAAATTCGCAAATATCACAAATAAAAATTTCTGTTTGTTGTGGTACTGGAGTTTGTTCAACTTGTGTCCGAACTGCAGTGGTATCCGAGTTCTTTTGCGTCTTATGACTGTGTGAAATGTGTTTAGCGAGAATGTCTTTTGTTGAAAATTTTTTACTACAACCATCACATTCAAAAATGTATTTTGTGGATGCCCCAGATGTTTTTTTCGTATGTATATTCATCTTTTGCTTGAAAAAATTTTTTCATAATCCTTGCAGGATGCTTTCCTTTTTTATTAATTGGTTGATTATCTTTTTTCATTTCAGGGTTCAATTTAATAGTAGGGCCTTCAAAATCAGTAAAATTTGATTTAATCTTCTTCTCAGACGGTTCTGAAAAATTATTTGTGCGTGTGATGTATTGTTCTGAAACACACACGAAATAAACATTTTATTTATTGTAAGACATTGTATCTTTTTTGTAAGAAACCATAAACAGTTTAGCCTTATGTCATTCTGTTCATTCAGTGGGCGGAGTTTATGCCTTACGTCATTCTCTGTCAGTTAACCAGAGAGAAATAGAGAAATTATAACATTTTACGTAATTATACTAAATAATGTTGCTCGATATAAAGTATTTTAGCCAATCACTCCGAATAATGTCTCTCATAATTATTTTTGGAGGGAAATAATTGTTTCTCTGACAATGTTATTATAAGTACATTAATCTAATAATCGCTGTGTCGAATTCCACACAGAACTCGTGTTTTACACACAGTACAGTCGAAGTGGGCATGTAATTCATCATCACATTTTGTACCGTGGCTTTCGTAAGAGGCGACTATGGGTTTGCAAAAAAAATCTGATAGCCTCCGACAGATATCGGTATAACCACCTCGTTATGTATGTATGTATATATATATATATATATATATATATATATATGTATGTGTTGCAAAATAACGCTATATATATAGCGTTATTTTGCAATAACCGGCCAAATTTGCAGATGAGGTTCAGAATAGATAACATGAGGGAATGGTAAAAAAAATATACAAGAAAAAACTGTAACATTTTATCCTTTTTAATCTTTATATTCAAAATGTGTGGCAATGCATTATTTTAATTGCTTGTCATTCATAAATATGAAGCGCCTACTATTTTATACGCACGTACACATTCGTAAGGGAGTGTAGAGTTCGGAAGCAGCTGGTGGCGTTCGGCGCTTGCGCTCGGTTACAGATTTAGGTATCTTTAGTATTTTTTTTATTTATTTAGGTATCTTTTGACTCGAGAAAAA
This sequence comes from Parnassius orleans, assembly GCA_029286625.1. NCBI lineage: Eukaryota > Metazoa > Arthropoda > Insecta > Lepidoptera > Papilionidae > Parnassius > Parnassius orleans. The sequence continues at coordinate 77,155 of JAGSMP010000498.1, read as the reverse complement.
CAAACACGTCTCCCCGCCCTTTCCCTTCCATTACACCGCTGGGTACGTTTACCTGACCGGCCGACAGTGTTGAGTTGACCGTGACCTCATTACGTACCGAGTGTCCTATTTTTAAATTTTCGTAGGTAGTATTACTTGTCACAGCCATTACTACGTCTGGAAACTACTGAATTCTTCTGGATATCACCCATTTCATTACCAACGTGTGCAAGCACTGAATAATAACGATGGTCTACCTCGAAATCATTTTTGTGTGACGGTTGTTGCCAAACATTGATAATACTAACATTATGTGGACTGACGAAGCCCTATTTACGTGTGTAGGGCTTTATATAGTCGTAATGAACATTACTGGGCAGTATGCAACCCACACGCTATAAAAGATAATTATCATCAAGTGCGATTTAGTGTAAATGTTTGTGCCGGAATTATTGATAACATAATGGTGGGCCCGTACTTCATTGAAAGACGATTAATGGGTGGTAATTATTTGGACATGTTACAAGGTGTTATTCAAGATTTCCTAGACGATATACCCCTAGTGTTACTGAGTAATTTTAATATCCAACACGACGGTGCTCCGCCTCACTATTCAAGTTCAGTGCATGATTATTTGAATATCGAATACGAAGATAGGTGGGTTGGGCGTGGCGGTCCTATACCATGGCCTGCTAGGTTACGGGACCTTACACCATTAGACTTTTGTTTATGGGGTGAAATAAAGAGACAAGTTTGCCAAAGTTACATACTACCATATCTATTTAATCGAAAATTTCTTCCTGTGTGTCGTTATTTTCATTATCCTGCTCTCATCCTGAAGAGGTGGTTGCTAACAGTATCTCATCATAAAATAGACGTTTTTCAACAGGGATGTATTCAAGAAGTTTCATGTTATCCTGATTTTTTTTTTTGGTTTTAATGGTACCATCCCTTGATAACAGTTGCTGGGATCTGCCGTGATATTTCCACCCATTCCAACACGATATAATGTCATCTTTTAAAGTTTTGACCTGTCATGTAAGTAAAATTTAGTAAATTCAGGGTGTCGAAATCTTTGAAATCGTACTCTCATATTGATATAATATTCCGCTTAGGCATATTGATATTCCGCTCATTGATGGTATAACATGAGTTTCATACAGGCTTTTGTAATTCTTAATTTTTAATACTCGACCTCCAGCATTTTCCTCATCTCTAAAATTTTTTTCAAAAACGAACTTTGAATTTACGTGTGTTGCGTGAGTTTTCTATCATATCTATGTAATAGCCAGGTGTATATACCTTTTCCGTTTTAATGTGCTTTCTCTCTATGTGCAGGAATCGGGTAAGAAACTTAATTTTTTGAAAGATATTATTGGCACATAATTGAACCAGGAAAGTGATTCTTATTTTGGCTAAAACAGTTATCGCAAAACAGCTCCAAGTGCTAGCTGTTATGACTTCATTCGGCCCTTTTTGTCCGTAGTTTTCAGTATATAAATACATCGAAGCCGTGTTGTTAGAAAGATCGTGAATACCAAAATTGTGTAACCACAGTTGACGTGAATAATATTTTATAGAGACATTAGTAACAGGTAGTGGCAATATCTTCTGGTAATCAAAGCAAAGCGATAGTTTATGATTTTGCTTATCAGTTTCAGTTTTTGCGATTGCTTTTAAAAAAACTTCAGCTTTCGCAGATGAAGTTCTTTTTCTATTTTTAAAAGAATTAACAGTTTGGACGTCTTTGTTTACTGTCGCAAAATCAAACTGAACTTAAATCTTTTCACAGTTCGCACATCTTTTCTAGGCTGTCCGAAAGCAATATTAAAATCTTTATTGAAAATGTCATTGAACTTACTGTACTTAACAAGAGGCCCAAAGCTATGACGACCTCCGCAGCAAAATAATTGCTGCATTCTCGGAAGTGAAAGTGCTCAGAACATAACATAACATAAACACTCACGCCTGTCACCCAGAGGGGTAGGCAGAGACTATGGACTTCCATTTGGCACGATCCTGACACACCTCTCTCGCTTCCTCCACATCCATATACCTACTCATGCACGCTCGTCGGTTAAAGGTACTCTTAATTTGGCCCAATTTCAATATATCGCCAATTTGGTCGATAAACTTTCGCCTAGGGCGTCCCTTCCCGACTCTGCCGTTCACCTCTGCAACATAAATTTGCTTTGTCACTTTTTCCTCATTCATTCTTTTTACTTGACCAAACCTGAGAGATGATACATCGCTCGCTCTGGGGTACCACAGGGTTCCCACCTCGGGCCTTTGTTGTTTTTGGTCTTCATAAATGATATTACCACAGAAGTAAAGCATTGCAACTGCTCACTTGTTGCCGATGACTTAAAAATCTATAAAATTACGAACTCAGATGAAGACACTAAATTAATACAAGAAGATCTCGATATAATCACTCATTGATTTGGCGTCAACAGTTTAGACTCTTAATGTCAACAAATGTTTTCATGTAAAATATACGAGGGGACACTTTAAAGTTCGCGGAATGGGGGTTAAGGAGTGGAAATAGAAATCCAAATTTATTTTTCCTTTTCAATATATTCACCTGCTACTCTAATACATTTTTCGGATCTTTCAATTAAGTTATGTATACCCTCAAAAAAAATGATTTGTCTTTGTCTAAAAAATACGCCTAAACTGCTTCCTTCACTTCTTCATCACTTAAAAACTTTTTCCCACGAAGTTCTTTTTTTAAGTTTGGAAATAGATAATAATCACTGGGGGCCAGTTCAGGACTATAGGGTGGGTGTGGCAAAATTTCGAAGCCCACCTTATGCAGGGCAGCCATCGCAACATGGCACTTGTGAACAGGCGCGTTGTCATGCAGAAGAAGGATTCCTTTGGTCAATTTTCCCCTTCTTTTCTCCTTTATGGCTTCCTTCAATTGTTCTAGGATTGAAGCGTAGTAATTTCCGGTTATGGAGACACCGGTAGCGAAGCCTCCATAGAAGCCGCAAAGCCGGGCTTGCCCTATCAAACTGCTCAATCAATAATATCAACTAATAAAATAACTCGTAAACTGTTTCAAACTATTTCAAATTTTCCGCGCGCTTCTCTGTCGCTGTCGCTAACCTGTTCTACACAGGCCATAGATTACTGTATATACACAGGCCTTATAACGTCAATACGGCAAACGGCAAAACTGCGCGATTAGGTTGTCATAAAAATGAGTCGTCTCTCTCGCACGCGTGGGCTTTTACCGGGCTTTCGAGAAGACGATCGCTCTCTTTCTAACCTGTGGTAAAATGTTCTATAATGAAATATAACTACGATTGTTTATATAGCAATTTGTACGTAGCGAAAAGCCCGGCTTTTAGTGTGAAGTTAGTCATTAGTCAAGCGCGGGCGATACCTTTGCAAGTTCACTTCACATTTCAATGTTTACTCTGTGTTAACTTGAGCGAATAAATATTGCGAGTTGAAAATTTATGCTTTTTTATAGATTTTTAGTGAAAATGGAGGATAATAGTATTCCTTGTGATAAATTAAAGTGTGTTAAAGTGCTAATCGGCGAGGAAAAGGTAAAATCGAAAAAGAGAAAAGGTAAATTTTATAAAACTGCTAAAAACAACAAAACCATATCTTGGGCTTGCCCTAGTTTGGAGCCCTAGCTGCACCACTGGGAGACACCTTTATCTTTATAATTAATCAATAGGATTCCTTCAGAGTCCCAAAAGACTGTCGCCATGATTTTCCCAGCCGATTGTGCCACCTTAAATTTCTTGGGTGGAGGTATGCCTTTTTTGTGCCAATGCATAGAGTCCTGTTTGAACTCAGGTTTATAATGGTGAACTCAAGTTTCGTCACCAGTAACAATTCGAGCCAACACTCCATCTTTGTCTTCCATACAGAGGTCCAAAAATGCACGAGAACACTTCACGCGCTGTTGCTTTTGAGGCGGCGTGAGCATTCTAGGCACCTATCTTGCGCTGACTTTAGTCATGCCAAGATGGTCATGAAGAATTTTAAAAATGGTTGTATCTGATACTCCAACCATTTCTGGGAGCTGTTTTTTCTTTAGGCAGGAATCTTCTAATATTAATTTAAATAAAACTAGTTTTACGGATTTTATCGCGTATATTAACTTATTTTATATTCCCGACGTTTCGAGTACTTTACAGCACCCATGGTCCCCACCCGTGACTTACCGTTCGTAACAACTTTTTACTTGCCTGATTTAAGATCTTAGCGCTTCCTCGAATGTCCTTTTTAGTGGATATTTTGACACACGTAGGAATGAGATTATGGTCTCGGCATCTCTTCAAGAAATTTAAGGCTGTCAGATATCTTGCGCGCTTGGTCATGAGATCTTCTAATCGGCGAATTTTATTTGCAATTACCAGTCCGTACTGGTTTACATAATGATTTCTTATATTTACGCGAACACTACACATTTAAATAAAACTAGTTTTACGGATTTTATCGCGTATATTAACTTATTTTATATTCCCGACGTTTCGAGTACTTTACAGCACCCATGGTCACGGGGGGGACTGAGGTATTTGACGTCCCAATGTCATACTTAACCACGGTTACCTCCAGATTAAAAATTATTAATTTTTGTTCCGATCTACGCAGTATGAACTTACAGTATCTTGAAGTCTTGCAGTTGTATGCTTGGGTTGGGATTTAATTTTATTAATTATAGGATCCCAAGCAGATGGTAGCACCCAACCATCTTCTCTATTGAAATTAGGATGTTTTTTGATTTCAATAGCCTCGCGAATCATCCTTGGAAGGAATCGGTGTTCTTTAGCGAGGATTTGTACATCTGGCAGACAATGAAACTATGGTCAGTTTTGATGTGCAGTCTCTGTTCACATGCTTACCTGTTGAAGACTGCATCTCGATTGTAACTAGAAGGCTGGAGGAAAACAACATGCCCATAGAATATGCAGCATTACTTAGACAATGCCTTACATCTGGCTACCTATTGTGGAAGGAGGAGTTCTACAAGCAAGAAGATGGTTGGTGCTACCATCTGCTTGGGATCCTATAATTAATAAAATTAAATCCCAACCCAAGCATACAACTGCAAGACTTCAAGATACTGTAAGTTCATACTGCGTAGATCGGAACAAAAATTAATAATTTTTAATCTGGAGGTAACCGTGGTTAAGTATGACATTGGGACGTCAAATACCTCAGTCCCCACCGTGACCATGGGTGCTGTAAAGTACTCGAAACGTCGGGAATATAAAATAAGTTAATATACGCGATAAAATCCGTAAAACTAGTTTTATTTAAATGTGTAGTGTTCGCGTAAATATAAGAAATCACTATTTTCTAATATTAATTTTTCGACTTTTTGAATAATTTCCGAAGTGGTCACCTCGATCGGCCTTCCTGGCCGTGGGTCGTCTTCAAGTGACTCTCTGCCTTGTTTAAAAAGGGTATGCCATTTGTAAACCATAGTTGTACTTGGACAAGAGTCTCCGTAAACGGATGACATCTCTTCCAGTATAGTCTGAACTGATTTTCCGCGCTTGGTAAGGAACTTTATAACGGCACGGAACTCGATTTTCTCCATATTTCACAATTTCTTCTCGATTGACTTGTTTAGTTGACGATAACTCAGAGACTAATGATCTAATTACAATAAAACCCGGTATTTATACTAATAATGCTCAATTAGCACGTAATTCAACGACGTCCCCACTTATTACCTTCCTACCCATTCCGCGAACTTAAGGGTGCGTTTGCAAATCGGGCGAAATTATGCTGTTTTTCGGTACATTTTGTAACAAAACTAAACCAAATCAAACATAGCTAATTGCTACCACGTATAGAATGGTTCTTCATCTTCAAATAGTGGTGACTTTTTTGTTGAAAATAATAGTTTTTTATATTGTAAATACGATCTTCCCTAGCCATTTTCTACAAAATTAACGATACCGGCTCATGTTTAGGTACATTTTTGTTCTATTATCAACATATATTAAGATTTCTAAAAATACTATAAGTAGGCAGACATATTCAATAAAAAATAGTGGTGTTTACTTTTTATCAAAATGTCACAAATAGTCGTAAAAAAAAAAAACTGATGCTTATTTTTTCACATATTTTGCTAATACGGATGAATCATAATGGATTGCAATAAGGGTTATTTTATTTTTGGTGCCTGTTTTGATTTATTGTACAAAAATTTCGATGAAACCTCAGTCCGCGCTCGGACGCCGTCGTTAGGACACTGTATCGCCTGCCTGATCGCAGCAGCCGAAAAAGATCGCTGTACATACACAAAATATTCGAATTTGATACATAGGTACTTGACAAGGCAAAATAATACATATTATTATTTTTATAATCACACATTTTTGTTATAATATTTTGTTTCGCTGAAAAAAAGTGGGATTTATATATATAAATAATTATATAAATGCCTATTCGTCTTGGACTTTATGGAGTGATCTGAAAGTGTTCATCGGTGACTGCTACTGGAACTCCTAGTCGAGTAGAACTAGATGTGCCGAGTTTGGGCTCGTTTTGTTAGTTATGATGAGACTTTACCTCCGGACTTGATGGAGAGACCTGATGGTGTACTTCAGTGACCATTACTGGAACTCCTGGACGAGTAGAACTAGGTGTGCCAAGTTTGGGCTCGTTTTGTTAGTTATGATGAGACTTTACCTCCGGACTTGATGGAGAGACCTGATGGTGTACTTCGGTGACCATTACTGGAACTCCTGGACGAGTAGAACTAGATGTGCCAAGTTTGGGCTCGTTTTGTTAGTTATGATGAGACTTTACCTCCGGACTTGATGGAGAGACCTGATGGTGTACTTCGGTGACCATTACTGGAATTCCTGGACGAGTAGAACTAGGTGTGCCGAGTTCGCCTCGTTTTGTTAGTTATGATGAAACCTAACCTCCGGGCACGATGGACAGACCTGATGGTGTACTTTGGTGACTACTTTTGGAACTCCTGGACGAGTAGAACTAGGTGTGTCTGTCACTCCATCAAGTCCGGGGTAAGTTCTTATCATAACTAACAAAACGAGCCCAAACTCGGCACACCTAGTTCTACTCGTCCAGGAATTCCAGCAGTAGTCACCGAAGTATACCATCAAGTCTCTCCATCAAGCCGGAGGTTAGGTCTAATCATAACTAACAAAACGAGCCCAAACTCGGCACACCAAGTTCTCGTCCAGGAATTCCAGCAGTAGCCACCGAAATACACCATCAGGTCACTCATCAAGTCCGGAGGTAAGCTCTCATCATGACTAACAAAACGAGCCCAAACTCGGCACACCAAGTTCTCGTCCAGGAATTCAGCAGTAGTCACCGAAGTACACCATCAAGTCTCTCCATCAAGCCTGGACGTTAGGTCTCATAATAACTAACAAAACGAGCCCAAACTCGGCACCTAGTTCTACTCGTCCAGGAATTCCAGCAGTAGTCACCGAAGTACACCATCAGGTCTCTCCATCAAGCCCGGAGGTTAGGTCTAATCATAACTAACAAAACAAGCCCAAACTCGGCACACCTAGTTCTACTCGTCCAGGAATTCCAGCAGTAGTCACCGAAGTACACCATCAGGTCACTCTATCAAGTCCGGAGGTAAGATCTCATCATGACTAACAAAACGAGCCCAAACTCGGCACACCTAGTTCTACTCGTCCAGGAATTCCAGCAGTAGTCACCGAAGTATACCATCAGGTCACTCTATCAAGTCCGAAGCTAAAGTCTTATCATAACTAACAAAACCAGCCCAAAGTCCACAGCCACCATCTCACTGCTAGTAGTGGGCTTCTAGTGCCTAGCAGTCTCTGGAGCAGCTATTCGTATTTCGTATGTAATATATTTTTGTAGGTATAAGAAATGAGAAAAAAAATCAATCTTTCAAATTATCAAAATGTTTTTTCTTGATTACGATTCCCACACCCGCAGCTAACCGTGCGTACACTTGTGTGTGTGACCCGTGTCAATGTAATAGTGCGATTTTATACCTATCAATTTTGCAAACGCGTCCTTAAAAACGCACCCTCGTACCAGAAAGAAAAAGCCACTTGTCTCAAGTTATTCGATTGATAATGTAGTATTACAAGAGTTACTAGAAATCAAGGACTTAGAGAGTTACTATTGACAGGAAGTTTTAACTTTTACATCACATATAAACAATATTATAAAAATAGCCACGCAGTTCCTCGGATTCATTAGACGAAACACAAAAGGATTTACTTAAAATTATTTTGTACAACGTGTTTTCGAGAAGGTGCCTCGAGTTTGCCAGTGTCATTTGGAATCCTTACTATCACATACATTCCCAACGCATTGGAAACGTACAACGCGCTTTTACAAGGCACCTTGTATTCTACGAAACTGGTATCTCACACAGACAGCCCTATAATCAAACTTTGGTTAAATGTAAAATAATGTCCCTCCGAAGCAGGCGGGAGATACATGATCTGTGTTTAATATCAATTAAATAATCAATTCCAAAGCCAAGTGCAGTAAGCTGCTTGAACAGGTTCCTCTATCAGTACCAAGTAGATATCCTCGCTGTTGCAATACTTCTCGAAAAACATTTCACATACCTTTCACTAGAAATCATCTTGGTAAGCAAGCTCCCATGGCTCGCATATGTGCGAAATATAATGAAATATCTCGAGCTATACCTGGCATCGCCATATTCCATAACTCTTATGCTGTCTTTAAAAAAACTCACCGATCATCTATCGGTGAGTCCGCATTTACATTGAAAAAAAATATTTTCTTTTTTTTTTCTTCTCAATTTTTACATGTATTTTTGTTGGTAAATGTTATGTACGCTTGTTATTGATATACATATCAGTGAGCGTGTTACTTTTTATATAATCTGGAGTTGATGTTTAATATGTATATTGTAAGTGTGCTTATGAAATAAAAAAGTTAAAAAAAATCCACCGAAGCATTCCTTTCTTAATCCTGGTCTTGCAAACCACATTCTTCTCTTATCACACAATTTCTCACCCCGTCATTCAGATTCAGCCCTAACATACTCGCATTTCTACAGCATTTATTCTACTCTCGTGCTTCTTCTGCCACACCCAACTTTCACTACCATTCATTAAAGTAGGGACTAAAACAGCATTGTGAATGGCCATGTGCCTTTTTGGACACATTCTGACTTCCCACAATAGAGTGTAGAGCCCCATTCACTCTATTTCCTGCGTTCACTCGTCGTTCTATATCCTTATTATATCTACCATCCCTGCTAAATACACATCCTAAATACACACACTCATCTACTTGCTCGACCAATTCCCCTTCTATTCTTATTTCACATATCGTTTTACTTTCTTCTCTTTCAAAAACCATAACTTTCGTCTTACTTGCGTTCACTTTCATTCCCTTTTCTTCCAATGACCTATTCATTAATGTAACCATCATTTGCAACTCGGCCGCCGATGACGCAAGTATGACTTGATCATCGGCGTACAAAAGGCATCTGGCGGTTAACTCACCCATTCTTAACCCGCATTCTTCAACTTTCAAATTTTCCAAACAACTGTCCATAAATAGGTTGAACAGCCACGGGAAAGTCACACAGCCCTGTCTGACACCTTTATGAATGCCAAACCAGTCCGAGCAGGCCTCGTTGATCCTGACACAAGCACTGGAGGCCCTATACAGAGACTTCAATGCCTGTATCAACCCAGCGCTCAACCCAAATGAGTTCAGTGTTTGCCATAACACATCCCTGTCCACTCTGTCATAAGCCTTTTCCAAGTCCACGAACGCACAAAAAACTTTTTGGTTTTTGGTCAAAAACTTCTCCGCGACTATGCGCATGGAAAAGACCTGATCCGTACACCCCATTCCCTTTCTAAATCCCGCTTCCACATCCCAAATTTTTCCACCAGTTTCTTTCATAACTCTTTCAATTAGTACCTTAGCGTACAGTTTTCCCACAATGCTAAGAAGGCTGACACCACGGTAGTTTTTACAGTCCTGCTGCGATCCTTTTCCTTTATACATTGGGACTATCACGGCTTTGCACCAGTCTTCCGGTACACGCTTAAGTTCCTTCACCTTGTTTAATTAAATTAAACAAGGTGTACAGCAGGTCTGCCACCACTCCTTCTCCACCTCTTAGTATTTCGAGAGATACTCTATCCTTACCTGCTTTCATACTTTTCATTGCTTTCATTATTTCATCTTTACTTATTCCTCTTCTTTCGGAATTTCTATTTCATTTAATTCAAACGTCTCATCACTCATAAACACGCTTTCATCTCCTTAAACTCGAAACTTCGTCATTCAGAATACAGCCATTCTGGTCTCGTATAGCATTAATTTTAGGCTGTCTTGAATGTCCTCTGGCAGTTCTTACGAGTTTCCATAACATTTTAATATTTGCATGGAAGTTATCCGATATTCTTCTATCATTCTTATCCGTTCTTTCTTGCTTTTTCCTTTCAACTACTTCTTTTACTCTTTTAGATGTCTAAAGACTGCTTTTTTTCTTTCAATATCGTCATTCATACCGCTAGAATTACTAGCCTTGGTTGCTAGTAAATCTAGCCATGCTTTCTTCATTGCTTCAGCTTCCATCCGTACCTCATCATCCCACCACAACGTGTTATTTTTCCTTTCATTCGTTCTCTTACTTACACCACACACTTCGGTAGCTGCATCCACCAAACCTTTCTTGACACATGTAATTAATGTGAAAAATAAATTTAAGTAAACGTGCTCAACTGTGCATTGCGAGAAACAGACTCCATTTTGAACACCTATTAAAATACCAGTAAGTTAGTTTTATTCGAAGTGATTGCATATTTAAGATGTAAATAATTAGTTTTTGTATTGTTATTAGTTGTAAATACTTGATTCCAATTTTTAAATACGCCTTAAAGATAGTCATCGGTCGTCTATAATATAACAATATACAACAAACACAATTTCTGTAACTTTCGAATGATATGTTTATTGACGTGCGTACGCGAAGACGCGATGTTCGTGTCGGTTGAGATCGACAATGCTCGGCACCATTCCACTGCTTCGTAGCCGTCCCGGCGACTTTGTTCTTACCGGCCAGCGGCCAGCGCCTTCAGCGCTAGACGCTATGCTCGCGCCGCCTGAGTAACCATTATTTAAACCGCGTCAACCTATCATTGGCTTTCCAGCTCAAATATCTTTTTTACAATTAATTGCTTACATTTATTCTCCACCTCTTTCCCTCGCTCTGTAGTCTAAACTGGTATTTCAAACTGTCTTTTGTGTGGGAGTAAAAATATTATTTAATTCGAGGTGTTCAGAACTTTTTATTTGCATAGCATCTATCCCAGTCGTCGATGAAATGTATATATTTTTTTTATTTTATTTATTATGACGGTCGTAAGCCCGTTTAAAGTATGAAGGGAAAATGGGAATCATAATTCGTGTCGTAGTTATCATCTTAGTAGCGAACGTGTCATTAAGGAAATAAACAGTAGACAAAAGCTCCGTGCATTGACTCGCACATATACGAGCGCGCGTCGTTGTTGTCCATAAATCACATAAAATTTTGGATATTTTCAAATAAATATAGAAACCTCATTTACGCGTATTTTTCAAAAGTGCAAAATGTGTATATCAGTATTTATATTTTGAACTTAATTATTAAATTTGGCTGGTCTTTGAAAAATAACCCCATATATATATATATATATATATATATATATATATATATATATATATATATATATATATATATATATATACAGGTTATTTTTGAAACGCTCCCGAAAACGAAGACAGACGACAGTACTAACTATATCTTTGATGATGGGTGAAATATAAAATCGATCCTGATGAAAAAAAAATCATCTTTTCACAACGTTTTATTAGCTTTATTCACGCTCCATCGTGTTAGTATAGTTAAATAAAATGTTAATTTCATTTAAAAAAATCATGAAATACTTAAAAATAAAACCAGCAGTGGAATTACTGAATTACAATCAGCTGACTAGGGGTCAATGTACGCGCGAACGCCGAATTCGCGCGGCCCGCAACTAGCGATGGTACCACAATACCTAATAATTTACAACACTTGTCTAAATACCTAACTTATCTACTTAACCTTTGCCACTGTGCTTGTCTCTACGTAGCCACTTTAATTCAATTCACAGGTTAAATAAACCAAATAACTGGTTCGATTCCCCGCTAATGAAAAAAATACTTAAATAAAATGTTAACAAGGTTAGAATCATGCTTTTTTAACCATTATGTAGGTATGTTTATTATTCTGATGCATTCAGTTATGTATCTTTTCAGATCAGTTCAGTACTAAGTTATTTAAAAAAATTAGGTATGAAACAGCTTACCGATCCTCCGTGGCCTTATGAGATTCTCCAAGGCACATTAGCATGTTGCCGTATTCACGAGCACTATAAACGTACCTACGCGTTAGGCATTATTAAAACAAAACACAAAATGTAACAACAAGAACAATATCATTAAGTAATAAATAACAAGTAATAACGACAATAATTTAATAAACAAAACAACTGAACTTGAACTGTCGCTCGTGATAGTCAACATGGAACTGTCTCAAAAACTAAAATTATAGCCAAAACAAATGCGCACGGAGGTAACGTCCTTGAAGAATGTGTAAATTCCACAGCGCGAGGCGACACGAGGCAGCGTGTGTGTGAAAGGGAAGGGTAGAGTGAGTAGTATACCTAATGCATTGTTTCGTACCGATCTAGATAACGAGTTCGGCGCCCGCGAGGATATTGACCCTATTGTCAGCTGATTTTCTTTTTTAAGTTTCACTGCTGGTTTTATGTTTAAGTATTTTCATGATTATTCGGGATCGAATTTCTTTGTGACCCATCATCATAGGTATCCTTAGTACTATCATCTGTCTTCGTTTTCGGGAGCGTTTCACAAACACCCGGTATATGTATATATATACAGTGTGTCTGGTCACGACCTAGCGATAATTTAAGGTTACAAAATATACCTAATTTCATCGACGAAAACACCCATATATGGGGGTCTACCCCCCCTCCTGTCGGAATGGCCGCCATTTAATTTTTTTTTATTCTTGTAGATACCTCTGCCAAAAGATGCAGATTTCTCTGGACAGAAAGGTCCTACAGATGTAAAAAAAATGTTATTTAAAAGGTAAAAATAGCATCTATCAAATAAAAATAAACATCATGGAAAGTTTTCCCTACAAAATATCTTAAAACATTTACAATGCTAATTTAAGTAAAAAAATTGACTATTTTTTATTTTTCTTAACATACTTCAAAAACTAGCACATTGATACTAAATTTTTAATACTGTCCTAATACTTAAGGATATTACTACAAATTGACATTAAAATTATTGTTCTTAATTGCATAACTCGAGAGTTAGGGCTGTTTGAATATGACCCTTTTGCGTGGGTTATGTGTAGAGCCTCATTAAGCGCTATTAATTTTCGATAATGGATTAAATAAAAATACACTATAATTTTTAAGAAACTTTTAATGGCATTAAGTATTATTATTAATTTAATAATTGTTCAAAATGTCCACCTCTATTCTGTAGACAGGCAACTGACCTTACAGCCATTTGTTGTGTGGCCCTTGATATTAAGACTATGTCGGATCTTATGTCATCCGCAATCGTCATTATTTTGTCGAGCAGTTCTTGTCTGCTATTTGGGACTGTAGCATAAACCCTTTGCTTCATCCATCCCATAAAAATAATCCAGAGGTGTTAAATCCGGAGAGCGAGGTGGCCAAGCTACCGTTCCACCACGTCCTATCCATGGTGAATAATTTTCATTAAGAAAAGCTCTCACAGCACGTGCGTAGTGAGGTGGTGCACCGTCCAACTGTAGCCACATGCGCCTTCGGTTGATCACTGGTAATTCCTCCATGATTTCTCTAAATGTGTTCCTTAGAAAATCTGAAAATCTTGGGCCATTCATTGTATTTGGTAATTCAATTGGTCCAATTAATTTGTCGTCAATCATAGCCGCCCACACATTTACTGAAAATTCATGTTGAAATTTACTGGGCCTTACTGCATTTGGATTTTCTTGCATCCATAAATGCTGGTTTCTATGGTTTATAATACCAGCTCTTGTAAATGTCGCCTCATCGGTCCACATGATTTTTTTACAAAACCTCGGTTGACGTCGCACACAACCGTTGAACCACGAGCAAAAGTGGCTCGCACAGCATAGTCTGGCTCGAATATCTTGCACGCGACGAAAATGGTACGGATGCATGCCTTCGCGTTTTAAAATTTTCCACACAACCCATTTTGACAAATGCAGCATCATTGCTATTCGCCTTACACTGAGCCTGGGATCTCGGTAAATAAGTTGAAGAACTTCTTCTTCTGCTTGCACTGACACTATGCGGGAGCGTTCATTTGGCGGCCTTTGGATGCCATATTGCGACAATCTTAAGTGAATGTCAACAAAAGTTTGTCGACTGGGTGTAGCCGGTCGGGATACCTCTGACGATACATTCGTACGGCGGCAGCAGCGCTTCCATTACATCTGCCATACACGAAATGCATGTCAGCTATGTGATGAGACGAATAGTTAGACATGTTTTTATCCGAAAAGTACGTAGTCACTGCAAACTACAACAAACTCAGCAGAATATCTCGGTGAAGGAATAGCTCACAAAACGGAACGGAATAGTAGCGATCGCAACTCAGAGCGGAGGACAACTGATCTAACAAACATTTATCTTCGATACCTGAGCTGGTCAAACATGATTTTTGTCCTACTTATTCACCGCCCTAACAATAATACAAATCATTTTCGTCCTTGTCACATAAACCCTATTCAATGTAGCAGGTAGCTCTACATGGGTTTGGGACCGTCGAAAAGGGTCATATTCAAACAGCCCTAACTCTCGAGTTATGCAATTAAGAACAATAATTTTAATGTCAATATGTAAGTAATATCCTTAAGTATTAGGACAGTATTAAAAATTTAGTATCAATGTGCTAGTTTTGAAGTATGTTAAGAAAAATAAAAAATAGTCAATTTTTTAACTTAAATTAGCATTGTAAATGTTTTAAGATATTTTGTAGGAAAACTTTCCATGATGTTTATTTTATTTGATAGATGCTATTTTTACCTTTTAAATAACATTTTTTTACATCTGTAGGACCTTTCTGTCCAGAGAAATCTGCATCTTTTGGCAGAGGTATCTACAAGAATAAAAAAAATTAAATGGCGGCCATTCCGACAGGAGGGGGGGTAGACCCCCATATATGGGTGTTTTCGTCGATGAAATTAGGTATATTTTGTAACCTTAAATTATCGCTAGGTCGTGACCAGACACACTGTATATATATATATATATATATATATATATATATATATATATGTATATTCCGTATATAGTTCGTATGTTTTGCTCACTTAATGCGTTGACCTTGAGGCCGTCCCTATCCTGTATGAAACCATAGCATTTTTCGTAGTGCATCTGTTATACTTGATGAGCTGTCGGGAGTAAGATTCCTTGCGAAGAAATCTTTGTTATTTTTTTATAGAAGTGCACCTGATGGTAAGTTTTGACTGCCGCCCGTGAACATCTGCAACACTAAGGGAATCGCAGGTGCGTTACCGGCCTTTTAATAAAAGAGTAAGCTCTTTTCTTGAAGGTCCCTAAGTCGTATCGGTCCGGAAAAATCGCTGGTGGTAGTCGATTCCACAAGGAGATTGTGCGAGGAAGAAAAAAAATTCTTCTTGTAAATCGCACAGTGGTGTACCGCCAACCATTCAGATGGTATGGTATCGCGAGTTTTATCGCGATGTGCGATGGTGAACTGAGCGGCTGCAGTCCGAACAATTACTCATAACACTCTCCATGGTAGATGCGAAGAAATAGGCAAAGAGATGCAACATCTCTTCGCAGTGCCAGTGAGTCATGGCGATCAGAAAGAGCTCGGTCACCGACAATTTGAACCACTCTGCGCTGGATGCGGTCAAGTGGAAGGAGCTGGCACTGGGAAGACCCAGCCCAGAGATGGAAACAGTATTCCATGTGAGGCCGAACCTGCGCCTTATAAAGTTGCAGGCGGTGTGCCGGCATGAAATTCTGTCCCGCTCTGCTGAGCACGCCAAGCTTTTTGAAGGGAAGAAGAGAAGAGAGGCCATATTGGCCTTCTCTTCCCAGTACGTCATTCAATATGTCGACGAAGAGGATTCCGATACCGGCTGAGGCAACAAGGGGAGTGCCCTGAAACTGGGGAGATACGACAAACGGGTTCTTTTTCGTATGGCCTACAAATAATCATTTTGTTTGTAATGTGGTAGTTTTTTTTTTTTTATGCAGGTTTTTTAAAATAAATTCTTTTACCTATGTCATCGTCATCCGTTTCACTCTTTGAAAGAAATGCAGTTAGTGGCAAGTCGTTCTCCGAATCCGTATGTCTATCTTCAAAAGCATCAATCTCCAAGTCTTCTTGTTTTTCAGCAGTCTCTAGAATAAAACAGATTTTTTTGGAGCAACTAGATCATTACAGTCCATCACACAGCTTATGGGCCTGAGCCACTCACTTTCATTACCATACTGCATGTTTCATAAGCTAAGTGGACCTAGTAGTAAGGAAGCTAGTACAAGAATGCCTTGAGCACCTTTTCACCTTGCCCTCTTTTTTTTTGTGTGCATGGACTACAGTAACTACTTGCCAAAAAAAATTAAATTGTACCTTATTTTAATAATATCACAAAATGTGTGTATCTTACCTATTTCATGATTCCCGTTTTCTTCAAATTTGGAATTCTCATTTTCGAAATTCTCTTCCTCGACTTTAACAGATTCAAGGCTAAACATTTCATTCTTACAATCATTTTCTACATCACACTCTACTGGCCTGATATCTATATGACTAATTGGTGTGAATTGAATCTTATCTCTAGCCTCATGCGGTTTTGGTATAGACTGAAACCAAATTATTTTTTTAAATAAGAGGAAAAGCCAGTGTAGTGGTGCCGTAGGAGAATCCATACTACCATACCATCCCGCAGATGTCGTAAATAGAGACAGAGGGAAACTGAAACAGGAGATGGGCAGCAGCATCTTCCTGACAACAAATCCAAATAATAATAAAAACCAGACAAAAGTGAGGATTCCGAATAAACTTAAATAAAAATATAGATAGTTCATCCATGCCAAGAATCGACTCTATACAATTTTTCCAATCAGATTCACATAATATGCTGTAAATTAAAAAAGATGTATCTTTGTATAAACAGTAAGTAATTATTTATATCTTAATTACTTACTGTTTATACAAAGATAGATCTTAATTTTTGTAAAAATAAGTACTTAACTTACTGTAATTCATAAAATATAGAACAGTGCTCTAACGAAAAAGTAAGTTGGATTGAAGGATAATCTTAACTTTGCAGTAGAAAAAACATTCTCTCATATAACAACGGGAAGCAGCATAGAAGGCTCGAGACAGGTAGTGATCATCGAGGTGCCTGTCAAGTGATGATTAAGGCAAAAACTTCATTATAATGGAAATGACCATCAAGCATACGTGGTAGAGCCATGCTGCAGCTATATTAGTAGTATAGTTGTAGTACAAATGGATCGGCTCGACCGGGGAAGGACCACGCTCTCACAGAATACCAGCGTAAAATAGCAGCTTAACACTGCTGTGTTTCGTATGGCGAGTGTAGAGAACCGGAAACCCTTTTTACCGGTAAAGAGGCATTCCATCTTAGTCCTCACGGGTGACAACGCATCTGCATTTTGATTCTTTATTGAAGATAGATGTAGATGTCTATGGGTCACAGCAACCACTTACCATCAGGTGGACTGTGTGCTCGTTTGTCACCCTATCCTATAAAAAAAAAAGCAGTGAACTATTATTACTAAGAAATATAATACCGTGGACCGTATAGTATAAAGAATATCCACTACCCTATATACCTGCCCACGCAACGGGTGTCGTATAAGGCAACAGAGAGAAACAGAAACAGGAGTTGGGCAGCAGCATCTTCCTGATAACAACTCAGACTAATATAAACTGCGGTTGCCAACCTGCCAAGCATGGCAAATTTGGCAAAATCCCTCCTATGAAGCAATATATAAAGGACTTTTATAGGTTTGAATAGATGGAATGGATAATACCATGGACCCTCCTGCAAGCAACTGCTCCAGAACTGCATTCGACTCAATAGCCTGTTGTTGTAATGTTCTGCATCGAATGAGTCTTGCATGACAGGTGAAACAGACAATTATGGGCCCCTCATTCTCATCTATCTGAAAATAAGAAAGTTCGTAATAAATATGGAAAACTACTTAAATATACAAGTTTGTAATAAAATCTATTGGCTACCACAATTCTCTTCATCAACATCACTTTTTTACAACCTGATGGTAAGTGACTCCTGCAGCCCATATGCACCTGCATCGAACTTCAAGCTAAGGCTACAGATGCGATGTTACCTCTGAGGACTAAGATGTAATGCTTCACAGCCTGTTATTATACTGGCTCTCAACGTCCAGTAGAGCCGACCCACCTGTGATACAACAATGATATAGCTGCAGTGAACTAATGAAAATAGGTTGAACGAAATATAGGTAGACACACGGCAATAATAATGTCCTATGGAATTTTGAAAGAAAACAGAATTTTGATCACAATGGAGACTATTCATTAGCACAAGGCAGGATTAAATTGCATGTGTGTGTAACATTATTCCCTTCTCTGATAGGAATATGAGAAATATGAGAGTGAGGGAATTTCTGTGTACGTAAGCACATGTGCACTCTAATCTCCCACTTTAATATTCCATATAACAGCTTTAAGTGGGTGAACGACCAAACCAAGGTGCATATTAATTTCTTGACAGAAAATCGCAATAATACTCGGTAATATGTACTAGGAAAAACCGCGAAAAAATCTATGTAGCAGTGCGGGTTGCGTGGAAGGAGTCGCAAGGTACCTTTTTATTGCACTGACACGGTAAGTTTGAGCCCACGGGATCTAACGCGTGTTACAAACAACTGAGTCTCGGTGTTTCTTCTAGTAAGTTGTAGGATTTCACGCTAATTGTCGTTTTTCAGGTTCTGGTTGCATTTGTCTGGTTCCACTATATTTAACGCTACACCTTAGCCTAGCTCCGATCTATCACATTTTAAATCAGGCAAGTTATTATGTATTTCTCCGGCGATAACAACAAATTACCGAAACTTCAATTTGCAATATTAAGAAATATTAACAAACTTACAAAACTGTTCGTCAATGTTTTGTACAAATTTCGGAGACTAGTCTTCTTTAGTACAAACATGCGTACATTAACGCATAAACAAATTCTACAGACTTCATTAAATGCCATTCCTGCTTCAAATAATATAATTATAATTGAATTTACTTTTTCAATTAACCAGAGTAAGTTTTCAAAAATAAAAAATTTTTTTTTTGGAGTTTATGGCCTGGTATCTAGACCTTTAGGCCAAAAAAATATAAAAATATTTTTATTTTTTTTTGAAGTTTATGGCCTGGTATCTAGACCTTTAGGCCAAGTCTTAGGTATTTTTATTCGGTTTATTGTAATTTTCTTCATAGTACACTGCTTCACAATATGTTGATGCGTCAAATTGTGCAGCCCTTGGGAGATTTTGACGGCAACTTGAGTCAGCAGACAGCTGACAGTTGGCGATGGTATCTCAAGGCGCCTAAGCAGATAGACACCTTATCTTGAGAATCACATCACCATCAGAGCACTTGTATCACCGTTTCCACTAATAGTTCACATGCGCAGACACTTAATACACAAAATCGCACCACTTTTACATATCAAAATCCACTTCAAACCATTATTCAAACAATAATACAGGAGCAGCAAACCGCCGCCGATCAAGTTCCCGCCAAAACTCCAATATAAAAATACACTACATACCAGTGTTTCCACTATCAGGTTTTAATTTTGCCCTTGATTTTTTTGACAATTGCCCTAAATACCCCAAATTAGTCTCCGAAAATCCTTGATTTAGGGCATAAAATTTAAAGAGTTAGAAATAAAACAAAAAAATCATTTTTTATTTTAATAAACCGTTCTACTACGATCATAAATTGTTTATTACTTAGGTAGTAAGCAATTAATCAAGAGAAGAAGTAGACGGTACCGGAAAACCGTATATCTTTAGTTCCATTTCTAAAACCTTATTACTATGGCTAAGGTGTCTACTTAAGAACTATGACTTATTACCACATTTTGATATTATGGCCATCTGTTTAACGTTTTTGGCATTTTATTGATGTCTTAATAATTCAGATATATTACAAGTAAGGTGGCAATCGCAGAGTTAAGAATAGGCTTTAGTTTCGCTTTCATTTAATCGTTTCAGCCAATTCTTGACATGTGGATTTTCCAACCATGAACTTTTAATTTTTCGCACGTAATTTTTTCTTTTTTAACACTTTCACAGCGAATCACGAGTACCGCTCGGCATTCATATTTTTCTCCAACTCGCGAATCACGAGCGGCACTCGTTACCGCCTTTCATACTGTTTATTAGAAAATCACGTCGCCTAGTCGTGATTCGCTGGGTACGCATTTGTAGCCGAGTTTATAAGCTATACACACATCTGCAATACATGTGCGAAGCGGGAACAGGAGAGCTACAATATGCGATCCCCCGCGCCGCCCGCTCAGTCTGCCGCCGGCGAGTAAACAGGGTGAACGTTACTGCATTTTGGCGCGAAATGGCTTCCTCGCAGCGCAATCGTGCGATCTCTATGCGCGAGATTGCTGATTTTTTTACAGGATGATGATGACTCTGATATTGAGGAGGCTCAGAATGAAGAAATTGAAGGTAAATAATAATTTATATTTATATTATTTCTATGTAGGTAAACCATTTCCGTATTGAGTATGCTTTCAATAGAAATTTCTTTTGTAGACTTGTTGTCTGACCTGCAAGTGGTTGTGGCCAGTCAAGAAAGGCACGATGATGGTGCAGTTGAGGAGCAGGAGCAATTTCGTGAACCGGTCAACCAGCGAGGGCGTACTCGGGAGCGTACACAGAGAAGGTTTCGGCGCGGGCGTCAGCGCGGCGGCACAGTGCGCTCAACTACACACGGGCGATCTTCACAAATGCAGATTACTCTAAGAGAAATGGACGAGGCCAATGGATGGACGTATGTGCCAAGAGAACGTCCATTAGAAGACCCTGTCTTCGAAGAAGTATGTCGTGTCTTAGCCCCCCATAGATGAGAATTCATCAGAAATCGACTGCTTTTCAGTCTTTTTCACAAACGATTTTTGGAAGCTCCTGAAAACTGAAACGAATCGATATGCCGCGCAGATGAAGACCAAGCTGGCTAGACGAGGACTGCTAAAACCAGGGAGTATGCTCGATAAGTGGACACCCGTTACGTTGGAAGAGCTGAAACTTTTTTTCTCCATAATAATTCATATGTCGCTAGTGCATAAAGAAAGCTTTGACGCGTACTGGTCCACAAGAGAAATTATACACACCCCATATGCGGCCAAACTGATGAATAGAGATCGTTTCAGGGCTATTTACAGTTGTCTACACCTGAACGACAATTCTAAATACATACCTCGGGGTCAAGATAACTACGACGCCTTTTTCAAACTACGGCCATACTTTGACGAGCTCTGTCGGCTGTGTGCTACCAGTTTTTATCCTGGGGAAGCTTTGACGATTGACGAAGGGACGTGTGGCTTTAGAGGCAGAGTACACTTCCGAGTTTTCAATAAAGATAAACCCGACAAATACGGAATGAAAATTTATATGTTATGTGACGCAGCGACGGGGTATATTTTGAACATGGTTCCATATGTCGGTGATTCCAAAACGGTTGAGCAAATAGTCACAGAACTAAGTGAACCGTACTTTGAAAATGGCACACGATATATATGGATCGATTTTCTCCAGCCCAACGGTTGCAGACTTACTCTGGCTGAAAAATACTCGTGTTGTCGGCACTGTGATGCCGAACCGGCGTGGCTTGCCCCAAGAATGGCGACAACAGCTCTTGGAGGTGAATGAAATGTCTTTCTGTCACCGTGGAATCTCACCGCCTGTAAGTGAAAGACAAGCGGGACGTCCCCTTCCTGACGACCAAACACGCCGCAACCTGGACAGAGGTGACTGTAAAAGCTAAAGGAGGTCTGGCAAAAAAAATAAAACCGGACTGCGTCTTAGACTACAATAAAAATAAAATCGGTGTAGACCTGAACGACCAATACGTGTCCTATTATGCCCTGCAAAGGAAATGTATGAAGTGGTGGAAAAAAATGTTTTTCCATTTAGTGGCAAGGGCCATGGTGAACTCCATGGTAATTTACAACAAACAGCAGCCTGCACGCCGCCAATTGCGGTTTTCCCAATTTTTGATGGCTTGTGGTGAAGGCATTGTGCCAGCTAGGTCTACTGATGATGCAGGTCCATCTCATGGAGCTCACCTGATCGGCAAGACTTCGAGATTAGTGGGAAGACACTTCATTGAAAGAATTCCAAGTACAGAAAAGAAGACAAAAGTGACGAGAGTCTGTAAAGTTTGTGCCGACACTATCAAACACGAAACTGGAAAACGAGGACGCAAGGAGACTGTTTTTTACTGCCCGGACTGTAATGTGCCACTGTGCAATGACCCGTGTTTTAAAAAATATCACACGGTAAAGAATTACCATCTATAAAGAGGCATATACATTATGTAAGACTTATTTTTTTTTCAAAAAAAGGACTATATTGTTTTTTTTTTTTTATAAATATAACAAAAATAATATAATGTATTTTTATTTACTAATCATAAACTGCAATAGTATATCTTATATACACAAAAAGAATTATCTGTGTTCTCATTTTAGTTAAGTTTATATGACATTCACAAATATACAGAAAATCGCCCGCGTACCGTATCAAGCGGCGCCTTAAATGCTCCGCTGTGAAAGTGTTAATGGTCCTTTATCTGTGTCAGAAGAGAAGATGACAAAAGAAATTAATTAACTCATTTACTTATAGTAATTTGTCGAATAATAATGTGTTAGGAATTAGGAACTTCGAAAAATAGTGTTACCACATTACATTCTTTTTATTATTCAATTTTACCCCAAATTACCCTAAATCCCTAAAAATATAAAATAGCCCTAAAACATACTTTAAATGATAGGTTTCGCCCTAAATAAGGGCAAAATCCCTAAAAGTGTAAACACTGCTACATAAGTCACATAGCTTGCTACCATAGACTTAGAATATACTTACGCCACCAGTATATTCTCTGCTTCGAGCACAGAAAATAGAGGAGATGGCAAGCCTACAAAAAAATCGTGTCAAATTGAAACAATAAATTTTTTAGTGATGTGAAGTTTATCAACTTCTAAAATTTAGTAGAGGTGTAAAAGTAACGAAAAAAAAAGGCGTACCCGTATGTATTCGTTACTATAACAATTAGTACTCGTTACTATCGTATAGCTACGTTACTCGTTACTTCTAATACCTCTTAACATGTTATGTTATGTTAGAGCATCGAATCAGGTCGTATTGCGTACGCGTACAGTATGACGTCGCGGCGTCGCAACATTCATAATTTGTAGAAAACATACTTATAAAACATTAACAAAACTTTGTCTACACACACAATACCTTTAATAAACAGTAAACAACTTAGACGACGAATTTCCAAATTATACTTTGCTTAATAAACAAACATCGCTCTTTGTAACGTACGTTTTTAAAATCATTGAATAAGCGTGCGCATGCGTAAAACATACGATCAGCAAATGTTTACACGCATCAACGGTACTTGCGTGAACTGAAACAGTGTAGGTACCCATACTACGAAAAATGCGAGTAACGAAATGCATTCGTGTGTAACGTTTCGTTACTCAGTACTAGATGGCGCACCCGTTACTCAGTACCGAATACATACGGTTTGCTACAGCTTTAAAATTTAGTAACACCTATATGTATTTTTATTTATTTATAATATGCAAAATTATATTTTCCCTAACGATTAGGGAGGCTAGGCGAATTTGGCGCAAATTTACCCGCCAGCGGATTAATGCTCTTGTTTTATCGTTTAAATAATAGTTTGACAACGATTTTGATACGTAATGCACAGATAGCAACATGTGCTTGTAAGTTAGCAAGCTAGTTGCTCCGACTCCATATTATATAGAATTATCTAAAGCCAGGATGGTTAAACAGGATGGAGTTCTATTTTTGAGCTAGTAGCACCCCCCACCATTTTTTTTCTACTATTCTGGCTTGTGCACCAGCTTCGTGTGGCCGGCTAAGCAAGTATCTTTTTGAAGAGAAAACTACTTTAGAATCCCTGTGATTTGAATACCGGGTGTTTGTGAAACGCTCCCGAAAACGAAGACAGATGATAGTACTAAGGATACCTATGATGATGGGTCACAAAGAAATTCGATCCCGAATAATCATGAAAATACTTAAACATAAAACCAGCAGTGAAACTTAAAAAAGAAAATCAGCTGACAATAGGGTCAATATCCTCGCGGGCGCCGAACTCGTTATCTAGATCGGTACGAAACAATGCATTAGGTATACTACTCACTCTACCCTTCCCTTTCACACACGCTGCCTCGTGTCGCCTCGCGCTGTGGAATTTACATTCTTCAAGGACGTTACCTCCGTGCGCATTTGTTTTGGCTATAATTTTAGTTTTGAGACAGTTCCATGTTGACTATCACGAGCGACAGTTCAAGTTTAGTTGTTTTGTTTATTAAATTATTGTCGTTATTACTTGTTATTTATTACTTAATGATATTGTTCTTGTTGTTACATTTTGTGTTTTTGTTTTGTTTTAATAATGCCTAACGCGTAGGTACGTTTATAGTGCTCGTGAATACGGCAACATACTAATGTGCCTTGGAGAATCTCATAAGGCCACGGAGGATCGGTAAGCTGTTTCATACCTAATTTTTAAATAACTTAGTACTGAACTGATCTGAAAAGATACATAACTGAATACATCAGAATAATAAACATACCTACACAATGGATAAAAAGCATGATTCTAACCTTGTTAACATTTTATTCAAGTATTTTTCATTAGCGGGAATCGAACCAGTTATTTGGTTTATTTAACCTGTGAATTCAATTAAAGTGGCTACGTAGAGACAAGCACAGTGGCAAAGGTTAAGTAGATAAGTTAGGTATTTAGACAAGTGTTGTAAATTATTAGGTATTGTGGTACCATCGCTAGTTGCGGGCCGCGCGAATTCGGCGTTCGCGCGTACATTGACCCCTAGTCAGCTGATTGTAATTCAGTAATTCCACTGCTGGTTTTATTTTTAAGTATTTCATGATTTTTTTAAATGAAATTAACATTTTATTTAACTATACTAACACGATGGAGCGTGAATAAAGCTAATAAAACGTTGTGAAAAGATGATTTTTTTTTCATCAGGATCGATTTTATATTTCACCCATCATCAAAGATATAGTTAGTACTGTCGTCTGTCTTCGTTTTCGGGAGCGTTTCAAAAATACCCTGTATTATTATATTTTACGCCGCACTTGGTGGTTACAAATTATCATATTTAATCAATAATTTAAAGTTACAGCCTATAATATACGTCCCACTGCTGGGCACAGGCCTCCTCTCATTTCTGAGAGGGTTTTAGGGCTAGGAAATGTCCGCCGCGCTGCCCCAATGCGTGTTGGCGAACCTCACACATGTCTTCGGAATATTTTTTTTAATTATTTCTCAGACATGCAGGTTTTCTCACGATGTTTTCCTTCACCGCCGAGCACGTGGTAAATCAGCACTTAAAATTGCAACTAACAATTTCATTGGTGCCGGCGGGGATCGTACCTGGGTTGCTTGCGTACTGTGAAATTTACAACGAATGCTAACCATGAGCTACCACGGCTAATAATAAATCATTTGCCGTGAAATATTTTTATTTTATATCCAACCCGGCTTAGCATGGGTGATTTCTGGGTTTTGGCAACAAAATCAAGAAAGACCAAGTGAAGTAGAGACTCAAAATTATAAAAATCTGCGAATGCTAAACCGCCTGTCAAGCGTGGTAGCTGTGGCAAAATGCCCTATGAGGCAATCTATAGTGGAGACCTAGGTACAGCAATGGACTTTTAGAATGTAATGGATGGATGGATGGAGTAGGAAAATAAATAAATTTACATTTTTGTTAGCAATAAAAAGTAGTTTAATAACGTAATATTTTTATAATATACTTATCTTGTTTGTTATATATGTATATAGAGGGTGAAATCAATTAAAAATAACATGTGGTGTAAAAATGATTATTATGTGCAGGTGATATTACGACCGACGATATTACGAACTGGTAAGACATGAAATGAAGAGCTATAATGAATGAATGTAATGAATAGGTGGACCATGACCTTACAGATAACCAGCGTGAAGTAGAAGTTTACTTAGCCTGGTAAGTGCAGGTGGTCGGAGGCCTCACCCCTCTTCCCCTTAACATGGTAGTGTAATTAAATAAGAAACCATCCCAGGAAGGTACCAACCAGCACCCCGGGTATTGGAGAATCCCTGGCTGAGCATCCACGCCCAAGCTACCCTACTCTTCCTTAGCGCGGGTGCTCAGGCTGCCTCGCGTATCCTGGGGAGGGGGGGGGGGCGAAATTCCGCTCAAGACTAATACTGCTCGTGGCAAGTAGAGCAATAAGACAAAGGTGACCCCTGCCACGCTATCCGTGAATTTCTGCAACATCAGGGGATTTCATTCGAACGTTAACGAAGTCCACTAGGTACCATCTGAAGACGGCGAAGCCGACCTTGCTCTTTCTAACCGAGACGCAGGTGTCCTCTCCGGTCGATACTTCTCGCCTATCCGGGTAGAACACCTTTGTGCCTCGGGCTGGAGTTTGCGTATACGTCAGAGAGGACATCTGTTCTCGACGCCTCGGCAGTCTTGAAAGTCAGCGACGAGCATCCTCACGTCTACGGTTGACTCTATAGGTAATGCCGACACAAAACGACTCATCGACCACGTCCAAATCGCTGCAGACTCTGTCCTACAACAGGTCTCATCTGCAGAGATCGTGATCCTTGGTGATTTTAACGGCCACCACGCTTAATGGCTTGGTTTTCGTTTAACCGATCATGCGGGAAGATCTGTTTATGATTTTGCCTTGGCATATGGTCCGACACAAATGGTTACTTCGCCTACGCGGATTCTAGATGTGGAAGATCGTGCACATTCCCTGTTGGATCTTCTGCTGACCTCTCATCCGGACGGATATCAGGTCTCCGTCGACGCCCCTCTTGGCTCATTGGACCATAGTCTGATCCGGACTATGATGCCACTCACACTCCCATCGCGGTTGCGTTCTGCAGATCGCCGCCGTGTTTGGCACTATAGGTTGGCCGATTGGGACAGGATGCGGTCTTTTTTTGCATCCTTCCCTTGAGGACAGGGGCGGGTATGCTTCTCACCGGATGATCCAAACGTGATTCTGTCGCTGATGTGGTACTTCAGGGAATAGAACTCTTTATTCTATCATTTGTGGTGCCTGGTTTGATCGCTCCTGTAAAATTGCATCGCGCTATAATAGTAGTGCTTCACCAGCGCTGTTAAAAAGAAGTATAATTTCGCCTTCAGGTCGGCACGCTACGGTTTACACAGCGCTCGGTGCGCATAGCACTACTCTCCCTAGATGTCAAGTCGAGTGGGCCTGATGGAGTTCCTCCCATTGTGCTGACGACGTGTGCTCCCCAGTTGGTACCGGTCGTAACGTGTCTTATCTAAAACTTTTTCACCCTAGGCGTAGTTCCGAACTCAAAGAAGACAGCTTTAGTGCACCAGATCCCTAAAAAATAACCGAAAAGTCGACCGCTCAGACCTATCCAACTTGTTCTCCAAAATAATGAAAACATTTTTTTACGTGGTAGAGCCACGCTGCAACTATATTACGGTTGTAGTCGGCTCGACCGGGGTAGGACCACGCTCTCACAGAAAACCAGCGTAAAATAGCAGCGTAATGCTGCTGTGTTTCGTATGGTGAGTGTAGAGAACCGGAGACCCTTTTTACTGGAAACGAGGCATTCCATCTTAGTCCTCACGGATGACAACGCATCTGCATTTTGATTCCTAATTGAGGATAAATGTAGATGTCTATGGGCCACAGTATCCACTTACAATCAGGTGGACTGTGTGCTCGTTTGTCACCCTATACAATAAAAAAAAACCATTGTGAGCTACCAGCTCATGAGGTTGAGGATCACCAACTGAAAAGTGACCGCCAGTACGATTTCCGTCGGGGTTGCTCAGCTGGTGATCTTCTGCCTTACCTGACTCATAAATCGGCGGAGGCAGAGAGGGAGACCCTGGCCGTTAGTTTGGACATAGCGAAGGCCTTCGATCGGGTTTGACACAAAGCGCTTCTTTCGAAGCTCCCTTCCTATGGGCTTCCCGAGAATTTATGCAACTAGATCGGCAGTTTTCTTGCAGATTGGAGTAACAAAGTTGTAGAAAAAGGTGCATGCTCCACTTACAAGCCTATATATGCTGGTGTTCCACAAGGCTACGTACTAACCTAAGCTGTTTCTTCTGCTTATCAATATGTTGCGAGCCAGTAACGTGCACTGGTGTTGCTTTATACACCAGCTGTGTCTATATTTCTCGGGAACAAACCTTTGTCTGAAGTCGAGTCTTTGCCGGATAAGGTCTCGGATTGGGGCGACTAAATCTAATTAAGTTCAATACCCAGAAGACACAAGTTTGCGCGTTTACCACTAAAAACAACCCCTTTGTCGTAACTCCTCAATTTTAGGGCACTCCCCTTATTACTTCAGCCAGTATCGGAATCTTCGGCGTTGACATATCGAATAACGTGCAGTTTCGTAGTCACTTGGAAGGGAAGGCTGAATTGCCCTCTAAAACGCTTGGCGTGCTCAGCAGAGCGGGACAGTATTTTATGCCGGCACACTACTTGCAACTTTACAAGGGGCACGTTCGGCCTAACATGAAATACTGTTCTCATCCCTGGGCCGGAGTTTCCTAGTACCAGCTCCTTCCACTTGACCGCATCCAGCGCAGAGCGGCTCGAATCGTCGACGACCGACGAAAACGAAAGACGAGACGAAGAGATGTTGCATCCCATTGCATTTTCTAGCGTATTTACCATAGGGAGTGTTCAGAGGAATTGTTCGGATTAATTCCAGTCACAAAATTTTATCAACGCATTTGACAAATCCACATAATCGGGATGTTTGGCGGTCCACTACTGTCGGACCGATACGACTTAGGGAGCTTCAAAAAACGAGCTTATCCATTTTTAAGAAGCCGACAACGCGCCTACAATTTCCCTGGTGTAGTAATTTTGTGATTTCAGTTCGAGCCGTTCGCGTCAGGTCAAGTTAAAACTTGAACATTCTTTATATAGCTAGGATAGTACATAATTTTTCGAACGTCGTTCTTGGTGGCCGAGGGGCCTCTTTAGCTTGGGGGCCTGGGGCACTGCCTCGCCAACCCCTTGGGTAGCTACGCCACTGCTTCCAACCGTTTTTTCTATAAACTTGATACTTTTTCAAAACCGCTATTAACACTCCTCCGCCATCTTTTTTAGTTTTATGAGATGGAATTGTATACCTATTTCGTCCGAAAATATAGTAGCGATTATCGAGCAGCTCATGATCAAAAACAATATCATTTAACCAAGATCCTGTTAAAATAGTAACATCGTAATTATTTGATAAAACAGAAACATAAATGTCTTCAGTTTTAGTTCGGAGGCCCCTTACATTCTGATAATATATGCTAAGTTTGAATTTAAATGATTAAAAAAAAACTTACAAACATGCAATATTTATATAATGTAAGAGTAAAATAGAAAATATATATATGCTCTTCTTTTTAGCTTCATGCCATTTTTTCATTAAACTTTATTCCAGCTGAAAGAGGAAAGCAATTTAAATACTTGTGCCCAACTCCGACCCATTTACAAACCGCGGAATTTCCTGGAATTATTTGTCATTCCATATAAATTAAAACAGTTTTCTAAACAATTTTTGATTGGAATAAATAATAATTTAATATTACCAGTATATTTAACTATAATACTTTTATATTTGATTTTGTCGTTTTTAAATATGATGCTGCATGCTGCAGCTATATTAGTAGTATAGTTGCAGCACGAATTGGTCGGCTCTACCGGGGAAGGACCACGCTCTCACAGAATACCAGCGTAAAATAGCAGCTTAACGCTGCTGTGTTTCGTATGGTGAGTGTAGAGAACCAGAGACCCCTTTTACTGGAAACGAGGCATTCTATGTTAGTTCTCACGGGTGACAACGCATCTGAATTTTGATCCGTAATCGAGGATAGATGTAGATGTCTATGGGCCACAGTAATATCATTTACCACCAGGTGGACTGTGTGGTTGTTTGTCACCCTTATCCTATAAAAAAATAAGATTAAAAACAATTAATTATTAAAACGATAACAGGAACATGGACTGTACTTCGGGGAACGGCTACGAGAGTTCGACCTACGACATCTGCGATTATTAAGGACCTCACCGAAGAAGCTTAGCGATTATGGACGACGTAAGAGATACTTGCTGTGTGTGTGGAATAATACATCCATATCTCATCTTAATCTACAATGTCACTCACTCCGCAAGTAACAATACTGACCTGTCGCGACTTCGTCGACTTTTTTCTAGCGCGTTTCGGCCACGGCTTTATCCATTAAACGTATGTAAAGTGCAGCCGCTTCTCCTGGAGATCCTTAAATAATTTCTCACATACTTACCTCACACTTAAATGGTTTCAAGCCGGTGTTGATCTGAGATATTCGTTGATTTTTTTAAATAGAATAAGGGAACATACGAGCACACAGTGCACCTGATAGTAAGTGAACGCTGTGGCCCATGGACTTCTATTGAGAATCCTAATCCTCAATTAAGAAATAAAATGCAGATGCTTTGTCACCCCTGAGGACTGAGATGGAATGCCTCGTTACCAGTAAAAGGTGTTTCCGGTTCTCTACACTCACCATACGAAACACTATTTTCTCACGAAAGCTGCTATTTTATGCTGGTATTCTTTGAGAGCGTGGTCCTGCCCCGGTCGAGTCCATTCGTGCTACAACCGTAATATAGCTGCAGCGTGGCTCTACCACGTATAGACAGAAATCACCATACAGCATCATAACGTGATATAGTTTTGATGCTGTGTGGATGGTGTAAGACAATCAACTACCCCATATCGTCTCGTGAACGTCTTGAGAGGTGACAGAGGGAAACTGAAACAGGAGATGGACATCATAGCATCTTCCTGATAACAACTCAATATTATAAAAAAAACTATGAATATGGAGATGAGACCGTGTAGTGGCGGTGTTAGAATATCTATTACCCCATATCGTCCCGTGGGTGTCGTAAGAGGCGACAAGGGAAACAAACTAGGAGATGGGCAGCAGCGTCTCCCTTACAACTGAAAATAATAAAAAAACCGCGGTTGCCAACCTACCTGCATGGCAACTATGGCAAATATGACGCAAGCCATGGGGGAAGCCTGTGTTC
Source organism: Parnassius orleans (assembly GCA_029286625.1). Lineage (NCBI taxonomy): Eukaryota > Metazoa > Arthropoda > Insecta > Lepidoptera > Papilionidae > Parnassius > Parnassius orleans. Next base: position 45,668 of record JAGSMP010000498.1, on the reverse strand, counting down.
AACAGAGGATTTTTAAAGGCTGTAACGGTAACGATAAACGGCAAAGCGAAAAAAGAAAAACGTAAACTTATCATTTAAATAAAAAAAAACATGAAGGTCCAGACTGTTTCCACTAACGTCCATTCACACATTCTGTATTTATTTTAAGGTTCCATTTTTTTGCTTTCTACTGACTTCAAAAAGAAGGAGGTACTCAATTCGACTGTATGTTCTTTTTTATGTTTGTTACCTCATAACTTTTTTCTGCATGAACCGATTTCGATAATTCTTTTTTTTATTTGAAAGCTGGTGCGTCTCATGTGGTCCCGTATAAATTTGGTCTGACCAATAGTTTTTGAATTATTCTTAATAATTTATATTGAAATCGGTTGTACATCATTTTAAATTAGGTATTGAATTAGCTTCTTCAGAATAAATGCAGTTTCAATTAGCACATAAGGCACGGAAAGGTTTTTCTACTCGTTCTATAATTACATAAGAAATTCACAAAAAAAAAGATTTTTATCTGGTACACTTTTATATTTATATAAACCAAGTTTACATAATATTGTACATATTTTACCAGATAGCTCACGAAAAAGGTTTTCTTCCAGTGTGTATTTTCATATGTGTTTGCAAATCACTTTTTCTAATACATCTGTATTCACAGGTATTACACGAAAAAGGTTTTTCACCGGTATGTATTTTCATATGTCTTTGCAAATTACTTTTTGTAACACATCTATATTCACAGATATTACACGAAAAAGGTTTTTCTCCGGCGTGTATTTTTATATGGGTTTGCAAATTATTTTTTGTAATACATTTATATTCACAGATACGAGTATGACACGAAAAAGGTCTTTCACCGGTGTGTATTTTCATATGTGTTTGCAAACGACTTTTTGTAATAAAACTATATTCACAGCTATTGCACGAATAAGGTTTTTCTCCAGTGTGTATTTTCATATGTGTTCGCAAATTACTTTTTGTAATACATCTAAATTCACAGATATTACACGAAAAAGGTTTTTCTCCAGTGTGTATTTTCATATGCCTTCGCAACTCACTTTTTCGAATACATTTATATTCACAATAATTACAACAGTACATTTGTTTAGCGACGTGCGCTTTAAGATGTGCCAAAATGAAACGTTTTTGAGATGTTTTAAATTCGCAAATATCACAATTAAATATTTCTGTTTGTTGTGGTACTGGAGTTTGTTCTACTTGTGTCGGAACTGCAGTGGTGTCTGAGTTCTTTTGCGTCTTATGGCTGTATGAAATGTGTTTGGCGAGAATGTATTTTGTTGAATTTTTTTTACTACAAGCATCACATTCAAAAATGTGTTTAGTTGATGTCCCAGATGTTTTTTTCTTAAGTATATTTACACTCTTTTGTTTCAAAATTTTCTTTTTTATAATCTTTGCAGGATGCTTTCCTCTTTTATTAATTGGTTGATTATCTTTTTTCATTTTAGGGTTTGATTTAATAGTAGGGCTTTCAAAATCGAGGTTTTCTTCACGAACATCGTTTATGTTACAATCAGTAGAATTAGATTTAATCTTCTTCTCAGAAGTTTCTGAAAAATTATTTGTCGAAGTTAAACTTTTTATTTATTGTAAGTTATTGCATCTTTATTGCAAGACACCTTAAACGGTGTACAATGGGCGGAAATTATGCCTTATGGCATTCTCTATCAGTTAACCCAGGGAGAAATAAAGAAATTATAATATTTTACAAAATTATACTAAATTCTTTCGGTTCTGCGATCGTCAATCCTATGCCAAGCGTGACGCTCAAGGCAAATCCTTCCTACGTAGGGAGAGCCTTCCATGTTCAGCAATGGAAGTTTACGGGAAGATTAAGATAGAGGAATTATTTGTAGGCCATACAAAGATTCAAAACAAGCCCTGGTAGCTCAGGGGCTAGGAGTTTGCCGTAAAATTTCACAGTACGCTAGCAACCCAGGTTCGTATTTTTTTTGTATGTGTGTATATTAATAATTAAGAGTAATTATGAATTATATATATACAGGGTTATTTTTCAAAGACTAGCCAAATTTAATAATTAAGTTCAAAATATAAATTCTGATATACACTTTTTGCAGTTTTTAAAAATACGCATATGGTTTCTACTTTTATTTGAAAATATCCGAAATTTAATGTGATTTATGGACAACAACGACGCGCGCTCGTGTGTGTACGAGTCAATGCACGCAGCTTTTTGCCTACTATTTACTTCTTTAATGAGACGCTCGCTACTAAGTTGATAACTACGACGCGAATTATGATTCCAATTTTCCCTTCATACTTTAAACGGGCTTAGGACCGTCATAATAAATAAAAAAAAATACATTGCAATGACGACTGGGATGAATGCTATGCAAATAAAAAATTTTGCACTCCTCGAATTAAATACTATTTTTACTCCCCCACAAAAGACAGTTTGAAATACAAGTTTAGACTACAGAGCGAGCGAAAAAGGTGGAGAATAAATGTAAACAATTAGTTGTAGAAAAGATAGTTGAGCTGGAAAGTCAATGATATGTTGGCGCGATTTAAATAATGGTTACTTAGGCGGCGCGACCGTAGCGTCTAGCGCTGAAGGCATTTAACAGCAGATTAGCAGACTTGCTGGCCGGTAAAAACGAAGGGCACGGACGACTGCCGAGCATTGCCGACCTCAACCGACATGAACATAGCGTCGCGTCGGCGCGTATGTACGCTGTTCAATAAACATATTCTAAACTAACAGAAACTATGCCGTATTTAAAAACTGGAATCACGTATTTGCAACTGTTAAAAATTTAAAATGATTAACTATTTACAACAACGAACTATTTACATCTAAACTATGCAATCACTACATGTGTCTTAGCACTTTCATTTCCGTGAATGCAGCAATTATTTTGCTGTGGAGTCGTCATAGTTTTGGGCCTCTTCGACGTAAACACGTCTCTTCATTTCATTCCATAAATAAAGGTCTAATGTTGTAAGGTCCGGTGACCTTGCAGGTCATGGTATAGGGCCGCCACGCCAATCCACCTATTTTCGTATAATAAAGCACTGCACTTGTATAGTGAGGCGGAGCACCGTCATGTTGGAAATAAATTTTATTCAGTAACACTAGGGTATATCGTTCAGAAAATATTGAATAACACCTTGTAACATGTCCTAATAATTACCACCCATTAATGGGCCATTAATTATGTTATCAAAAAAATCACACTTGATGATAACTGTCTTTTATAACGTGTGGGTTGCATACAGTAGAGTAATGTTCGTTACGACTATTATAAAGTCCTACACGCGTAAATAGGGCTTTGTCAGTCCACATAATATTAGTATTATCAATATTTGACATCAACCGTTTGTTGGACAATGGTTTTTATTCAGTGTTGAAATGAGTGATATCTAAAAGAATTCAGTAGTTTCCACACGTAATATCTAACCCTGAATTCTCGAATGATGCAGTCATTGTTGCTAGCGCGGGGGTTTCGCTTGACAAACTCGATCACTGTGTTTTCGACAGCCAGGCTTATTACTGAATGACCACCTCGAGCACTTCCATGTGACGGAGTGGTGAACTGTCCAAAGTCTAACAACATTTGGTTTGGTACATACTCCGATTGGCTGGTGCCCGCGCGTTATTTCCTTGTCTATGCAAACGGGGTAAAGACTCACTTTCCTATAATCTTATACTACCTACGAACATTTAAAAATAGGACACTCGGTAGGGATGGGCAAGGGAAGAAAATATATCGATATATATCGAAACGATATTTTAAATAGTATTGATATATATCGCGTGATAAATATCGATATATAGATATATCGACATCATTTGCATGATGTAAAAATAAAGCCCAAAATTTAACATTGCTGACGGTTGGACGACGAAAAAAAACGACACACATTTGTAGGTCCTTTTGGTGTTTCATGTTATACAATATTTTAAAATATATCGAAATTGATGCGATTTCGATACTCGAAAATAAATATCGATATATCGATATATTGCGAATAAAAATATCGACTATATATATCGATATTTTTATAAGAAAATATCGATATTTCTATATATCGATATTTTTTGCCCAAACCTAACACTCGGTACGTAATGAGGTCACGGTCAAGTCAACACTGTCGGTCGGCCCGGTGAACTTACCAAGCGGTGCGGAAGGGAAAGGGCGGGGAGCCGGGGAGACGCGTTTCTCTTTACTGAGTCAAAACAACAGGTATTAAATGGTGAGGTCCGCTAAATGCCGATATTTTCATGATTTCCTAAATAATTCATCGCAATCAGAGATATGGAAGTTTATTCACTCTCTTGGTCTCAGTAAAACTAAAAAACAAGTAATCTCAGATATTTTCCCATTAAATGATCTCAATGTTCACTTTTCTTCATCAGCTTGTCTCCCATCTCACATTAAAATGAAAACTATTTCGGATATTACTTCCATGTCATTCCCATCCGATTCTTTCTCTTTTTCTACTGTCACTGAGGAGGATTTTTTAAAAGTATTACATAAACTTAAGTCAAAGGCATGACAAACATAGGTCATGACAACATAGGAAGAACTATGATATCGTATGTTTCAGAACATATTGTACCAATTTTAACCTCCATTATAAACCGCTCATTGCTTACTGGGAAGTTTCCTTTATGCTGGCAGAAGGTCTTTGGTCTCCCGCTTCCAAAAATCTCTATGCCCAGTGCTCTCAACTACTTCCGGCCTCTCTCGATTTTGCCGTTTTTATCAAAAGTTTTAGAAGCTGTAGCGCTCAAACAGATACAAACTTACTTAACTAAAAGCAACTTATTAAATCAACACCAATCAGGATTTCGACCCGGACATAGCACCACAACGGCGCTGTTATAAATAACAGAGGATGTGCGTGATGGCATGGAGTTCGGAAAGTTGACGGTGTTAGCTTTAATAGATTTTTCTAACGCCTTTAATACCGTTGACCATGATATTCTCATCGCCATCTTGTCCTACATAGGTTTTTCCTTATCAGCACGGAATTGGGTTTCCTCCTATCTTCGTGGTCGCCAGCAGGCAGTCCGTGTCGACGGTACGGTGACCGATTGGTGTGACTTAACCACTGGTGTTCCGCAAGGTGGAATTCTCTCTCCAGTACTTTTCTCTATATTTATTAATATGATTACTTGCAACTTTCGTGCCTCTTACCATATGTATGCCGACGACTTGCAACTGTATGCTCATGCCGATGCTACTAACACAAATAATGCTGTAACCGTGACTAACTCCGATCTTAATTGGATTCTTAATTGGTCAAGAAGGTACGGGGTCACTGTTAATCTCAGCAAATGCGAAGCTATAGTCTTAGGCAGCGCACGTCAATTAGGTAAACTTAATCATACATCATTAGATCCACTGATTTATAATGGCGAGGTAATTCCGTACAGCTCTCATGTTAGGGACTTAGAATTAACTTTGGATTGTTCTCTTACTTGGCGCAGTCATGTTGAGGAAGTTAGCCGTAAAATTTGTACTACTACTTTGAGACAATTGTACAGATTTAAAAATATCTTACCGCCTTGTACGAAGAAACTTCTAAATCAATCCCTTATTCTTCCTGTGTTTCATTATGCCGATGTGTGTTACTTAGATGCAGACAATTTCTTGGTCAATAAATTGGATCAACTTCTCAACAACTGTATCCGTTTCATTTACGGTCTACCAAAGTATGACCACATCTCTTTCTATCGCTCTCAACTTAAATGGTTAAATATCCCACAACGCAGGAACCTTAGAATTCTTAGCACTCTTTTCACTATCCTTAACGATCCATTCGCCCCAGAGTATTTGAAATGTAAGTTTCAATACCTTGGTTCTTCCCATGATTGCAATCTTCGCTCTCATAACAATCTCGTACTGCAAATTCCCTCTCACCGTAATGGTTTCCTCTCAAACTCTTTCGCTGTTACAGGTGTACGACTCTGGAATGCGCTTCCCTTAGCAATAAGAAAATCCCCTAACAAGTGGATTTTTAAAACAAAAGTAAAGGAACATTACTTGGGCTCATCTGACACATGAATATCTATAACATATAATCTATTATATCCTTATATATATTTAAATAAGTTTCATCTACATGTATGTGTGTGTGTGTGTGTGTGTGTGTGTGTGTGTGTGTGTGTGTGTGTGTGTGTGAAATTGAAATTTATCAATTTTAGGTTTTCATCCTAGCCCACTGCAGTACACACATCTCCCACTAACTTTCCGGTTGGCTGGTAGAAAATGCCATATGGCATTAAGTCCGCCGTTTGTACCTTTAGTACAATAAAGTGTATAAATAAATAAATACCTAAATCTTAACCGAGCAAGAGCGCCGAACGCTTCCGAACACAATACTCCCTTACGAATGTATGTGTGCGTGTAAAATAGTAGGCGCTTAATATTTATGAATGACAAGCAATTAAAATAATGCATTTCCACACATTTTGAATATAAAGGATACAAAGGATAAAATGTTTCAGTTTTTCCTTGTTTATTTTTTTCACCATTCGCTTATATTACCTATTCTGAACCACCTCTGCAAATTAATAATATATTATAATATTGCAAAACAACCTAGTATATATATATATATACATCCCATGAGTAATCTTGCTTCCTACATGGGTGAAATTACCGATGATGTTGCGTCCGACCGACTTGTTGCGTCCAGTATACCCGTCCAGTAATACGCAAGATTGACACACCCTGATAATCAGCCAACAGACTTCATATTATCGGTAAGCCATCTGGGCGAAAAATTGACATGGACGTTATTTCATCATTGCAATGAATTCCGGCGAATATTTTAGTTCCGTGACTTGCCGTACAATATTTGTAGGTCGCTACTTCTCGGCGTATATCAGCGCTGTGTATATTCAACTTTTTTCTCCATCTATTACTCCGCGTATCCTGATACCGTATATTTTAGAGATTTTTAAAGTTTTTGTCAACTCAAATCGATGATTTAATTACATCCGCAAAGTGAGCTCACGATATGGGCTGTACGGGAAAGTAATGAAAAAAGGAGGCGGGAGGCTCTTACGATTCGCGTTCGGGCATGTGGCGGATATTTGTTTACTAGCTAATGGTCGCTGGTCGGTCATTTGGAGTCCGTTTGGAGCGGTCGCTGCATAGTCGTAAAAGTGAAGTGAGAATTTTGAGATCGTCTTGTTTTTTCTTAACATTTATTTGAATTGTAGATTTACTGATTGTACTGATTTTATTAAAAAAATTAAACAAAAACAATATTTGATTAAAACTGTTTTTTTTTTCAAAATGCGTTTACAAAAATATTAGAAAGCATTTATCTTACAACTCCTCAAGCTTCTCCTCAGATTCAAGCTACCTGCAATCTTGATGAAATAGAGAAATAGCTTGTATGTAGCTAAAGTAGGCCCGCAAATTAGGAGTAGCGAGGCGTGCAGATAGCGTTCGGATGGGGCGTCAAAGCGTTTTTAACAGTGGTAGAGCCGCGCGGCAGCTTTTGCTGTCGCACGGGTGGGCTGGCTCTAACTGGGGTGGTACACGATCTCATAGACTACCAGCGTGAAGCAGATGTCTACTTCTGCGTTTCACCTGGTAAGTGCAAGTGGCCGGAGGCCCAATTCCCCCCCCCCCCCCTAACAGGGTAGTGGAGTTAAACAAAACACTACCCCAGGAGGGTACCAGCGCTTCTAATGACGGAGATCCCTCGCTGAGCATCCACGCCCACGCTACCCTACTCTTCCTGCCACCTAAACAGGATAGTGGAGTTAAATAAAACACTACCCCAGGAGGGTACCTGCACGTCTAATGAAGGAGATCCCCCGCTGAGCATCCACGCCCACGCCACCCTACTATTCCTGAGCGTGGGTGCTAAGGTTGCCCCACGTATTCTGGGGGGAGGGGAGGGGGCAGCCGGCTATGCCCTTTCTTACCGAGACGCAGGTGTCCTAACCGGCTGATACTTCGTATCCCTCCTACCCGGGATACAAATTAGAACACTCCTTTGTGCCCTGTGCTGGAGTTTACGTGAGAGAGGGCATCTGTTTTCAACGCCTCGGCAGTCTTGAAGGTACGGACCTGTCCATCCTATGGCTGCGCGTAGACAGGACAAACATCCCCGCGTCTACGGGTGCCTCTATAGGTTCCATATAAGTAATGCCGACAAAAACCTACTCATCGACCACGTCCAAATGCTGCAGACTCCGAGCTGCAACAGGTCCCATCTGGAGAGATCGTGATCTTCGGTGATTTTAACACCCATCACGCTGGATGGCTTGGTTCTAGTTTAACCGATCATGCGGGTAGATCTGTTTATGACTTTGCCTTGGCATATGGTCTGACACAACTGGTTACTTCGCCTACGCGGATCCTGTGATGATGAGGAGATGTGGAGGATCATGCACCTTCCCTGTTGCACCTTCTGCTGACCTTCATCCGGATGGATATAGGTATCCGTCGATGCCCCTCTTGGCTCTTCGGATTATTGTCTGATCCGGAGTACGGTGCCACTCAAGCTACCTCGCGGTTGCGTTCTGCGGGTTGTCGCCATGTTTAGTTAGCACTATAGGTTGGCCGATTGGAACAGGATGCGGTCTTTTTTTGCATCCTACCCTTGGGGGCAGGTTTGGTTTTCGACGGATGATCCCCAACGTTGTTGCTGATTCTGTTGTTGATGTGGTACTTCAGGCACTTCTCTCCCTGGACTTTAAGAAGTCGAGTGGGCCTGATGGAGTCACTCCTATTGTGCTGAAGACGTATGCTCCGGAGTTGGAACAGGTTTTAACGCGTCTTTTCCGTTACTCCTATTCCCTAGGCGTAGTCCTGAATTAATGGAAGATAGCTTTGGTCCATCTGATCCCTAAAAAAGGCTACCGCTGAGACCCGTCTAACTACAGGCCTATCGCCATCATCTCCTTGCTCTCCAAAATAATGGGTACCATTATAAACTGCCGGCTTTTGAGGTACCTTGAGGCTTCAGCTGGTGATCTTCTGGTCTACATGACTAATAGATGGGCGGAGGCAGTAGAGTCCAAGGGGGAGGCATTGATTGTTAGTTTGGACAATGCGAAGGCCTTCGATCGGGTTTAACACACAGCCCTTCTTTAGAAGCTCCCTTCCTATGGGTTTCTCGAGAAATTTTGCAATTGGATCACCAGCTTTCTTGTAGATCTGAGCATCAAGGTTGTAGTAGACGGTACATGCTCCGATTACAAGCGTATTAACGCTGGTGTTCCACATGGCTGCGTGCTATCACCAACGCCGTTACTTCTGCATATCAATGATATATTGCAAACCGGTAACATTCATTGCTATATGGACGACAGCACTACTGATGCTTTATACACTGGCCGTGCCAATATTTTTCAGGAAAACGTCGCCAAGTACCGGGACATACTTGTGCTGAAGTTGAGACTTTGTTGAACAAAGTCTCGGATTGGGGGCGACTAAATTTAGTCCAGTGCAATCCCCAGAAGACACAAAATTGCGCGTTTACTGTTAAAAAGAACCCCTTTATCGTATCTCCTCAGTTTCAGGGCACTCCCCTTGTTGCCACAGCCAGATTATAAAAATATTTTCCGGACCGATACGACTTCGGGACCTTCAAGAAAAGAGCCTACTCCTTTACTAAAAGGCCGGTTACGCACCTGCGATTCCCTTAGTGTTGCAAATGTTCACGGCGGCAGTCGAAACTTACCATTAGGTGAGCCGCATGTTCGTTTGCCCACTCTTCTATAAAAAAAAAACAAAGATTTCTTCTCAAGGAATCTTACTTTCGACAGCTCATCAAGTATAACAGTTCACTACGAAAACTGCTATGATTTCATACGTGATAGGGACGGTCTCAAGGTCAACGCATTAAGTGAGTAAAACAATTACACCATATATAAAGTATAATATAATATACTAATATAGAATATACAGAGTGCCACATCATTTCTGTCATGAACGGACGTATGAAGTGAGCAAAATATACGAGCTATATACGGAATATACAGAGTGCCACATGCTTTTTATGTTGAACGGACGTCCTAAATGAGTAAGAATTATTCAAAATTGAATATCGCCCTGTCGAATATAAATGAAATTCCTATTCTACTAGGTTATTTGTTAACAGATAAATTAACAATATTCACTCTCTAAACATTTGTAATTCTGCCGGAAATAGAAAATGCAATAAGTATCTATCATAAAAGACGCAAGAAGTCGTCAGCGATGTAAATATATATATATATATACAGGGTATTTTTGAAAACGAAGAGAAACGAGAGTACTAACTATACCTTTGATGATGGGTGAAATATAAAATCAATCTTGATGAAAAAAAAATCATCTTTTCACAACGTTTTTTTAGATTTATTCATGCTCCGTCATGTTAGTACAGCTAATGAAACGATAATTTCATAAAAAAAATCATGAAAATACTGAACCATAAATCCAGCAGTGGAATTACTGAATTACAATCAGCTGACTAGGGGTCAATGTACGCACGAACGCCAAATTCGCGCGGCCCGCAACTAACGATGGTACCACAATACCTAATAATTTACAACACTTGTATAAATACCTAACTTATCTACTTAACCTACCATTTTGCCACGTAGCCACTTTAATTCGAATTCACAGGTTAAATAAACCAAATAACTGGTTCGATTCCCCGCTAATGAAAAAAATACTTAAATAAAATGTTAACAAGGTTAGAGTCAGGCTTTTTTATCCATTGTGTAGGTATGTTTATTATTCTGATGTATTCAGTTATGTACCTATTCAGATCAGTTCAGTACTAAGTTATTTAAAAAAATTAGGTTAAATAAACCAAATAACTGGTTCAATTCCCCGCTAATGAAAAAAATACTTAAATAAAATGTTAACAAGGTAGAATCATGCTTTTTTATCCATTGTGTAGGTATGTTTATTATTCTGATGTATTCAGTTATGTACCTATTCAGATCAGTTCAGTACTAAGTTATTTAAAAAAAATTAGGTATGAAACAGCTTACCGATCCTCCGTGGCCTTATGAAATTCTCCAAGGCACATTAACATGTTGCCGTATTCACGAGCACTATAAACGTACCTACGCGTTAGGCATTATTAATACAAAACAAAAAACACAAAACGTAACAACAAGAACAATATCATTAAGTTATAAATAACAAGTAATGAAGACAATAATTTAATAAACAAAACAATTGAACAGTCGCCCGTTATAGACAACACGGAACTGTCTCAAAAACTAAAATTACTAATCAATCCCGCCAAAACAAATGCGCACGAGGTAACGTCCTTGAAGCATGTGTAAATTCCACAGCGCGAGGCGACACGAGGCAGCGTCTGTGTGAAAGGGAAGGGTAGAGTCTCGAGATAAGAGTTCGGCGCCCGCGAGGATATTGACCCTATTGTCAGCTGATTTTCTTTTTTAAAGGAGACAATTTCTTTTTGTATGGAGAATGGGCCCACTACAAATTTTAGGGATACTTAATGAAATGTATGTCGATTTATTCCTTATAATCTATAGATTGCAAAATTAATATTAGTTTTATCGCATCTAAAGGGAATTCAGAGAAATTAAAATATGAATATCACAATAGCCTAAAAAGAAACTAAACGCTATTTTTTTTAATCTGGCTTTACGGCTCTGGGTTCTAGCCCTTCTGAGCCTAAACTAAAAGTTGTTTTCTATTAGTATTGTGAGTTAGAATAGTGTATATAGAATAGAATAGGACAGCTAAATAATTAATAGCATAAAACAAAGTTGCAGGTACATTTAACATTTATAGGTACTTTTAGACTGATGGAAAATCCTTTTAGTAGTTCCGGCAAAAATAGTACACTGACCAAGAAACATGGTGTGGAGGCTATTTTTACATGTATTGATTGATTAGTGAATATACATCACAAACACCATTACAGTAATTAAATAAATATGATTAAAGCCAAAATGAATAAAAGATAATATGTTCATTTATAATATTACCTTTACATGCTATATAGTAAGAAAGAATTTTTAATCTGATTGTAAAAGGATAAAAACACAAAGTAAAATACCACTGTATTTATTACTGTAATCATTTCAAAAGTAGTCTATTAATAGTGGAACAGACAGACAGGCGCGGTGTTAAGACTTTATTTTGATATATCTTTGTTGGTTAGTAAAGGTGCAGTGTGTAAACTTTGCTTTAAAATATATTAACTGATTAGTTATTATACCCCAAACACCATTAAAGCCAAAATGACTAAGTGATATCATGTTTGTTTATGTTGATAAATATGAAGTGAGATGTTTTAAACTAGTTGTGTAAGGATTACAAAACACATGTATAATTTAATTGTATTTATTATTGTCAGTCATTATCATTCCAAAAGATTTTTTCAAAATAACTTGATAATAACATGTCCATTTATGAAATTGTTAGGAATCATAAGGATATTTTATGTGATATAAGACTGTTGTCTTCAATATCCATATACTTTTTGTCTCTGCTTACGAGCAGCTCTGCAAGATTTCAGCCTACAAGACATACACATTTATTCTAAGCAACCCACCTGAAAAAAGTTAATGAATATTGAAACAAGCACACATGTACTTATTTATCTAATATCATTTGCAACCAGTAACACGGTTTTAGGTGCATGTGTGCGTCCAACAGTGAACTATTAAGGGGTGTTTAGCGAGTTTTACCTCTACAGCGATTGAGAAAATAAATAGCACGTAAGATGTTTTGAACTGGTCGTGTAAGGATAAAAAACACACATTCTTCAAGCAGTATTAAAAGTGACACATGCCACCAGGTGCAGTGTCAGGACATTGTTGTTATTAATTTGTATTGATTGAATAACATGTTTACATTCCAAGCACCATTAAAACCAAAATGACTGGATAGTAACATATCCGATTTTTACGATATTAACCACGAAAAATAAATAGCATGTAAGGTGTTTTGAACTATTTGTGTTAGGATAAAAAGAAACACTGTATTGTCACTGCATTTTTATTGTTTATTATTGTAAAATCATCATATTCTTAAAGCAGTCTATTATAAGTATCACAGGCCGCGAGGTGCAGTGCCAGGACATTCTTTTAATATGTGTTCATTGATTAGCATGTTTACATCCAACTGCAATTAAAGCTAAAATGTAAAATTCTCGAGTAGCAGTCTCGTACCGGTAAGCTCAGTGTGGGACGGCTACCCTCTAATTGGAGTGACGACCTGGTAAAATATTCAAAAAGTCTATGGATGCAGGTGGCTCAGGACCGTGCTTTGTATAATTCCTTGGGGGAGGCCTATGTTCTATAGGCCTAGGGCTATAGGCTGTAATGATGAAGAAGTTTTAAACTAGTTGTGTACGGATACGGCTCGACCGGGGTAGGACACGCTCTCACGGAAAACGCTACCAGCGTAAAATAGTAGCTTAATACTCCTGTGTTTCGTATGGTGAGTGTAGAGAACCGGAGTCCTTTTTTACTGGAAACGAAGCACTCCATCTTAGTCCTCAGGGGTGACAATGCATCTGCATTTTGATTCTTAAACGAGGATAAATGTAGATGTCTATGAGCCACAGCATCTACTTACCATCAGGTGGACCGTGCGCTCGTTTGTCACACTTATTCTATAAAAAAAAAAGTAAATTGTCAATTGAAAGAGATACGAAAAGGTACCAGAGCATCTATTCAACTTGCTCGGCGTTTATTTATAAATTAGGCGCTTTATTTATAATAAGGCACATAGTAGAAACAGGTCAAGTAAGCAACAATAATTACAAGTTTTATTGATTATTATTCGTCATCATTACAACAATTCGCTGCTGAACATAGGTCTTCCTAAATTAAATATATAATGTAAAATATTGTATAGCCCTTCCGTCAACTGCCATCGCGTTTCGTCCCGTATGGTGTCGTAAAAGTCGTAACAGAGTAAAATAAAGATACCAGGAGATGAGCAGCAACATCTCCTATAGAATACCACAAAGCTTTGGTTGCCACAAGCGTAGCAACTGTGGCAAAACTACCATATAGTAATGATGCATATTTATATTACTATATAAATATGCATCATTACTACTTGTATAAATTATTCCAATCATTGTGAGGTTCATTTAAGTGGTATTCACAAATACGAGCGCACAGTGGCACATAAAATGAGTTATCAATGAGCAATCTCTCTTTTAGGTTAGTAGTTCCTTTTAGTTTAGGTATTAAGAATCTAGATAAATAATTACATAACTTAAAAATACAGTGTCGGGAAGTAGAAGCAGCACGCTTATAACTAGCCACAGAATAGAATAGAATCATTTTTATTCAATATAGATTACAATACATAATACTTATTAAAAGTCATTTTTTACTTTTACCACTGGTTCGCAAAAAAACCTCTGTCCTGGGAAGAATCAGCAAGAAACCCAGCGAGACTTTTTTTTAAAAAAAGCACATTTTACAATATAATTTTTTATACAATTGTTTTGAAAACATTTAGAAACAGCATGGTAGCGATCACCTCATTCCCAGGGGTTATTATCAGTCATTTACTCTAGTAGTATAATAACCCTTACTAGACAATTTTTGCTTAAGAAATAATTTAAACCTTTTGATAGAAAAGGTCTGCATATTATAGTAATTGTTGATGCCGCTCTGGAAATGGCAGGAGTTACAGTTACAGGCATAAGGGGTGTTTGTTGGATGTTACCGATGTCTTCAATATTCATGAATTGTAATTCCATATCCCTGTTATCATTTGTGTCTCCATACAGTTGTAGAAGCTCTCGGCCGACAAGATTGCAGACTCATTCTAAATGATCCACCTGAAAAGTGTTTTTTTTTTCATCAACTAACCGAACAGACTATAGTTTTACAGTGTCTTCCACCTAAATAATGATATTTATTAATATTTTATTTATTTCAATCTTTATTACTAATAAACAGTCTTAATGTCTCTTAAATTATGTGATTTTACCATAGTCCCATCAAAAAAAAATTTTTTCTTGATATTTTACATCTAGGTTCCGCAATAAAATATCGTGCGCCCAGCGAAGCGAGCGGGTGTCAGCTAGTCTTTAATATAATGTATTTTCGCAATGTAACGCCTGATTGTATTGATAATCTTTTTGTCTTGCCTTACTACGCTGTCGAAGCCACCTCTGCCGTTTTTTTTAACATCCTTCCGTTTTCAGTCAACTTTTCGCATTGGTTTTATTTTTAGGGTGTGAGTACGAGGGTGATCCAAAAGTAAGTAAGATAATGAATATTAAACACGCTGATTATAGTTAAAAAAATTTTTTTTTTGCACATAGCCTCCAACAGAGTCAATGCATTTAGTCCATTTTTGTTTTAAACCCAGAATTCCCTTAGAAAAAAAAATCTTCATCTTGTCCCTCCAAAAAAAACGCTCAACAGCGTTCATCACTTCGCTATCGTCAAATTTCTTGCCTCGAAGGTGTTCCTTGAGCCGAGGAAATAGATAGAAGTCACTGGGAGCTACATCAGGCGAATAAGGCGGGTGTTCGAACAGTTCAAATCCCGTTTCTTGAATGGCAGCCATCGCAACTGCGGCTTCGTGAGCCGGAGCATTGTCTTGGTGATATAGCACTCCAGCTCGAAGTTTGCCGCGTTTTTTTCCCCTAATAGCCTCCTGCAATTTTTTTATTTGGCAGCGTAGTAAGAGCCTGAAATATTCAATGGAGCCCCCATATATCAAAACTACCAAGCAGACTTAGTTCTGCAGCATATGGTGTAAAAAAGATTAGAAATCTTACCAGTGTTGAAACAGCTAGACTAGTCTACTTTAATGTTTTCTTATATTTACGCGAAGACTACACTTAAATGAAACTAATTTTTACGGATTATATCGCGTTTAATTTTACTTTTTAATTCCCGACGTTTCGGGTGCTTTACAGCACGAATGGTCACGGGGGGGACCGAGGTGTTTGACGTCCCAATGTCATAGTTTGCCCGGCTACCTTCAGTTTTTTAATATTAATTTTTGGTTCGATCTACGCAGAATGAGCTTACAGTATCTTGAAGTCTAGCAGTGGTATACTTGGGTTTGGATTCTTCACTTTGGATCTTGAACATGTTCACAAACGGGATTTGTGAACATGTTCAAGATCGTCCCCGCCATTACATTAGATTTGATAGACCACAAATCCTCGCAAAAAAACACCGATTCCTACCTAGGATGATTCGCGAGGCTATTGAAATTAAAAAACATCCTAATTTCAATAGAGAAGATGGATGGGTGCTGCCATCTGCTTGGGATCCTATAATTAACAAAATTAAATCCAAACCCAAGTATACCACTGCTAGACTTCAAGATACTGTAAGCTCATTCTGCGTAGATCGAACCAAAAATTAATATTAAAAAACTGAAGGTAGCCGGGCTAACTATGACATTGGGACGTCAAAACCCTCAGTCCCCCCCGTGACCATGGGTGCTGTAAAACGTCGGGAATTAAAAAGTAAAATTAAACGCGATATAATCCGTAAAAATTAGTTTGATTTATAGTTTACTTTAGCTATTACCATAGCATAATGTCGTATGGTATTTTGCTATGGGGACACGCAGCTGACACTGAAATTATATTTGTTTTACAGAAGTGGGCCATAAGAGCAATTTATGACTTAAAGCCTAAAGAGTCGCTGCGACGAAAATTTAAGGAAATTAATATATTAACTTTGGCCTCTCAATACATTTATGAAAATGTAATGTACGTACACAAAAATAAAAGTAGTTTTACAAAAATAAGTGATATTCATTCTGTAAATACTAGGAACAGACACAAACTAGTAGTACCAGTTACTCGACTCCATCGAGTCAGTAATTCATTCTTGGGGCGATGTATATGCTTTTACAACAAAATCCCAGAAAATATGCAAAATTTGACCTGCTCAAAGTTCAAAAACTTTATTAAACAAAGTTTGTATAAAAAGGGTTATTATAATATTAAGTAATTTATGGATAATAATAACCCCTGGGAATGAGTTGATCGCTACCAAGCTATTTCTAATTTGTTTTGTGTTGTTAATTGTGTAACATACATGATTGTAAGCTGTTATTTAAAAAAAAAAGTCCCGCTGGGTTTCTTGCTGGTTCTTCCCAGGACAGAGGTTTTTTTCGAACCAGTGGTAATTAAACAAAAGAGTGACTTTCAATAAGTATTATTTATAATCTATATTGAATAAAAAAGTTTCCGTTTCTGTTTCAATAGTGACTCCCTTTTCCAAATATTCCACCATAATTATTCCTTCAGCGTCCCAAAAAACAGACACCATAACCTTTCTCGCCGATCTTGACACTGAATTTCTTCGGCGTCAGTGAGGGGGCTCGTTTCTAAAACATTGATTGTTTTTTAATTTCAGGATCGAAATGGTGGATTCAGGTCTCGTCCATGGTCACGAAAAGTGATAAAAAATTGCTGATCTGCTTGGAACTTTTCGATATTCACTCTCGAAATGTTGACTCATTTTTTCTTTTGCTCGTCGGTTAACATTCTCAGTACCCAACGCGCAGAGACCCTTTTCATATGCAATTCGTTCGCAAAGATTCTATGAACACTGCCATATGAGATCCCAGTGACCTCAGCTATATGCCTGATGGTTACTCTTCGATCTGCCAATACGACATCTTCGACTTTTTTCACGTTATCTTCAGCGAGGAATGTGAATGGGCGTCCTTCGCGATGTTCATCTTCCGTGGATGTTCTGCCCAGCTTAAACTCCTTGGCCTACCGTGCAACTGTGGAATATGGAGGAGCAGTCCCCCAATGTTTCCGCCAAGTATATGTCTTTAGTAGACCTTTTTTTTAATAGAGGTACTTAATGACAGTTCTAATTTAGTTTTGCTCCATTTTGATGTTATCTCTTCGGTGATTCGTACAAATGAATGTACCTCCCGAGAATCGTAGCCTATTT
Organism: Parnassius orleans; assembly: GCA_029286625.1. Lineage (NCBI taxonomy): Eukaryota > Metazoa > Arthropoda > Insecta > Lepidoptera > Papilionidae > Parnassius > Parnassius orleans. Next base: position 27,772 of record JAGSMP010000498.1, on the reverse strand, counting down.
ATATGATTTTTTAAATGCTGAACTAGTAGGTACATAAAAAAGAAAAAAAAAACATTATTTTTTTTGGATTTTTATGTGCACTGAAATTAATCGATTATTATCATTACTTTTGGATCACCTCTCGTATTTAGGAATACGATTTTTTACGAGAACATGAGATAAACATAAAAATGACATGAACATAACACAACAACTGCATTATAACTTTGTAATGTTATTATAACTGTAAAAAATAAACTATAGCTTTACATTTTCCTTTGCAGGGTAGGCAGAGAGGATCGATCGCCAATAGACCGATCCCGACATACCCACACGCTTATTTTTTTTAGTTATTAGTTACTGTAGGCTTACAGTTTCATTCGTGGTACTCTTGGTTTACTCGGGCAACCCTCAGGATAGTTTAGGGCAGTGGTGGTTTACGGGAAGGTTTGTTTCGGTCAGTTTTTCAGATGAAACCCTTAACTAAAAAGGATATCCAAAAGTATTTAGACCAAATTGATGATGAAGCGATGTCAGGTGATGACAATATACTTCGTGATCTGAGCAGTCCTGTAGAAAACAAAAATGATGAGGTTTTTAATAATCCTCTCCTGGAAGGAGATCCAGTTACAACCTCTGCGAATGATCAAGTGCCCCAGATTTTTTCCCTTAACAATGCAAGCTAGACGCAGAGCAACAATGAAAGGACTTACATGAAAAGTAAAAATCCGCTATTCCACATTTATTCCTCTATTGGAAACAGTGGAGAGAAACATAAATGGAACCGGAACTCTAATGAAATATCGTATTCCTAAATACGAGGGGTGATCCAAAAGTAATCATAATAATCGGTTATTTCCAGTGCACATAAAAATCCAAAAAAATAAATGTTTTTTTTTATTTTTTATGTACCTACTAGTTCAGCATTAAAGCGGAAATATTGGGGAACTCTGCTCCTGCATATTCCACAGTTGCAGGCTGGGCCAAGGAGTTTAAGCTGGACAAAACATCCACGGAATAACCTAATGCGACAGTGTAGTTCTTTTCATGCATAACAAAAATGTGGTCATTAACTGTAACAAATTGTAAACAATCCTACCCTAGTGAATTCACTCAAGGTGCAACAGAATAGGTCAATGTCTTCAGCCATTCTATTAAAAATGCGTAACGTTCGCTATAAAGACGCCTTGTCGAGTAAATTGGTACCCGTCTGGAACACACGGCCCAATCCGCCCCAATATGCCACTATAATATTATTTTGTGTCCATGCGCTACAGAAACCACTTGCCATTAGGTAACTTGTAGCTTATTTTAATAATATCACAAAATGTGTATATCTGAATAAAAATGTGCATATTTGAAGAAAATGGGAATCATAAAACAGGTAGTTTCATGATTCCCATTTTCTTCAAATTTGGAATTCTCATTTTCGAAATTCTCTTCCTCGACTTTAACAGATTCAAGGCTAAACATTTCGTTCTTACAATCATTTTCTACATCACACTCTACTGGCCTGATATCTATATGACTAATTGGTGTGAATTGAATCTTATCTCTAGCCTCATGCGGTTTTGGTGTTGACTGAAACAAAATTCTTTTGTTAAATAAGAGAAAAAGCCAGTGTAGTGGTGCCGTAGAAGACTCCATACTACCTTACCATCCGGCAGATGTCGTAAAAAGAGAGAGGGAAACTGAAACAGGAGATGGGCTGCAGCATCTTCCTGACAACAACTCCAAAAATAATAAAAACCAGACAAAAGTGAGGGTTCCGAATAAACTTACATAAGAATGTATATAGTTCATCCATCCCGAGTATCGAGTCTCAACAATTTTTCCAATCAGACTCACGAATGCCGTAAATTGACAAAGATCTATCTTTGTTTACTGAGAAATATTATATATAGATAATATTTCGCTTATATACAAAAGAGTAATATATAACAGTACATATAAACAGTCAGATAATTATTTTTGTAAAAATAAGTACTTGACTTACTGTAATTCGTAAAATATAGAACATTGCTTTAACGAAAAAGTAAGGTGGATTGAAGGATAAACTTAACTTTGCAGTAGAAAAAACATTCTCCCATATGGCAACGGGAAGCAGCATAGAAGGCGCGAGACATGTAGTGATCATCAAGGTGCCTGCCAAGTTATGATTAAGACAAATACTTCATTATAATGGGAATGAACCATCAAGCAGTAAACTTTTATTAATAAGAAGTATAATACCGTGGACCGTGTAGTGGCGGTGTAACAATATCCACTATCCTATATACCTACCCACGGGACGGGTGTCGTAAGAGGCGACAGAGCGAAACATAAACCGGAGTTGAGTTGACAACGACTCAGACTAATATAAGCTGCGGTTGCCAACCTGCCAAGCGTGGCAAATTTGGCAAAACCCCTCCTAAATGAAACAATCTATGAGGGACTTTTATAGGTTTTAATGGATGGAACGGATAATACCATGGACCCTACTGCAAGCAACTGCTCCAGAACTGCATTTGACTCAATAGCCTGTTGTTGTAATGTTCTGCATCGAATGAGTCTTGCATGACAGGCGAAACAGACAATTATGGGACTCTCATTCTCATCTATCTGCAAATAAGAAAGTTCGTAATAGATATAGAAAACTACTTAAATATACAAGTTTGTAATAAAATCTATTGGCTACCACAATTCTCTTCATCAAAATCACCTTTTTACAACCTGATGGTAAGTGGCTCCTGCAGCCCATGGGCACCTGCAACGAACTTCAAGTGAAGGCTACAGATGCGATGTTACCTCTGAGGACTAAGATGTAATGCTTCCCAGCCTGTTATTATAGCCTGTCTTTCACACTGGGACACATGCTGCTGCTTGGTGGCAGAAATAGGTAAGAGTATGATAACTACCCAGACAGACTCCTAGGCAGAAAAAAGTCGTACCACCTAGTGAATCATCATCACTACAACAACACAGTTTTAAGCCACCGACATCCATCGACTTCCTGTGTTGCCAGATTGCCACTATCCAGTGGGGGGCCACTCAACAATTTGCTTGCCAGTATGAGGCTTTCAAAATTCAATCTTACTAAACCTACTTTCAAATTTTAACATTAAACTACTAGCATCACTATTAACATTACAAATACTTCTCTTATTTGCTCCAAGTAAACTGAAAATGCTTGCGCAATACAACAATAGTCAAATGGCAGATTTGAACTTAATACTTTCTTGAGTTTGCAGTTTACACCCTTAATTATTAGGCCACTGTCACTTAGTTTCAAATGGAACTTACTAACAATATATATCCCCTAGCAGTTTTAACCATTTTAATTTAATATCAATTGCAGTATGAAGTAAGTACCAGGTGGGCTTCGTCATCTAACAAGTAGATTATTTTATCTCATAAGGATATGGGCAACAGCATTTTTCTCATAACAGGTCAGACTAATAAAAAAACTGCAGTTGACAACCAGCCTGACAAGCAACCAATGATACTAAAAATATATAAAACATATTTTCAACCTATTTTGGAATATACATTCCAAATTATATTGAGTTGCTGAAGAAGCTTCAACACAGATATTCAACATTTTCTAGGGCATTGAAAATATACTATATGAGTCTAAAAGCACCTTAAACTCAAAAGTCTAAAAGCACTTACAACTCAAAGATCACAGAGAATGAGGACACTAGATTGAAATATATGAAATAACATACCGGGTGTTTGTGAAACGCTCCCGAAAACGAAGGCAGACGATAGTACTAAGGATACCTTTGATGATGGGTCACAAAGAAATTCGATCCCGAGAAAAAAAAATCATCTTTTCACAACATTTTATTAGCTTTATTCACGCTCCATCATGTTAGTACAGCTAAATGAAACGATAATTCATAAAAAAAAACATGAAAATACTTAAACATAAAATCAGCAGTGAATCTTAAAAAATAAAATCAGCTGACAATAGGGTTAATATCCTCGCGGGCGCCGAACTCTTATCTAGCTCGGTACGAAACAATGCATTAGGTATACTACTCACTCTATCCTTCCTTTTCACACACGCGCTGCTGCCGCCCGGCCGACTCGTGTCACCTCGCGCTATGTAATTTACACATGTCAGCGTTGCCAACATGTGGGGAATTCCCCAAATTGCGGGGAATTTAAAGTTGGTTGGGGATTTTATGGGGATTGGTATTATGCGGGGAAAATGCAAGAATTTTGAAAATCGATAGCCAGGGCCAAGTCAGAACCTTTTTTCAAGAAATTTAAATACTTATCTTAACATTTTGTTAGGTTACTTATGAATATCGAATGACTCCCTTTTTTAATTATCTTCATTGCACCACATTTAATATTCGCATTTATTTCGGCAACTTTTGTATAAAATTTAATGCTTTTCATTTCTTTATTTTTTAATTTTAAAGAAAAAAGTTGGTTAAAAAGTACATCTTATAAAATTGGATGAAAATTTATTAATTTCTTAAAATAAAATTGAGGGGAATTTATGGGGAATTTGTTGAAGTTTTGTCCTTAAAACAGGGAATTTGACATGAATTTTCGGGGAATTTGACAAATTGGTGTTGGCAATGCTGCCATGTTGCACCGAAATTTAGTTTGCCGGCGACATAATAATTATAGGCGGCAATCACTATAAAACTTGCAATTAATTTTTAATAATTTTGACGTACCTCTTTTTAAATTCAAAGTATTAAAGTCGGATTAAATACGGAAAGTCAATTAAAATTAAGTATAAGTATTATTTTTTACATTAATTCTGACAGATTAATTAAGGGTACACTAGTCGCTCGTTCTTCCATACAAACGTAGTCTGGCGACAACTCCACTGTTTAACGGTGTACGTACAAAATAAAAATGATTTCAATTTGTCTTATCATTATCTAGCCCTGTATGGAAACAAAAAGTAAAAAAGATGATGTTTAAAGTTATAAGCGTCGAAAATTCCGAATTTCAACACTATTTTTAACACATCTTTGGGCGGAAATAAATACCATAAGAAGAACGAAAATTGCAAAACAGTTACCATACAGGGATAGATTAGTTGTTCAAGAATGCAAATAATTTTATTTTAAACAGATACATTCAATAGATTTTTCATGACACCCAGACTACCAAAGGTCTGTTTATAAAATTTCGCGCGCCCGTTTTTGTTATAAAACATCTTGCCTTTCGCTACAAATTGTTTCCCCGATCAGTGGGACGGACGGAGGGGGTCGCAGCGCGCACCCACACATGCTCAGTCGGCTGCTGCATACGTAATCGTAATTACGCGCGTACTGTGTATGTAACTGATAGTGTGCTAACGTATTCGTAAAATATATTTTATAACATTGACCCTGGCTTGAACTTTGGATTCTGATATTCCTTATTGATAGATATTTTGTATTATTTTGATTTGTCTTAAATTTTACTGACCTGGCATTGGACTTTGGATTCCGATTTAATAGTTTTAGTGATTTAGTAATTATATTAGACGGCATTTGAATTTGAACTTGTTGTGTCAGTGAAGTGAATTGAAGTGATCTTCAACAATTCAGGAACAATGGGTAAGTGTAATCTTTGATTGAATTTAGTTTGTAAGTAAAATTCATGAGACAAAACAAGCATGATGTGACTTTTATAAACTTTTATTTATACCTGCATATCTATTTATCTATTTATGGTGGTAATACCTATTTTATCTACATCTATAATTAGAAAAATTGCTTCCTTTTGTTTGTGTCAACTGCTGAAGAGGGACCGAATATGGCTGCTAAAGTGTACCAAAAGTTTGTTGAAGAACATTGAAAACAGGTAGCTACATAATAATGAACTTTCGATACAGGTAGTACATTAGGTAACTAACTTTGCTAACTAACGAAAACATCTACAATAAGCACGATTATCAAAAATCTTAAAATTATAAAAATAATATATTTCGACATAACATAACAATATAAAATTATAATAATAATAATGTCCTCCAGACCGAATTTCGGCCACGGCGGCCTGCCTCAAAGGAGGCTAGCCATCGGAGCAGGACAGGATTATAGTGCCCAAGTGTATGCGCAAGCGTTGCCTCTCTATTCCCTCACTCTCATAATAGATTTTTGTCCCGACCAGATTCGAACCCAGGACCTCATGATCAGCAGTCGCACTACTACAACCACTCGACCAACGAGGCAGTCAGAATTATATAAATTAGTTAGTTACAGCCTATATACGTCCACTGCTGGGGCTGGGCCTCCCGCTCATTTCTGAGAGGGTTTTAGGGCAAGGAAGTGTCCGCCGCGCTGCCCCAATGCGTTGTGAACGTTTGCGAACTTCACAGGTCTTCGAAATATTTTTTCCTTATTCCTCAGACATGCAGGTTTCCTCACGATGTTTTCCTTCACCGCCGAGCACGTGGTAAATGAGAACTTAAAATTTCAATTAACAATTTCATTGGTGCCGGCGAGGATCGAACCCGGGTTACTCGCGTTCTGTTATATTTACAGCGAGCGTTAACCATCTGAGCTACCACGGCTTCTATTAATAAATTATATAAATATTAATTTAATTATAATAAGAAATTTCTAGATTTTTCATAATCGTACTTATAGGAATCTAATATACCTAATCCAATTTATAGAAGTAGGTACATAAAAATCTAAGAAGGGCAGTCAGTGATAAGTGAAATTTGTTTTGTATGTATGTTGTTTTAAAAAAAAAAACACTACACAACAAAATACTTTGTGACATGAAGTAGTAATATAATATACATTCGTACCTAGATGCCTATTACTAAAGAAAATAGTAGTAGCTTTGATATGGTATTATAGTATATTTTGGAATAAATTTCTTACAGATTAGATTTCTTACAGAATAATACGAACTACATAAAAACTAAGGAGCGCAGCAACCTACCTCAGATATTACGCATACGATATAGTTTATGAGTTGTACATATTTTATAGCCTTCGTTATCAATAGCATAAACAGGCCGGCCCCCTAACCAAGTTACAAAAGTTTCGTATCGAATCTCTTTCACGTCTTTTATTTGTTTGGACTGAACTCGTGACTTACGTTCAGTGACGTCATTCGTTATCGATTGTAGTTGTCAACTTAGCTAGGGGGGGCGTTGTGAAGAGAATCACAGGTATTTTGCTGTAAACCTTTTGTTAACTGCTTTTATGGCATCCTTGGTCGGTATATTTAATTGAATCCTGTACACATACAGAATAATCTTTTGTGTTACAGAGCCAAACAAGGATAAGCGAATGGGCAAAAAGACCAGCGTATGGCCAAGTATCGGTCGTAAGCAGAGATGCAGAGTAAAAGGGAGATTTTCAAATGCAAATAAAGAAAATATTCCTGCAAGAATGAATATGTCTGAATCGTAAGTTCTTTTTCGTATATAATAATTATTTTCATGCCAATAACATTGTCGATAAATGTACAGTTCACAGTTTATAATTTCTCAAGCTTTAAGTTGTATTCGAGTTTATAATCTCTCAAGATACTTTATTATTTAACGGAGTTTGCAATCATCTGGTGACATACACCTTTCTTTTTTAGGTGCTCTACGGGTATATCGTAAGTGATAAGATTAGAAAAGTAAACAGTGTCGAAAGAAGTAATATTTACAGAAGAACCCATAGCAAGTATTCGTATTCACTAATTCACTAATAAATGAAATGCCATCAAAAACAAACTTGTAAAAAGAACCAAGTCTCGCAACTCAGTTCTTCTACCGTAAAAAGTTGTGAGATCCATGTAATAAATACCAAGTCGGTGAATTTATTCAGGTCCTACTTAGGGGTCGTAATAGTAATTAGCTAACCTAACAACATCTTATGGTGACCATATCAATAAACATCTTTTATGTTTTAAATAAATAGATAGACTTGGTCATCGCATGAAAACATAATACATCTCACAAGTAATTAGATTGTTTAGTGGATGGATCTCATAACTATTTACGGTAGAAAAACTGAGTTGCGAAACTTGGGTCTTTTTACAAATTATGTTTTGAATGGCATTTCATTTATTTTGTAGATAGTTCTACTTTTTTCCGGTACCTTCCACTTCTTGTATACCAAAACGTACCTACACCTATTACTTACACATATACACCGATTCCTTCACACTGTTCCTTCACTGCATATGTAACTTTGTAATCCTATATATTTTATGGGATTACAAAGTTATCTATGCAGTTGGTGTATCTAGAAAACTGGACGGTAATTGAAAAATATTTTAGTTTTTCCTTGATTTATATACTAAAACTAATTGTATTCTAAAAGCTTCTATGTCTGCTAGAAGTGCCTTAGTTTTGATGATCGGTCAGTCAGTCAGTAAATGACAAAACTTTGACTTTAGTTATAATTCACTGGTTCAAATTGAATGACATTTGAAATATATTTTTGCTTTGAATTGGTGGGGGCACTGCCTTGCCCCCAGATTATTTGTTGATAATAACAACATCTACGTAAATTCACATAAGAACTTTCATGATAAAACTAAATTGGGTTAGTAATAATTACGTTTCACAGCAGATCCTAAGTTCTAATAATATCAATTTGTTTATGTTGTCATTCAAACTCGCATAGTAGGCGCTACAGATAGTAGGTACGCGATGACGCCGTCTATGTTTTATTATACTGTGCCGTCGCGCTACACACGTCGAGCGCTGGTCCAAGGAAATCGCGCAAATGCGTCATTTAGCGTAGAGCGCGTATGTGTGTGCGCATTAGCTTCTTACTGCTCATCACAGCGTCTATCCCTTTCGCACGTGAAGTCGGCTGAAATAGCATGCATTTTAACCCCGCCCACCACTTAGTTCGTGCCGCCGACTAGGCAACCTTAACTGTCGATTATAATGGCAATTGATTTTAACTATTAAATTATTCAGTACCATTTCATTTCTATTTTTTTATACAAAATCAAAGATAACGATGAAATAGTGTTTACAATTGTGTGAGTACTGAGTACCCAATTAAGTACGTTTATTAATTTCAATAATTTTTGTAGTAAAGAACTGCTTGTTGCGTCAGGGTACAATTAATTGTGTAATTGTATTAAAAATGACAACCATAACTTCTAAATTTCATATGAAGACTAGTCGTAGGGATAACTAAACTTATAAATAAAATAAACATTGGCGATGTCGTAACGGTTTAACGGTCTGTGGCAGTGCTCAGTGCTTCAAGGACGTTACCTCGTGCGCATTTGTTTTGGCGGGATTAATTAATAATTTTAGTTTTTGAGACAGTTCCGTGTTGACTATCACGAGCGACAGTTCAATCGTTTTGTTTATTAAATTATTGTCTTGATATTTATTACTTAATGATATTATTCTTGTTGTTACGTTTTGAGTTTCTTGTTTTGTTTTTATAATGCCTAACGCGTACGTTTACAGTGCTCGTGAATACGGCAACATGTTAATGTGCCTTGGAGAAGCTCGCGGGAATGCTTCGCGTGCATTACGAATTTACCGAGAGAAATTCCCGACCGCTCGACACCCAGCTGACTCTCGTCTGATAACAGCATTTCAGCGAGTGTTGGAAAATCGGCCCATTGATCTGGTAGCGGCAGGAGGTGGAAGTAAAGTGGCAGTTCACTCAGAGGAGCGCATTTTAAATGTCGTTCGCCGGAATCCGAACCTAAGTACACGAAGTATCGCTAAATTGTTAAGGCGTCGGGATGGAACAAGTGTGTCAAACTGTACAGTTCACAAGGTGTTAAAGCGTAACCGAATGCGCCCATACAAAGTGTACAAAGTGCAAGCTTTAGTTCCCGGCGATCACGACCGCCGGCGAGTTTTCCGCCGTTGGTTATTAGACCAGCAACAACGTGTGCCTGGTTTCATTGAGCACGTCATCTGGACGGACGAGTCGACATTTACCAGAAACGGCCTGTAGAACCGAAGAAATACACATTATGTGTATTCCGAGGTTAGCCCGCACGCTGTTCGACAAACCGGGCACCAAACCCGATAGTCGGTTAACGTATGGGCAGGTTTATTTATGGATCACATACTAGGACCAGTGTTTCTGCCACAGCGACTTTACGGACAGCGATACCTGAACTTCATAAATGAACAGTTGGTTGACATTTTAGACGACCTATCGTTGGCTGAATATCGACGCACATGGTTCCAGCATGATGGTGCCCCTCCACATGTCGTGAGGTTCGCCCATGAGCGCCTCACCGAGCTATTTGATGATCGCTGGATCGGCAGACTAGGACCACACGCTTGGCCACCTCGCTCACCAGATCTGACCCCGTTAGACTTCTTTCTGTGGGGGTATGTGAAAGAAAGGGTTTTTAATAGTGAGTGTGATAGTGCTGAAGAAATGCGCCAAAGGATCGTGGATATTTTCGACAAACTACGTGCGGACTGTGTCGAAGACCCCACGATGATGCCCCACCTGCATGAGGAGACGCAACGCCGAGCCCAAATCTGCCTCGAAATGAATGGGTCACAATTTGAGCCGCATCTCATAAGACCACGGAGGATTTAGATCGGTAAGCTGTTTCATACCTATTTTTTTTTTAAATAACTTAGTACTGAACTGATCTGAATAGGTACATAACTGAATACATCACAATAATAAACATACCTACATGATGAATAAAAAAGCATGACTCTAACCTTGTTAACATTTCATTTAAGTATTTTTTTCATTAGCGGGGAATCGAACCAAATATTTGGTTTATTTAACATGTGAATTCAAATTAAAGTGGCTAGATGAAGACAAACAGAGTGGCAAAATAGTAGGTTAAATAGATAAGTAAGGTATTTAGACAAGTGTTGTAAATTATTAGGTATTGTGGTACCATCGCTAGCTGCGGGCCGCGCGAATTCGGCGTCCGCGCGTTCATTGACCCCCTCAGCTGATTGTAATTCCACTGCTGGTTTTATGTTTAAGTATTTTCATGATTTTTTTATGAAATTTCGATTCATTTAGCTGTACTAACATGATGGAGCGTGAATAAAGCTAATAAAACGTTGTGAAAAGATGATTTTTTTTCCTCGGGATCGACTTTCCTTCTGACCCATCATCAAAGGTATCGTTAGTACTATCGTCTGTCTTCGTTTTCGGGAGCGTTTCACAAACATGCGGACACTATGATCTACAAACTATTATTACAGTACTTAAACAATACAGGATATCACTTCAAATTGATTAAAGCCGTGTCACCTACTAACTCACGTATTTTAGCTAAAGAGTGGCTGAAGTATGGAACAAATCACCAGCAAATGATATCAGCACAAACCATAAACCAATTTAATAACATATTGGATAAACAAATAAAATAGAACAACTACAGATATGAAACCAGGATACAAGCTTAAGTCAGTTGTTAAAACAACTGATACAAGCCTGTATCCGGCCTGTAAACGACAACCGAGCACACAGTCCACCTGATGGTAAGTGAATGCCCATAGACATCTACAATTTATCCCTAATTAAGAATCAAAATGCAGATGTACTGTTACCCCTGAGGACCAAGACGGAACACCTCGCCTAAGTACAAAGGATATCCGGTTCTCTACACTCACCATACAAATCAGAGCAGCATTAAGCTGCTATTTTACGCTGGTTTTCTGAACGACCATGGTACCACCCCGGTAGAGCCGACCCACCTGTGATACAACGATAATATAGCTGCAGCATGGCCATAATAACGTCCTACGGACAGAATCTCAATTACAATGGAGACTATTCATATTACATTATTCCCTCTTTGATTTCTGCCTGATAGGAATATGAAAAATATGAGAGTGGGGGAATTTCTGTCTGTAACCACATGTGCACTCTAATCTTCCAGTTTAATAAATAATGCGACTGACATTGAAGCCATATTTGTTTTGCAAAAGAGAGCCGTACAGGCAATTTATAACTTAAATTGTAATGAGTGCCTTAGAGAAAAAATAAAGATATTAACTTTGGCATCACAATATATTTATGATAATGTAATGTATGTACATAAAAAGCTTTGATAAGAATAAAGACGTTCATACTTTAACCCCTGGGAATAAGGTGATCGCCACCATGTTGGTTCTATTATTACAAAAGAAAAGAGGCATTACATCTTAGTCCTCACGGGTGACAACACATCTGCATTTTGATTCTTTATTGAAGATAGATGTAGATGTCTATGGGTCACAGCAACCACTTACCTTCATGTGGACTGTGTGCTCGTTTGTCACGCTATCCTATAAAAAAAAAACACAGGTAAAAGTATTTTCCGAACCAGTGGTAAATAAAAAAATGACTCAAAAGTATTGTGTAATAATCTATATTGAATAAAAATTATTCTATTCTATTCTATTCTAAGAGTCTGACAGAAAGGCTTTATGTGGTTTTTTTTTTTAAAGAATGGGGTGACAAACGATCATACAGTCCACCTGATGATAAGTGGATGCTGTGACCCATAGACATTTACGTTTTCCTCGATTAAGAATCAAAATGCAGATATAAAACACAGCAGCATTAAGCTGTTATTTTACACTGGTATTCTGTGAGAGCATTGTCCTATCCCGGAAGAACTGACCCATTTGTGCTACAACCATAACCATAATGCATGTGCAGGGTATCTCTACCACATAAAAGACCAAACAAGGGTGGATGTTAATATCTTGACAGAAAATCGCAATAAAACTCAGTAATATGTACTAGAATATACACCGGGAAAAAATCTATGTAGCAGTGCGGGTCACATGGAAGGAGGCACAAGGTACCGTTTTATGGCACAAACTCAGTAGTTTTTATCTCGCGGGCTCTAACGCGTGTTGCAAACAATTAAGTCTCGGTGCTTCTTTTAGCACGTAATAGGATTTCAGGCTAATTGTTTTGATTTTCAGGTTCTGGTTGCATTTGTACGTAATAATATATTTCTGCGGCGGTAGCAACAAATTACCGCAACTTCAATTTGCAATATTAGGAAATGTTAACAAACTTACAAAACTGTTCGTCAATGTTTTGTACAAATTTCGGAGACTAGTCTTCTTTAGTACAAACATGCGTACATTAACGCATAAGCAAATTCTACAAACTTCACTAAAGGCCATTCCTGTTTCCTATAGCTTAAATATAATTGAATTCATTTTTTTATCAATAAACCGCAGTTTTCAAAAATATTACAATACACAGTCAGTTGTTGCTGTTGTTTTTTGCTCGAGAGAGCAGGCAAAGGAACTAAGCCATACAGCCATGTCTTTTTTATTTTGAATATATAGAATTTTAAGGTGTAAAGGCCGGAACCAAGTCTTATTTTTCTTCTTTCCGACTCTTCAAAATCCATAAAGGCCGAAGCCAAGTCTTATCTTTTTAATTCTTCATATTTTCAAAAACCGTAAAGGCTAAAGCCAAGTCTTCTTTATATTGAGTTGAGTGATCAGTAACAGGCTGACAGGTAAACAAAAACAAAATATTTTTTTTTATAACTGGCTTTACGGTTTTGGGTTCTGAGCCTGAAGTTCAATGTATAGTTATCCTTCATAGTACACCGCTTCACAATATGTTGATGCGTCACATTGTGCAGCCCTTGGGAGATTTTGACGGCAACTTGAGCCAACAGACAGCTGACGGTTGGCGATGGTATCTCAAGGCGCCTAAGCAAACAGACACATTATCTTGAGAATCACATCACCATCAGAGCACTTGTTTCACCGTTTCCACTAATAGTTCACATGCGCAGACATTTAATACACAAAATCGCACCACTTTTACATATCAAAATCCACTTCAAACCATTATTTAAACAATAATACAGGAGCAGCAAACCGCCGCCGGTCAAGTTCCCGCCAAAACTCTTACAATACACCGGCAGTGACAGGATTGACACTATCAATTTGACAGCAGTGTTGCCAACTGCTAGCTTTCCCTAGGGATGTGAAAAAATAATCGATTTTCATATTAATCGATTATTTTTTTCTTATAATCGGTTTCGAAAAGTCGATTTTTTTGGTAATAACAATTGATTTTTTTATAACTCGATTATGTAAATTACACGTTTTAATCCATTTTTGTAAACAGCGTCATCTGTGCGATGGACTGATGGATGTAAAAACGTGAAATAAGTTCACTAAAATGAATAATTCGATCAAAAGTACTGCGTCATCTTATGTATGTAAAACAGTTTTGTAACATTTCAACAGTTTTCTTTTGGTGTTAAAGGCTTGTTATAAAAGGGGGTTATTTTATTTCTTGTACTAAACGTGTCGTTTCTTTTTATTTTGGTTCTAATAAAATGTTAAATGGCACTGAACATTTCTCGCAGTAATTATTTTTAGTTTTTTATTCTTTAAAGTTATAGGTAAAAAAAAATTGTTTTGTAGTTTAGTTATGAAACCAAATCAGAAGATAATTAATAGAATCAGGCGTTACTTTGCGGAAATCCATTATATTAAAGTTGGTAAAAATTACATTGCGTACATCCGCTCGATAAAATAAAATGATGTGTCTTACCTAGTTTGAAGAGTGGCTGATCGCTATGATGTAGACCCTGCGGTGACTGACTTAGCGGTCAGCCACCGCAGAGTCTACATCACCTGAAGATGCATCGTATAGAGCCGAAACACGTGTCGTATTGTCGTCAGTGGTGTGTCTTTCCTAGTGTAGTGTTGTTGCGAGTAGTGGTGCTGGGACCTGAGATTAGTGATGACGGGGATAGTGCACGCAGTTGAGGGAGGGCGGGAGGTCCTCTTCATACTAGGTAAAACACATTATTTTATTTTATCGAGCGGATGTACCCATGGTAATTTTTACCAACTTTAACAAATCAGAAGGTTGTCATTCCAATTATTTTTTATACTTATCATTTTATTTGATTTTTATTCTGATAAATTGTTAATACTATACTAATCTCTGAGTTTTATTACCTACTATATAGGAAAGCAGGCATTTTTTCGAATGATAGATTCTTTTTCGCAAAATCCATTATTTATTGTAACAAAAATCGATTTTTCCTAAATCGATTAATATTGAAAAGTTTAAAATCGATTTATAAGTAATCGATTTTTTTCACTCAATGTCACAACCGTAGCTTTACCCAGTTGCTAGATATTTTTTGGATATTATGGCCTGGTATCTAGACCTTTAGGCCAAGTCTTAGGTATTTTTATTCGGTTTATTATAATTTTCTTTATAGTACACTGCTTCACAATATATTGATGCGTCACATTGTGCAGCCCTTGGGAGATTTTGACGGCAACTTGAGTCAGCAGACAGCTGACAGTTGGCGATGGTATCTCAAGGCGCCTAAGCAGATAGACACCTTATCTTGAGAATCACATCACCATCAGAGCACTTGTATCACCGTTTCCACTAATAGTTCACATGCGCAGACACTTAATACACAAAATCGCACCACTTTTACATATCAAAATCCACTTCAAACCATTATTCAAATAATAATACAGTAGAAGCAAACCGCCGCCGATCAAGTTCCCGCCAAAACTCCCCCAGTTGCTAGACATGTTTCAAAATGTTGCTAGATTGCCAGTTTTTTCCCCCCAAAAAGTTGCTAGAAGTAGCTAAATGTTACAGTAGGTAGGTAGATTAAAATAAAATGTCAATTTCTGACAATCATTTTTAATTTTCAACAAGAGAGTTAAAAATGTTTAAAATTAATCGATCAAAGAAGAAGATGTCGATGGTTGAGGTTCAGTGTCTTTCGACGTTAATTCCGAATATTTTTCAGCGATGCCCATTTTATGCAGTACATCTTTAGGCAAAACACAGTTATAGCAGTATTTACCACTTTTCCTGAGGGAGTCTCTAATGCAGAGGATTGAGTTCAGAGTTATCAAACTCAACCAACCTTTAAATTCGTCCATATTTTCCCACTCCGGTCTATATTTCTGTGCGTACGCTTGTTTTTTTCAAAGATAAATCCATTTTCAAATAAAATTAAAACAGCGAGCATTAGCTTTATATGGATAAAACAAAACAACACTTGGTAGAATAGGAGTAGCGCGTACTATTTTGGTTTAGTAAGTAATCTGTCGTAGTGCGGCAGGAAACGGGGTATTCCCGGCTAACGCCGCCCTGTACCTACCGTAGCATCTATGACCATAGATTCGCGTTTAGTTTTTATTTTCTTTCGAGACTCGGTACCCTACTCTACAAATCTCGATAGCCTCACGTCTCATTATGAAATGAAAAGTTGCTAGAAAAAATAGCTAAAAAGTTTAGCTACAAATTTCATTAAATTGTAGCTGTCTGTCACCAACTAATAGCTAGATCTAGCTATAAAGTTACTAAGTTGGCATCACTATTTGACAGATTCAAATCTGCTAATAGCAATAAAGCACTTCTCAATAATTGTGGTTAATATACAGCATGGCGCCATATTATAGCGCGCATCTTTTCATAGCGCACAGCACGTGCTGTGTGAGTAGTCGCCATGGCGCTATGAATATCTAGCGGCAACTAGCTCTAGCAACAGCGCTGGCGCTGGCTTCTAGTTGTTGCGTGCGCGCTGTTGGGAGTGGACGTGTGACGCAAATTTGATCTAGCAGCACGCTATTCGTCACGCGCGACCGTATTTAGTATTAGCCGTTGGTTAGTTAGTGTATACAGTATATTTATAAGTGATCAAATGACACGGTTGTCTGCTACAAAAGTAGTCTAACTAATGTTTTTAAATGTAAATAAAATATAGATTCAAAAATGTATAAAATAGTGTATGTAAATAGTTTATTTTTGTATATACAATCAATAAACTTTTAAATACGCCTTTAATTTATTTATAATTTACATTAATGTTAAAATTACGTTTACATCGATTATAGACAGTTCTAAGCCTGAAAAGTATGTAAGAGTGTTCATTGGTTTTTCTTTACTGTTTTATTTCATTTTTAATCTAAAATGCGACTTATTACGAAATAATATTCTTATATAGCACGCGGTCTATGCAACGAACGACATGTAATACAACGTGCTACGAGATATAGCGTGCTGCAAAACTTTACGCGCTTGCCGGCCTCCCACACGCTTTGTTATCAATAGCGCGCTATAACATAGCGTATATAATGGCGCGCTAGATATTTATAGTTTATAGTCTGTAGCGTGTTATTGATTTATAGTCGTTTTGAACAACTCTACTTCTCAATGTAGGTAGTTTGTGATCCACTGATCTCTATACCTATACAGGGTATTTTTGAAACGCTCCCGAAAACGAAGACAGACGACAGTACTAACTATATCTTTGATGATGGGTGAAATATAAAATCGATCCTGATGAAAAAAAAATCATCTTTTCACAACGTTTTATTAGCTTTATTCACGCTCCATCGTGTTAGTATAGTTAAATAAAATGTTAATTTCGTTTAAAAAAATCATGAAATAATTAAAAATAAAACCAGCAGTGGAATTACTGAATTACAATCAGCTGACTAGGGGTCAATGTACGCGCGAACGCCGAATTCGCGCGGCACACAACTAGCGATGGTACCACAATACCTAATAATTTACAACACTTGTCTAAATACCTAACTTATCTACTTAACCTTTGCCACTGTGCTTGTCTCTACGTAGCCACTTTAATTCAATTCACAGGTTAAATAAACCAAATAACTGGTTCGATTCCCCGCTAATGAAAAAAATACTTAAATAAAATGTTAACAAGGTTAGGATCATGCTTTTTTATCCATTGTGTAGGTATGTTTATTATTCTGATGTATTCAGTTATGTATCTTTTCAGATCAGTTCAGTACTAAGTTATTTAAAAAAAATTAGGTATGAAACAGCACCGATCCTCCGTGGCCTTATGAGATTCTCCAAGGCACATTAGCATGTTGCCGTATTCACGAGCACTATAAACGTACCTACGCGTTAGGCATTATTAAAACAAAACAAAAAACACAAAATGTAACAACAAGAACAATATCATTAAGTAATAAATAACAAGTAATAATGACAATAATTTAATAAACAAAACAACTGAACTTGAACTGTCGCTCGTGATAGTCAACATGGAACTGTCTCAAAAACTAAAATTATAGCCAAAACAAATGCGCACGGAGGTAACGTCCTTGAAGAATGTGTAAATTCCACAGCGCGAGGCGACACGAGGCAGCGTTTGTGTGAAAGGGAAGGGTAGAGTGAGTAGTATACCTAAAGCATTGTTTCGTACCGATCTAGAAAACGAGTTCGGCGCCCGCGAGGATATTGACCCTATTGTCAGCTGATTTTCTTTTTTAAGTTTCACAGCTGGTTTTATGTTTAAGTATTTTCATGATTATTCGGGATCGAATTTCTTTATGACCCATCATCATAGGTATCCTTAGTACTATCATCTGTCTTCGTTTTCGGGAGGGTTTCACAAACACCCGGTATACAAGTATACAGGGTATTTTTGAAACGCTCCCGAAAACGACGACAGATGATAGTACTAAGGATACCTATGATGCTGGGTCACAAAAAATTCAAACCCGAGGAAAAAAAATCATCTTTTCACAACGTTTTATTAGCTTTATTCACGCTCCATCGTGTTAGTATAGTTAAATAAAATGTTAATTTCGTTTAAAAAAATCATGAAATAATTAAAAATAAAACCAGCAGTGGAATTACTGAATTACAATCAGCTGACTAGGGGTCAATGTACGCGCGAACGCCGAATTCGCGCGGCACGCAACTAGCGATGGTACCACAATACCTAATAATTTACAACACTTGTCTAAATACCTAACTTATCTACTTAACCTTTTGCCACTGTGCTTGTCTCTACGTAGCCACTTTAATTCGAATTACAGGTTAAATAAACCAAATAACTGGTTCGATTCCCCGCTAATGAAAAAAATACTTAAATAAAATGTTAACAAGGTTAGGATCATGCTTTTTTATCCATTGTGTAGGTATGTTTATTATTCTGATGTATTCAGTTATGTATCTTTTCAGATCAGTTCAGTACTAAGTTATTTAAAAAAAATTAGGTATGAAACAGCTTACCGATCCTCCGTGGCCTTATGAGATTCTTCAAGGCACATTAAGATGTTGCCGTATTCACGAGCACTATAAACGTACCTACGCGTTAGGCATTATTAAAACAAAACAAAAAACACAAAACGTAACAACAAGAACAATATCATTAATTAATAAATAACAAGTAATAACGACAATAATTTAATAAACAAAACAATTGAACTATCGCTCGTGATAGTCAACACAGAACTGTCTCAAAAACTAAAATTATTAATCAATCCCGCCAAAACAAATGCGGATTAGGTAACGTCCTTGAAGCATTTGTAAATTCTACAGCGCGAGGCGACACGAGGCAGCGTGTGTGTGAAAGGGAAGAGTGAGTATGCTAATGCATTGTTTCGTACCGATCTAGATAAGAGTTCGGCGCCCGCGAGGATATTGACCCTATTGTCAGCTGATTTTCTTTTTTAAGTTTCACAGCTGGTTTTATGTTTAAGTATTTTCATGATTATTCGGGATCGAATTTCTTTGTGACCCATCATCATAGGTATCCTTAGTACTATCATCTGTCGTCGTTTTCGGGAGCGTTTCAAAAATACCCTGTATACTTGTATAACGGGTGTTTGTGAAACGCTCCCGAAAACGAAGACAGATGATAGTACTAAGGATACCTATGATGATGGGTCACAAAAAATTCAATCCCGAGGAAAAAAAATCATCTTTTCACAACGTTTTATTAACTTTATTCACGCTCCATCATGTTATAACAGTTATTTGAAACGATATTTCACAAAAAATCATGAAAATACTGAAACATAAAACCAGCAGTGGAATTACTGAATTACAATCAGCTGACTAGGGGTCAATGTACGCGCGAACGCCGAATTCGCGCGGCACGCAACTAGCGATGGTACCACAATACCTAATAATTTACAACACTTGTCTAAATACCTAACTTATCTACTTAACCTTTTGCCACTGTGCTTGTCTCTACGTAGCCACTTTAATTCGAATTCACAGGTTAAATAAACCAAATAACTGGTTCGATTCCCCGCTAATGAAAAAAATACTTAAATAAAATGTTAACAAGGTTAGAATCATGCTTTTTTATCCATTGTGTAGGTATGTTTATTATTCTGATGTATTCAGTTATGTATCTTTTCAGATCAGTTCAGTACTAAGTTATTTAAAAAAATTAGGTATCAAACAGCTTACCGATCCTCCGTGGCCGTATTCACGAGCACTATAAACGTGCGTTAGGCATTATTAAAACAAAACAAAAAACACAAAATGTAACAACAAGAACAATATCATTAAGTAATAAATAACAAGTAATAACGACAATAATTTAATAAACAAAACAGTTGAACTATCGCTCGTGATAGTCAACACAGAACTGTCTCAAAAACTAAAATTATTAATCAATCCCGCCAAAACAAATGCGCATTAGGTAACGTCCTTGAAGCATTTGTAAATTCTACAACGCGAGGAGACACGAGGCAGCGTGTGTGAAAGGAAGGAAGATAGAGTGAGTATGCTAATGCATTGTTTCGTACCGATCTAGATAAGAGTTCGGCGCCCGCGAGGATATTGACCCTATTGTCAGCTGATTTTCTTTTTTAAGTTTCACAGCTGGTTTTATGTTTAAGTATTTTCATGATTATTCGGGATCGAATTTCTTTATGACCCATCATCATAGGTATCCTTAGTACTATCATCTGTCGTCGTTTTCGGGAGCGTTTCAAAAATACCCTGTATACTTGTATACCGGGTGTTTGTGAAACGCTCCCGAAAACGAAGACAGATGATAGTACTAAGGATACCTATGATGATGGGTCACAAAAAATTCAATCCCGAGGAAAAAAAATCATCTTTTCACAACGTTTTATTAACTTTATTCACGCTCCATCATGTTATAACAGTTATTTGAAACGATATTTCACAAAAAATCATGAAAATACTGAAACATAAAACCAGCAGTGGAATTACTGAATTACAATCAGCTGACTAGGGGTCAATGTACGCGCGAACGCCGAATTCCCGCAACAAGCGATGGTACCACAATACCTAATAATTTACAACACTTGTCTAAATACCTAACTTATCTACTTAACCTACTATTTTGCCACTGTACTTGTCTCCACGTAGCCACTTTAATTCGAATTCACAGGTTAAATAAACCAAATAACTGGTTCGATTCCCCGCTAATGAAAAAAATACTTAAATAAAATGTTAACAAGGTTAGTCATGCTTTTTTATACATTGTCTAGGTATGTTTATTATTCTGATGTATTCAGTTATGTACCTATTGGGATCAGTTCAGTACTAAGTTATTTAAAAAAAATTAGGTATGAAACAGCTTTCCGATCCTCCGTGGCCTTATGAGATTCTTCAAGGCACATTAAGATGTTGCCGTATTCACGAGCACTATAAACGTACCTACGCGTTAGGCATTATTAAAACAAAACAAAAAACACAAAACGTAACAACAAGAACAATATCATTAATTAATAAATAACAAGTAATAACGACAATAATTTAATAAACAAAACAATTGAACTATCGCTCGTGATAGTCAACATGGAACTGTCTCAAAAACTAAAATTATTAATCAAACCCGCCAAAACAAAGGCGCACATTGTAACGTCCTTGAAGCATGTGTAAATTCCACAGCGCGAGGCGACACGACAGCGTGTGTGTGAAAGGGAAGGGTAGAGTTAGTAGTATACCTAATGCATTGTTTCGTACCGATCTTTCGTAGTTCGGCGCCCGCGAGGATATTGACCCTATTGTCAGCTGATTTTCTTTTTTAAGTTTCTCTGCTGGTTTTATGTTTCAGTATTTTCATGATTTTTTGTGAAATATCGTTTCAATTAACTGTAACAACATGATGTAGCGTAAATAAAGTTAATAAAACGTTGTGAAAAGATGATTTTTTTTCCTCGGGATCGAATTTCTTTGTGACCCATAATCATAGGTATCCTTAGTACTATCATCTGTCTTCGTTTTCGGGAGCGTTTCAAAAATACCCTGTATAGAGGCATATACTTAGAATATACTGGCGTATAGACGACCTGACAGCCCGAAAACGCGTGACTAATTTTGATTTGTCATTGTGTGCGTTAGCTAGTGATATACATTATACTTACAAGGGCTATCGAACAATGAATGTTAAGGAAGCAGTAAAAAGATTTAAAAAAATAGTTTAGTGCACGAAATTGAATAACTTCAAAAATTAACTGATTTTTTACCATGATAGTTCTAAAATAATTAAAAATATTCATTAACATGTTCCTGGGAACAAGGTGAACCTAACTGCCTTTTGTTGGATTTTAATTCATATTTAAAAAAATCCCAGGTGACTACTGATAAACTTAAAAAAAAAACTCCCCAAGAATCAGATCGGAAAGTTGTATTTTCGAGTTATGATATTTGGAGAAAAATATTTACTGCCATGGACAGTTTCCCCAGAATTTCTTTTTTAACATATTGTTAATATAAATAGGTTAACTTAACTTAACTATGTGTATACCTATTTATATTTTATAAAATTCTTTAATGGTGAAATAAAAAACGGGGACACGGAGTACATAATGGCTGCTTTATTTTTCATATAAGTATTACTTTTGATCATTACAAACATTTAATAATTAATTACATTATAGAAGTTTATTTTAACATTTGACTTAAATAATGTAAACTTAATAATTTAAGTAAGGAAACTTGTAGGAATCAGTTAAATAAGATTGCTCTGTTTAAAGGCCAATATTTTTAAGAGGCTTCATCATGCTTCATGTTTATATTCTTTTATCTGTCCCTAAAAAGTATAATAAAATAATAAACTTATTATCATTTTAGCTGCATCAATTTTAAAAACATAATGATCTTAACAGAGTGAAAGTGCACCAAGTGTCTGAGGAAACGTGCATCACTCTCTATTCTCTCAATCTCGGTATGTTAAGAAAATGGTCACTCATTCATGGACAGACCGCGGCAAGTGCAACTTAATCTCGCAGATTTATTGATCCACGCAGCTATTACTTAACCACGAGTTCATCTTCTCTACGACTAATACGCTACGCTGTAGGCGATGAATCACGCTATTAAGCCCTCGGCACAATGTCGTCGGCCTACAAGCATGAATCGGGCATCGAGCGTTGTGAGTATCAAATACTATGGAATTTATACTATCCTGGCACATTGAACCGCGCGTCTCATGCGCGGGCGTATAGTGGCGCTTCAAGAGCATTATTATATATATTATATCTAACTACGCTAAAAGTTTTTCATTGTGACTTGGGAATACAATCCGAGGCTCCGTTCTGTGAGTGACTGTGGTGTTAATAATAGAAATAATCCTGGTATTAGCACATTTCACAGGTAAATTCTCAAGACGTCGTCAATGTTATGACGCGTTTATGTTTGGTTAAAATTTATGTTATATAATGTTTAAAATATAGAATGTTTTCAATTATTTTGTTAATTTTGATATTTTGCAAAGAAAAAAGTCATGTTGTTGATAATTTGCATGAATTTGGTAAATACATTTTTATACAAAATATTTTACATGTACGCTAGGGATTGACTCAACTATATAAAAAATAATGTCGATATTTATCTTGAATGTTTATAATGAATCGATAGACTTGCCCACACAACAAGAAAATAAATCCTCGGTTTGCGTTCTAAAATGTAATTTTATTTTGCCGTTTGTCAAACAGATGGATAGAATAAAAAAAATAGATAAGGTTAAGTGGGGTTGGTTGGAATCCAAAGAAGATCTCTACAATTTGCATCAAAAATTTTCTTGAGAAATATAAAAGAAAAAGCAGAATAAAAGCAATTTCATTAAAAGGAGCCATTCCTACATTATTTGTACCAGTAAGTATTATATTGTTACAGTAAGACTTCAAAAGTTTTACTTCAAAACCTTTAGGTAATAATAGAGATAGATTTTTATACATTATAAGACTGTAGTATATAAAAAATAAAAAATGTTGAGATTATCCTATTTAAGCATTTATGAACCCAACTGAGTATCTATTTATCAACCAAAAAAATGTATAACCTTACTTAACCACCAGCACCTCACGGTCACACTAGTACAATATTTATAGCATCACGCTATTTTCTCCAAGGGGTTGAGCGGAGCTTCGGATTATATATAGATATTTAATAAAGTAAATAGGTATATACTTTATTATATATCTACCTATTTATAGTTGATAAACGTTATGTTAAAAAAGAAATTCCGGGGAAACTGTCCATGGCAGTAAAGTTTTCTCCTAAGGTAAACGACGAAAATACAACTTTCCGATCTGATTCTTGGGGGAAATTATTTAAGTTTATCGGTAGAATCACTTCTTCAGAGATTATTGGGACTATGTACATTTTGAATTAATATCCAACAAAAGGCAGGTAGGTACAGCTTATTCCCGGGAACATGTTATTTGAATATTTTTAATTAATTTAGTACAATCATGGTCAATATTCAATACAAGTATTATCGAGAAGAAAGCTCTGACAGAACTTTATCTGTGAATCATATATAGCGCTCTTTACATGAGAATTAGTTTTACTGCCATCTGTAAATCTAGTATAGTAATTATTATCATCCAAAAATACTTGTAAATTCTTATCATTTTCAATTTTTATTTTAAAATTAAAATATTTTGCTACGTACGCTAGTAATCCTGTTGCAGAAGTAGAATGTATTCAAAGACTCTGTAGGTAAACAAATCATACTGCATATTGTCAGGTAAAGTATTGGCAAGGAAAGTGATGCTGACAGTATGTAGTGGCAACCTTTCCTGACCAAGTTTCTTCAGAAACCTGCGCACAGCAATTATCTCATATTTTTAGGAAAGTTTATAATACAATTCTTTATTTGTGATATTGGTTGGCACAAATCGAATGAAATATAATATACAATATGTAACAAAAACCCTGTGGTTCCCGTTAAGTGCGTTATCAAAATCAGTATTCAAACGCATAGAAAAAACTCGTCATAAAAATAATCAAATGAAATTTAAATTAAATAATATTTGTAAAAAACAAAAAAGCGAAACAGCAAGCCGCAGCGGCTAACATCAATCGCGTGCACGCGTCTTACCTATACTAACTGTATCAAGGTCGTGAACTCGTCACATCACTCAGCTGTCATCATTTTAGTAATCGATTATCACAACTTTTAAAAATTTACTTTTACTGATTGTGATAATTATGCACAAAGCCTAATTCATCACTACATATAATATTTACTTGACGACACCTTTTATCTCTATGCACTTGTGACACCAGCTTATATTAATATTATAATGTCTGAACACACGCGTTGCAGAACAAATATTTCAGACTTTATTTTTGCAAAGGCTGCAACTATTCGCATACCCATTTCCGCCCCGACTGCTTAATATAAATACAGGGTATTTTTGAAACGCTCCCGAAAACGAAGACAGACGACAGTACTAACTATATCTTAGATGATGGGTGAAATATAAAATCGATCCTGATGAAAAAAAATCATCTTTTCACAACGTTTTATTAGCTTCATTCACGCTCCATCGTGTTGATATAGTTAAATAAAACATTAATTTCATTAAAAAGAATCATGAAAATACTTAAATATTAAACCAGCAGTGGAATTTAAAATAAATAAATCATAAAATCAGCTGACTAGGGTCAATATCCGCGTCGAAGCCAAACTCTTTATCTAGCTCCGTACAGGTCCCGTCACGACGCTGAGCGACAGTGGAGGGGTGTGTTTGCGCATGGGTACAGTCGCGTTCTAAAGTACTACATGGTACTAGGCTGTTGTTTTATAATATTATAATAGTAATTAATGGTTTTATTGTAGAATCATAATAGTTACTTTACTAGCTTCTTAGAACTTTGGAAGAGGTTGAAATTAAAATGGATAATGTATGCTTGAGCATTATTTTTATTTCAATCGTAAAATAAAGTAGTTTGTAACAAGAAAACTTGTTAAGGGTGACACGCCGTCCATTATACCGTTAGAACATGGAACATGGAAGCCGGATGTCGATGGTGTGTTGGTGTTACTGGATGCTACTTCATCAGAATCATCATCATCAATGCGAATGATAAATGTTTCCGTCATCAGGTTGACCACATGGTAATTTTTTCGGTATTCTTCCTCAATAAATTTAACTTTACTGCACAATTTTCCCATTCACCTTCTATTTACCTTTTCGTTCACTAGTTCAGTCATAAAACAATAGATATAAATAATATTTTTTCCTTCCTTTTAAAACATCGTCGCGTCGTGCATAGAAAGCTGTGTGCGACTGTATATTGGGAAACATCGCTTTTCAAAGCGCGGCAAGAATGAGGAACCAATAGCGTGCGCGCACAACAATACTGGCGAGCATTCCCCCGTCGCGCCCCCTTCGTACCACGCGCTGCCGCCGCCCGGCCGACTGTGTGTCACCTCGCGTCAGCGCCAACATATGGGGAATTCCCCAAATTTACCTACTAAGATTTGTTTGCAAGCGACATAAGAATTAGAGGCGGCAATTACAATAAAACTTGCAAGTAATTTGTAATAGTTTTGACGTACCTGTTTTCAAATCAAAGTATTGGAAGGATTAAAACGGAAAGTCAATAAAAGTAAAGTAAAATAATTATTTTTAGATTAATTAACTGTCGATCATAATTGCAATTGATTTTAACTATTAAATTATTCAATACCATTTTATTTCTATTTTCTTGTACAAAATCAAAGATAACCAAACCCAAGTAAGTACGTTTATTAATTTCAATATCATTTTGTAGTAACGAACTGCTTGTTTCGTCAGGGTACAATTGATTGTCTAATTGTATTAAAAAATTACAACTATAACTTCTAAATTCCATATGAAAGACTAGTCGTAGGGATCATATGGAAACTAAACTTATAAAATAAAAGTTGGCAATGTCATAACATTTGACGGTCTGTGGAATGTTCAAAGTGTTTACCGCAAGGACGTTAGTTAGGACGCAGTAGGCTTCAGTTTTGGCGGATTCACTATTAATTTTAGTTTTGAGACAGTTCCGCGCTGACTTTGGACATGCATGCGCGAGCGACAGTTCATTGGTTTTGTTTATTAAATTCTTATTGTTATTACTTGGTATTACGTACTTGTTATTACGTGTTATTCTTGTTGTTACGTTTTGTGTTTTTTTTGTTTTAATAATGCCTAACGCGTACGTTTATAGTGCTCGTGAATACGGCAACATATTAATGTGCCTTGGAGAATCTCATAAGGCCACGGAGGATCGGTAAGCCGTTTCATACCTAATTTTTTAAATTACTTAGTACTGAACTGATCTGAAAAGGTACATAACTGAATACATCAGAATAATAAACATACCTACATAATGGATAAAAAGCATGACTCTAACCTTTTAACATTTTATTTAAGTATTTTTTTTCATTAGCGGGGAATCGAACCAGTTATTTGGTTTATTTAACCTATTTTTTTAAATAACTTAGTACTGAACTGATCTGAATAGGTACATAACTGAATACATCAGAATAAAAATATACCTACACAATGGATAAAAAGCATGACTCTAACCTTGTTAACATTTTATTTAAGTACTTTTTCATTAGGGGAATCGAACCAGTTATTTGGTTTATTTAACCTGTGAATTGAATTAAAGTGGCTACGTGGAGACAAGCACAGTGGCAAATTAGTAGGTTAAGTAGATAAGTTAGGTATTTAGACAAGTGTTGTAAATTATTAGGTATTGTGGTACCATCGCTAGTTACGGGCCGCGCGAATTCGGCGTTCGCGTGTACATTGACCCTAGTCAGCTGATTGTAATTCAGTAATTCCACTGCTGCTTTTATGTTTAAGTATTTTCATGTTTTATTTTAATGAAATTAA